>FNXX01000016.1:3116726-3716726 GCA_900108845.1 Iljinskaea planisiliqua | reverse complement strand
TTTAGTAGAAATAATGTTAATTTCCATAATTATTTAGAAAGAATTAATGGTTGTTTTAAAAGAGATATTTAAAGATTTTTTAGTGATTTAGTTTTGATTTAAATATTAATCATAATTGGAATATATCATTTGACAAAAATACCTTTAATGAACATTTGAAAAAAAATCACTAAAAGACAGTGACATTACATTACATGTAATATAACACATGACTAAATATTTTTTCTATAATACTTCTTGCTTTAATAGTATAGATTTAAATATTAATCATAATTGAAATATATCATTTGACAAAAAATACCCTTAATGAACATTTGAAAAAATCAATAAAAAACAGTGGCATTACATGTAATATAACATATGACTAAATGTTTTTTATATAATGTTTCATGTTTTAATAGTATAGATTTATAGATAATTTATTTATCTTAAATATTTTTCTATTAACAATACAATTATAAAATTAAGAAAATTTCTTCAATTTAAATGTTGATGTGGAATGATATTATTAGTTATCTTAAAATTTAAATCCTAGGTGAACATTTTCAATGGCCTATAGCCTCAACTTTTATATATTAATAGATGATATGCAGTTTGGTTGAAAATTATTATGTATCTTTGAATATAAGAATGACAAAAAGTAATAAAAGAATATATCTGAATATTTAAATATAATTCTGTCAAAATTGAGAAAAAGGGAAAATGCCATTTAAATTTCAAAGTGCCAAAAATGCTTAAAATCAATCAAAAAATAAAAAAAATTTAGATACCAAACTATTTTAAATTGCCAAATTAGATTTCCATTACCTTGAGCGAAAACTGTGTAAATTCTAAATGACAAACATTTACAGACATTTAACAAAAAAAAAATTCCTAAATTAAAATACAAAACCCTTTTATTTTAGACAATTTTTCTATTTTAGTTACATGATAGAACAACAATTGAGAGAAAAGCTTTCTCCTAACAATTGGGTCTACCAACTAAGGATGCTGTTTCTTCTCTAATGAATTTAGTGAATCGTTTGATTAAATAGAAAAAAATATAATATGAGATCCAAGTTAGACCAAATCCAAATCGATCCAAGTCAAACGAAAGTTTATATCCAAGCTATTCGACTAGCTAGGGGGTGGGATAAAAACTAAACGGGACCGAGCTAAGCAAGATCCAAACCAATCCAAATCAAACGAAAGTTAAATATCCATCCATTGTATTTCTTTTATTTATTAATTTTATTAAATAACAGTGTGAGTCCTAAAATGTGTAAATAAACCCATTCGAGTCCTACAGCCTACCGATTCCAAGCTGCATCCAAACAGCATAAGATCTACTAGTCACGAGGCCTCAGCGGATGGTTAGAGTTCCCTTTTAGCAGCAGAAGCCATCAAATCATATACTTTGTCCTGGAATCATATTCTCTTCAACTAATCAAAACCGTCAAACCAAATTTGGCGATTTCTAAGATCCATATATAGTTATATTGAATATCGTTATTTGTATGTGTTGGATAAATTTTATTGGATCATACGAAAATTAAAACAATTATGTAAAGAAATACAGTTTGAGCTTAATCCAAAGCTTTAAAACTTAAAAAAAAAAAGTTGGGAAAAGTCTCACATCAGAAATAAATGACAAATATCTTAGGTTTATATAGAGAGAAACTCATTTCATATTTCAAAAACTGCAAAAGAGAGGATAGATCCATTCGTTGTGTGCTGCTGCCGGCCGGCCCGAGCCAAAAACCTATGCAAATTTTTGGCTCATAGGTTTTTGGCCCGGGCCGCAGTTCTCTCTACTCACTGCGAATTTTAAACGGGTCAACGAGACCAAGTCTCGCGGAGATAGCTTCAACAGCTCAACCTCTCGAGATCTTCGTCATGATCCCGAGATTTGTGCCACGTGCAGTCTGTTGCGGGGTGCGACGGTTCTCCTCTCAGCTATAAATAGCAGTGCCTCCCTTCACTTATTCTTTACTCATTTTCGATCAAAGAAAAATCCCCTCTCTCGTTAGTCTTTAGTTTTATTCTGCTAGTGTAAGTTTAAGTTTCCGAGAATATATAGTAGTATTATAAGTTCGTAGATTCCGATTTCGAATGTTGCGAATCGGTCTCTAACGTGTTGTATCCTGGGACTCGAAAATCGCACAAAACCGTCACACTTACGGGCGATTTATTTGAGTAATGGAAAGAGATATCATATCTCGCCTAAAAGTTTACGGTTTTTATTATCGTTTTTCAAAAACCATCTCGCCTTTCATCTCGGTTTTCATATCGCTTTCCTTTATTGATCATTGATATTGTTTATTACTGCTTCTTATTGTTTATAGTAATTGTTTAAATCGTATTTTCTCATTCGATTTTTAGTGGTTCTACAGTCTTAACTAAAATAAATCCATTCTAGCACTATAAGCTACAATCGGATTGAGAATTTTTTGGTTTTATTAAACGATTTTCTATAAACGTTTTCCTGTTACAAACGGTTTTGTGAAGGCTCTATAGTGATTCCACGAAACGTTTTTTCATATAAAAACAATCATCACTTAAAGGTGAAGGTTTCTGCGAACGCTTTTTAGCGAGTTTGCAAAACGCTTTAACCATTTCAAAAGTTTCAGCGAATGCTTTATAAGCGAGTTTGCTAATAAAATTTTGTTTTGTTTATTTTAGATAAATAATTATCTGAACTCTTTGTGTTCAATATACTGATACTTGTTCTTTACTTGTGATCAGATGTCTACCGAAAACGACAACACCAAAGACTCCAAACGTAGTGGGTCCTGCCGCGGCACCAACTGTTATCCAGATTGGTGACACTACCGAAGAGATGACAAGAAGAGCTCTGTTTAACTCTGGTTTTCCTCTGGTGGCTAACCACATTCCTCTGGTGGCTACTCCCACTGAAGTCAACAATGAAATTCTGTTAGTAGTCACTTAGGGATTTATGCCGAAAAAGTTTGATGGGAAAAGTTTCAAAAATTGGCAATAAAGATGTTAATTGCCCTCACCAACTTGAAATTTGACAAGTACCTGACAGAGGACAAACCCACCATTCCGGCTGGAAATTAACACTGATGTTCACACTCTTACAAGTGTTGAATCGTGGATCCATGGAGATTTCCTGTGCAGAGGATGGATCTTGGGCCGTCTTGCTGAAAAGTTGTATGACTTCATAATGGTGGACTCCAAACCAGTCATGGATCAAGTGGAGCAATTGCAGCTGATTTGCTATGAGATATCAGAGGAAGGAATGTCGATTGATGAGATCAAGATTTGTGCCAAGTGCAGAGTCTGTTGCGGGGTGCGACGGTTCTCCTCTAAGCTATAAATAGTAGCGCCTCCCTTCACTTATTCTTCACTCACTTTCGATCAAAGAAAAATCATCTCTCTCTCTGTTGTCTTTAGTTTTCTTCTGCTAGTGTAAGTTTAAGTTTCCGAGAATATATAGTAGTATTATAAGTTTGTAGATTCCGATTTCGAGTGTTGTGAATCGGTCTCGAACGTGTTGTATCATGGGACTAAAAAATCGCACAGAACCATCACACTTATGGGTGATTTATTTGAGTTAAGGAAAAAGATATCATATCTCACCTCAACGTTTACGGTTTTTGTTATCATTTTTCAAAAACCATTTCGTATTTCATCTCGGTTTTCATATCGCTTTCCTCTATTGATCATTGATATTGTTTATTACTGTTTATTATTACTTATTATTTTTTATAGTAAATGTTTAAATTGCATTTTTACTGTAGTCACTTTCTATTAAATACCGTCATATTTTCTGTTTACTTTCTCTTACTTTTTGATGCTCTTGTTTAATATTATTTTTAGTATTTTATGTAGCTGTACTTTTTATTCTTCTTTTTCCATTTTTCCATTTTTTTTTCCTTTTTGTTATTTGTTGTTCTCCTACTAAGTTCACATTGTGTTATTTCAATAATGTTTTGTTTCATATTATTTTAAAAGTTTTGAGTTTGTTTTTTTAGATTCCCCTTTTTTTTTATTCTCAAAATTTCTACTTTAGTGTTTTATACATTCAATCATGTCATGATTTTCTGTTTACTTTCTCCTACTTTTTTATGCTCTTGTTTAATGTTGTTTTTAGTGTTTTATTAGCTGTACTTTTTATTCTTCTTTTTCAATTTTTTTCAATTTTTTTCAGTTTTTTTTTCTTGTATGTTATTTGTTGTTCTTGTATTAAGCTCACAAGGTGTTATTTCATTAAGGGTTTGTATCATATTATTTTTAAAGTTTTGAGTTTGTTTTTTTTTTTAGATTTTCTTTTTCTATTGTCTTCATTTTGTTCTTCCATTTTTTGTTGTGCGCTGATTTTCTCGTGTTCGTTTATTTAGATTTCTGGGTTTAATGGGCTTGAATAAATATTATTATTAGATATTTCCCAAATAAATTAAACATAGAGGATATAGGTTGCTTCAAACGGGTGTAAATCAAACGGGTAAAAATAATTTGGTGGGTTGAGCTGAGGTGTTAATTTTTGAGACATTGTTTTGTTTTGTTTTGTGACTCAAGGCTTGATTGGGTAGAGTATTTGGAGAGCATTATGTATTTATTACTCAATCAAATTTTATAAATAGAGCATTTAGGGAAATATTTAGAAATTTCTACTGCTCTCCAAATGCTCATCTCCTCTATGCTCTTATATGAAGTTTTTTGTAAACCATTTACTTTTTAAATATATAAAAATTCTAAAATAATTATATATGATTAATTTACTTTATTAAATAATATCAAAAACTATGTTTATATTTAATTGTAAATTTTATACTTTTAAAACTAATATTTATCAATAATTTATTTTTATTAAATTTTCTAATTATAAATTTAAAATTAAATAAATAAATTTAAAAATAAAATAAATTATTATGATAATTATATTGTAAGTATATATATATAATAAATATAAATAAATATATTTTAAAATTTTATATATAATCGCTCACAGCTCTGCCAATCAATTAAAAATGTATATTGATCAAAATATACAGTTCCATCAGCATATTGCTTAGGCTGCTTACTGCTACTGTTTTACTATCAGCTATACCAATTAAAACCTCAATGAGAAGAGATTTCATTCTCATATATATATAAATATATTAAATGTAATGTAATTATATATTTTATTACTTATATTAATTAATTCATTACCATTACTACATAACACAAACTATGATATATATCATGTGGCCTTAAACTAGAACACAAGTCATTTATAAATTCATACAATTTTTTATATGTATAAATTTAATTATGTATTTGACCAATATAATTCAGTAATTTTGAATTAAATATAGATTTCATGTTTATTAAATAATACGTAAAAACATTTTTTTTTTCAGAATATGATTATTCGCTTTAAGTTATATTAATTAATTACAATAACAATTATATTATTTTATAATAATTTATTTAGATTATTTTATAATATATATATATATATATATATATATTTATTTGTAAGTTTATATTTTTTATATATAACTTATAAATATTTTTAATTTATTAGTAATATATTAAGTAAAACTATGATATGATAATAGTCGTATACAATAACTTAATGGCAATTTCAGTATGTAAATCAAAATTATTAATTTATATCAGTTTACCATGATTATTCAGATATATTTATTATATATAATATAAAATTATTATAAATTTCATTATAATTAAAAACAACAATTATGTAATTATAGATGATTTAAGAGGTTAAAATGTTTGAGTTAAATATAATATGCAAGTACTTATAAAATGCAATGTATATGTTAAAAAACATATAAATGTAAGATAATTAGTTTATACATTAAAAATATTAATGTTAAAAAATATTAGTATTCTATAATTTCTTAAACTATATGAAAAGAAAAAAATAGTTTATATAATGAAAAATATTAACACAACCCCACACATAGCGTGGATGAAAAATCTAATATCTATTAATATATAAAAATTGAGACTATAGTCCATTGACAGTGTCTACCTAGTATTTATTTTTTTTTTTAAAAAAACCAATAATATCATTCCACATTAATATTTCAATTCAAGAAATTTTCTAAATTTTATAATTGTATTGTTAATAGAAAAATACATAAGATAATATAATTATCTGTAAATTAATATTAAACAAAAATCAACTTAATAATAGATTAAGAAAATTTCTAATTTAAAAGATAAGATAAAAATTGTCTATAAATTTCTATTCAATAAAAAATCAACTTAATATTAGATTAGGAAACATTATAATTTAAAATAATTATCTCATTTCTATAATTAACTATATATAACATATAATAGATATTGGTGACAAAAAAAACCTTTGAATAAATTTAATAAAAAAAATACATATAAAATGTTAAAAACAATTAAAGAAGGTAAGAAATATATCTATAAATTTCTATTAATATAAAATTGACTTAATGTTATAGTAAAAACAGTTTCTAATTTAAGATAATTGTCTCAAACATGTCACCATATATAACTTAGAATAAGTATTGGTGGTAAAAAGTGTAGATCAAATATAATAATAAAAAACTTTCTGTATATGATTATTTCTTAGTGAAAGATAATGGTTTTAATTAAATTTTATACTAATAAGATTGATATTATATACCTTTTAAGCTTACAACATTAGTCAATTAAATATTATACTAATAAAATTGACATTAGATACCATTAAAATTGGGAGGAATTGCTGATTTTAACCTATTATTTGGTTTTGAAAGCAAATCTAGACCCCTTATTGGACATTCGACAAAAGTAACTCATATGGGTAGTGAAAGTGTTAGTTTCTCCCTAACGACCAAACAAAAAAACGAAATGAAAAATGACACTTATAACCCTTGAGAAGTCTACTCCGTGATTTTATCTTAACTTTTAATTATAAAATATATAAAAATTAATTTGGCAAAAAATTTGTATACATAAATATTACATACGTAATTATCACCTATATAAAATATAATTTTATAAAAATCGGTCATTTTAAACAAATAAAGTTTTCATATCATGTAAAAGTATAATAGTAGACTTCATAACTTCTATATGAAGTCTACTCCGTGATTAAATGTTTGATTTTAATTATAAAATCTTTAAAAATTAATTTGATAAAAAATGTGTATACATAAATATCAAATACATAATTATCACCTATATAAAATAAAATTTCATAAAAATCGGTCAATTTTGAACAAATAAAGTTTCCATATCATGTAAAAGTATAATAGTAGACTTCATAACTTCTAAATGAAGTCTACTCTGTGATTAAATCTTAGATTTTAATTATAAACTTTTTTAAAATTAATTTGATAAAAATTTGTATACATAAATATCACATACGTAATTATCACCTATATAAAATAAAATTTCATAAAAATCGGTCATTTTAAACAAATAAAGTTTTCATATCATGTAAAAGTATAATAGTAGACTTCATAACTTCTAAATGAAGTCTGCTCCGTGATTAAATCTTAGATTTTAATTATAAAATTTTTAAAAATTAATTTGATAAAAAATTTGTATACATAAATATCACATATGTAATTATCACCTATATAAAATAAAATTTCATAAAAATCAGTCATTTTAAGGGAACGAAGATAAATGAGGGTAGAAACCAAATACATATAAGGTTTGAGTATAGGATTTGATATGGATAGATATCATGGTTATGGTTTTGATAAAAAGAAATCTATATAAATGAGAGTTTAATATTACAGTTAAGCTTATTTGGAAAGCAAAATTAAGAATATAATGATGAGTAAATTGTTTAATGTTAGATTTTATGTAAATTATCAATTTAGGGGTTAGAGGTGTACTGTTCATTCGAAGTTAAGGGTGAGGAAGACTTCGTCATGAAGTCTGCGTCACTTCAAATTAGTAGACTTCATGTGAAGTCATTCAAAGTATTAAAGCGAGAAACAAAATTAAATAGACAGGAAACAAAATTAAATAGGCGGAAAACAAAATTAATTTAATAATTTTACCACAACCTAAGTTTAAAACGAGGCTCTACTTTTTTTTTCTCCCTTCCTCTTCCACATTACCATAGCCTGCCTCTCTAGATTTCTTCTTTATCCATTTTTATTCATTTTTTTTTATTTTTCAATCTCTTCTAATCCATTTTTTTTCTTAGAAAGAGAATAATGATACATGTATATGTTCATATTTCTGGGTTTTGATTGCTTCTATTTTTTTCAAAATGTTTGATTTGGATAGGATGAAGAAGTTGAGATGGAGGATATAGTAGTGCAAGAACAAGAACCAATTTTGGGAGTTTATTTTTCAACATGCAACAACAAGAAGACTGTGCGAAGAAGAAGATTGATTCTTTACATCCATCAGTTTCAAGGTTAATAAAATTTAACCTCTCTCTTTCTCTTTTTATTTAAATTTTTAGAAAGAAAGATCTGAGTATTTTTTTTTTCTACAGATCTCAAGAAGAAGGTTGTGCGAAGAAGAAGATTGATTCTTTACATCCATCAGTTTCAAGGTTAATAAAGTTTAACCTCTCTCTTTCTCTTTTTATTTAAATTTTTAGAAAGAAAGATCTGAGTTTTTTTTTTTTCTACAGATCTCAAGAAGAGACAAAGAAGTTGAAACCATCGATTACAAGAAAAAAACTTCATTATGAAGTCTACTCTGCTGACTTCATATAGAAGTCTATTACTGTAGGATTTTTTTTTCAAAGTTGTAATTGTAGCATATTTAGAATGAATTTTTAAGATTTTCTTGTTCATGTGTTAGTTTCAGCCAACCTACTTGCGTGTGTGAGAGTTTGACATGTTTATTCATAATATGCATGACTGAATCAATTTTCTTGTTTCATTTTGCAGTTAACTCACTTGTAGTAGACTTCAAAATGAAGTCTATTTAATTTCGTTTCCCGCCTATTTAATTTCGTTTCCCGCTTATTTAATTTCGTTTCCTGCCTATTTAATTTTGCTTCCCGCCTTTAATAATTTGAATTTCAGACTTCACTGTGAAGTCTACTCTGCTGATTTCACTATGAAGTCTACTCTGCGGACTTCATATAGAAGTCTACTACCGTATGATTTTATCAAACTTGTAATTGTAGCATATTTTGAAGCATATTTTGAATGAATTTTTAAAAAATTCTTGTTCATGCATTAGCTTTAGCCAACTTACTTGCTTGTGTGTGAGTTGGTGGTTAACAAAAAAAAAAACACGATGACAAGAAACTAATCTTATAAACACAAATGACCATATTCATTGTTCGAGTATTATAAACTGATCTCAGATAAAAACACAAGATATTTCTAATTAAACAAATTTAACAGAGGAGAAGTATCATCTTCATCTAGGAGAAAAGCCCAGAGTTGCATAACCATCATTCAACTTTGTATAGGATTTTGTTGGCACCAATGACGATCTTGTATACATAGGTAAAAATAAGTCATAAGATCACTGCAATACAAATAGAGTTGTAACTAGTGTTAAAAGTCGAATAAAAATACAAAGATGTGGATGCAAACAAAGATAAACAGAATTTGACAGAAGGAAATGACGCATGAACAAGAAAATCTTAAAAATTAATTCTAAATATGATACAATTACAACTTTGAAAAAATCATACAGTATTAGACTTCTATATGAAGTCAGCAGAGTAGACTTCACAATGAAGTCTGAAATTCAAATTATTAAAGGCGGGAAGCAAAATTAAATAGGCTGGAAACGAAATTAAATAGACAGAAAATGAAATTAAATAGGCGGGAAACAAAATTAAATAGACTTCATATTGAAGTCTACTATTAGTGACCTAGTTGCAATATGAAACAAGAAAACTGATTCATCAATGCATATATCAAATAAACATGTAAAACTCACACACAAGCAAGTAGGTAGGCTAAAACCAACGAATGAACAAGAAAATCTTAAAAATTCGTTATAGATATGCTCTAATTACAACTTTAATAAAATCATTACGGAGTAGACTTCTCTATGAAGTCTAACGAGTAGACTCCAAATGACGTCTACTATTAGTGACCTAGTTGCAATATGAAACAAGAAATCTGATTCAGCAATGCATATATCAAATAAACATGTAAAACTCACACACAAGCAAGTAGGTAGGCTAAAACAAACGCATAAACAAGAAAATCTTAAAAATTTGTTATAAATATGCTATAATTACAACTTTAATAAAATCATTACAGAGTAGACTTCTCTATGAAGTCTAAGGAGTAGACACCAAATGACGTCTACTCTCCCGGGTTACTTTTGCAATTGCCAATTTACAAAGCATACTTCACCAGACGTCTACTCGCCCGAGTAGACGTCTAGAGAAATCTGCATTCGTTAATTGGCAATTTGCAAAAGTAAACTTCATTTGCAGTCTACTCTGAAAAAATGGGTCAGTTTTGCAATTGATCAAACTTTGACTTTCTGAGTTAGACTTCATACCAGAAGTAGACTTCTTAACGAAGTCTACTCAGAAAGTAGACTTCTCCAATAAGTCTACTGTAAAAGTAGACTTCTCTCGGGTTAGTTTTGCAATTCAAAATCAGAGTAGACTTCTTGGAGAAGTCTACTTTCTGAGTAGACGGCTAGTGAAGTCTACTAGGTTAGTACTGGTGTTGACCAAATTTACGATTAAATTAATAGTAGACTTCGATAGCCGTCTACTCAGAAAGTAGACGGCTAGTGAAGTCTACTATCTAAATGATATTAATGATCAATTTTTTAATGTTTTCGACAACCCCAAAAGTAACCTCAGTAGACGGCACCCGCAGTCTACTATAAAAGTCAAAATCTGGTCAAATGCAATATTAACATCGCTTTAAAGTAGACTTCTCCGAAAAGCCCTCCTTTTGGTCAAATACAAAACTAACCTGACCACTACGAGTATGACGTGTCTTATATTTTTTTCTTACCAAAGCAAAATAGTAGACTGCAAATGAAGTCTACTCGCCGAATGGTCAAATGCAAAACTAACCTATGCTTTGACTAGTAGACAGCAAATGAAGTCTACTCCCGCGAAACATATGGAAAACCCCAGAAAATCATGTTTGAATTACCTGAATCTGGCTTTTAGCTTCGTCAACTGTCAAAAACTAAAAACTGTGAGGCTGACCACCACCAAAGAAACCCAGACTCTATGTATGCAAGAATCCCCTTCTATGCACATATAAAATGGTCTGAAATTTGTAAAAAATTGAATTTATGAGTTTTAGAGATGAAAATCAAGAGAAAATGGTGACAAATGAGTTGGCTAACTCAAATGGTGAGTTTAAAGAGATTAAATTGCGGTCGTTGAGCATTAAGAGCTTCAGATCTGGTTGTTAATGGTGGTTGGAAGAATTGATGTCGATGACATTTTCGTGAATAAGTGAAGAAGATGAGGTTATGTTTGTCTTTGTCATTTTCGAAATAAATCAAATATATTCATAAATAATGGCAAACTAATGGCATTTTCGTGAATTATCATATCTACCAAGGTTAGAAAGGAGACAATGTGGCATTTGTTGGAGAGAGAAAAATTGAGGGTTACATTTGCAATTGACTTCAATTTATGGATCATTTTTGCAAGCACCCCTTAAAATTGTCTACATTAGCTTTTAAAAGACCAATTAAATATTACAACTTATCATCTTAAGTTAATTGTATTTTTGTATGCTTTTTTTAGTTATTAGAAAAGGTTTTTAAATTATGATACAATATTATAAACATAAAGATGATAAAAGAAATAATAAAATTCATTAATTGATATGAGATTGTAATTTCAAAAAGAAAATTTGTATCTCGAAAATATATTTTTATTTATTTCTAGAGCTTTAGTTGATTTTCGTTTTCTATAATTTAAATCTAAATATCATATATTTTTAACTTGTTAGTATTTAAAAATATAAAGTACATGAGATTGTGTTAAAAATATATATTTCAAACGCTTTTATTATTATTATAATAGATTTATATATAGTAGATTATGCAGTATTGTAATTAGTTGTGAAACTAATAAACAGTTTTGTTCATTCATTTCACTTGGTTTCAAATGTTTCTCAAACTGATTTAGTTATAGTTTTTTATTTAATATTAAAATTAAATATAATAATGAATTCGAAGTATTTAGTTAATGTTTTTTAAATAATCTTCGATTTATACCAAAAACCAGTAGCTTTTGATAACTTAATATAACACATCATAAGTAGGAGTGTTCAATTCAGAGTTCGGTAAGGTTTCAGTTCGGTTTTTAAAAATGTTAACTACCATATTAATATCATATCTACATTGGTTTGGTTCAGTTAATATATTTACGATTTTCGGTTTATTCAGTTTTATATCAAAAAATATTACTAAATTAGAATCATAAATTCAAAGATAGTAAAGAAGGAATAAAAGATTATAAACAAGAAATTAACAATGATCCGGTTTGTTTGTGTAGAATTTTCTATCTACAATAACGGTAGGAGAAAATTAGTTGATTATGAAGCAAAGAAGCAGATAATTTGTTTTGAAGTTGAGTTTTGACTCTTCTTATTCACCTTTTTTATTCACTTATTCGAGAGAAATTTTGTGTTACAATCTAATTATCTTATTACCAAAGCATACCTCTAATCGGATTTGGTCCATGGCAAAACGAAAGCAAAAGAAAAACCTTAGAAAATGTTAAAGAAGAAGACTATGGCTAACGAAAAAAAGTATTAATTGCGGTGGTTTTGATTAATTTAAGTATTTTTAAAACTATAATTAATATCTTAATTTTTATTAATAAAGAAACCCTAGTTATTATATTTTTGGCTTATTCAGATGGAGAATAACTTCATCTGAAGGAAATACAATATCACATTGTTTAGACTAAACCATGAACTCATAAAAAGTCTGAAGATCCTTCACAGCCACTTGCGATGCAAAATCCAATCAAATTTTTTGCTCCACAACAACAGCTCACAAGATTGTCATAATGCTCTTGATCCTCTGGAAAATTAATTTTAGGGATTCTCTTAAGTATAGAAGGTAAATGGTGTATTAAAAACAAACACCAAAACAAATTGACCATCAATATCATCATATATACTATACTAAAAAAGTGATCGAAACAGAATTCAGAGGGCTATATATATTTAATGGGTGAATGTATTTTATCATCAGATACTGAAATATTTCATCGGATCACATAAGAACCATGATAGATTTCGAAAATAACTAATGTCAGTATCATAGTGAAATATCAAACCTTTTCATAAAGATAGTTTGTGCTTCTAGCTTCTATAGAAGGGGCGTCTTTTGAATCTTAAGAACACCAGCCTCTGCTTCCGTTGGCACTTGGCAGCGTTAATACTGAATCTTCCTTATATGGCAATCAGAACCGTTAATAGAACCAAAATGTAATTAAAGACTTTCTAGGTGATAATCAGAAACGACGAAACACAAAGAGTACGAAAAAAGCAAACTTTTTTTTTTCATTCAAAGGTTCTAAGTAGGCCTGGGCAAAATATCCGAATCCGAAAATCCGAACCGAACCCGACCCGAAAAAGTTGAACCGAACCGAACCCGGAACCGACAAAATACCCGAATGGGTCTTAAATTTTGGTATTTTAAAACCCCAACCCGAATCCGGACCGAACCGGGAACCAAACGGGTATCCATAATATCCGAAATATAATTATATTTCTAAAAATATGAATTATATATATTCAAAATACTCAAAAAATAAAATTATAAACTGAAATTATTAGTTATTTTAAGACAAAATTAATTAAAATACCTAAGAAATAAAAATATTCGAAAATACTTAGCTATAATTGTCAAAATTCAACCAAATTTTATTCAAATTCAACCATTTTCTCTTGTTTTTCGATATGTATTTCGTTTTATTTATCTTTAGTTTATGTATAGTTGCGTCTGTATATCTCTGAGTCTTTGTCTTAGTTTTTTTTTTTCAGAGTTTGAGAATGCAACTGTTGAAGACAATTGAAGTTTTGGATTGATTGTTTAAAGTTTAGGTTTTACGGTTTGAAGTTTGCATTTAAAGTTTGAAGAATTTGGTTTTTGTTGCATTTTGGCATTTTACTTTGAATAATGTTGGTGTTGCTTTCGTTTTGATGTTTTAGCAATTTGATTTTGCCTTAATCTTAAAATTATTATTCTCAATATCAGTCTTTTAAATTTGACTTTAGCCTTGTAATTTTTTTTAAAATAGGTACATTTAGTATGAAACAAGAACTTCGGGTCCCGAACCCCGAATAAGAACTGGAACCGAAAGTATTGGTGTAATCGGGTTTTCAACTTTTTACTAACCCCGAACCGAACTCGATTACATCCGAACCGAAACCGAACCAAAATTTTATAATATCCGAATGGGACTAAAATTATGGTATTTTAAAACCCGAACCCGAATTGAACCCGAACTGAACCCGATTGGGTATCCGAATGCCCAGCCCTAGTTCTAAGTAAATTACTCCATCACCCAAAGTCTCAAACTATAGTTCAAAGCTCGGGCCTGAGTCCAACGGATTCTACTATTTTTGGTAATGTTCTTTTCCTTCTTTTTTTTCACAGATACAAATTCATGAGTATATGCCCTATATTTTAAGTAATGGCTGATTGTAATCTGCTTCTAAACAACAAAAATTAACAATTTTCCAATAACACTCGCCATGAATACACACCAGAGGTTAAATTTGAAGAAACTGTTAAAGAGTCCTTTAATCAAGCCACAGAACACACCTTATCTGTAAAAACAAACAGATATATACTTTAAGCATACACATATATTTAGTCACGTTTTTGATTAGTCATGTTAAAAGATTTAAGCATACATACCTTGTCTAATGCTGCTACAGCAAAGGCGATTGTCGTCTATATAAGTTGCCTGAACACCAATCATCCAAGGTCCTATAGAGGTATCATCAAATGCGTATGTCTTCAATGATCTACTGCATATATATATCAAATAAGAGAACATTGTGATGAGTGTGAACAAGACATGGAACAATGGCGACGACATACACTTTCCGAGGGAGTTTAAGATTGTGAGCCCAACCTGTTTATGTTTATATACTGAGCCAAATTCTTTGATAGTATTATAAGCGAACCAGCTGCATGACAAAAGTACCTAAAAGGAAAAATATGACATTAGTTACATCATAATTGTATAATGTCAAGGAGATTTTGATTTCACAGTATATAAGTTTTTCAATCACTTACGATTTCTCGTCCCCAAATTTCCACCATTCTGGCTCATACCATTTCCCTCCCCTGGACAAGAAAGACACATGAATGGAATTCAAAAAAAGTTTGATATATTTGCTAAGACATGAGAACTTAAGAAAGTGAGTATGATACGAACTCTTCAGCAACAACTTCCCCAGAGTTCAAGCACCCAATGTAAGACGCATCTTGACCACACCGACTTTCAATGAGACCAATCAATCCCTCTATCAGACAGAAAACATTTATCACACAAATAGAATTGTTGATTTGGGATTTGATCCAAAATAGTTTAGCATGAATTGCTGATTCAGGATGCAGATGTGGTGAATTGGCCTAGATTTCATTTTCTGAAAATAGATGCAGAAGTGGTGAAGATTATTAAATCAATATACAGGTCAGATTTTGATTTGAGAACCTTATAAATCGCAGAGAAAAAACAAAAGGAGTAAAAGAAGGGCGATATCTTACATGTGATCCGCCGGATTGCTTTACCCAAGAAGATGTATTAGAGATTGAAAATCAATCTGTATTTATAACTGCAATGGAGTTAATGGCATTGAATACATGAGTTATCTGATGGGTGCTAAGAAGTGAGAGACTGGTAAATCGTAGGAGATGAGAGGATATTGAAAGGGTAAAGATTCTGAAAGTTTTTTGACAACCGTTTCGTATATTAGCAGATTAGCAGAAGGCGAAGGGATACCACATAGAAAAGAGAAGGATGAGAATAAACCTAAGAGAATTTTGCTGGCATGACATCATTTTAGAGCAGTTTGTTTTGTTGACGTGGACATATCTTGGAGCCTCGAATAGTCCATTTTATTAGTATAGATTAGCATTGCATATACTAACTTGCATATCACAATTTTATGCAAGACACTCGATATATTTCAATGCATATATTCCACAATCACCTGATTGTATATTTTGTGGAATTCTATTTTGCATTTTAATTGTATATTGAGCAGTACTTGCATTTTGATCAAATGGAAGAGTTAACGAGCTGATAAAATGTGGAAATAGCTTTGCATATGGCTTCACATACTCATATAACTCTTTCTGACCAATATGCAAAGCACTGCTATCATACACATCAATCTGCCGACGAAGAATCGAGATATCCAAAGCAATCCAATGATTGTTTTTTTATGTTTAAAACGACATAAACATCATCCACATCTACTGATGTATCCCTCGGAACCAACATGGGGCCCGTAGCACGACCCAATGCCGCACCGACCATACCAACCATGCGATTCTGGCGCATGACACGTTCAGGACCTAGAGCCCTACAAAGGGAGTTCGACCAGGCCATAAACAACATGATGGGCGAACATGAGGTTGATGACTTGGCCCATCAAATGAATCAAATGAGTCTCACCAAAAAGATGGATCAACCCAAACCAAACAAGTTTAAAGACCAAGCCGGCCCAACTTCAGAACCAGACCAAGACCAAGACCAAGAACCAAACCAAGACCCTGACCCAACCTAAGACCCAAGACCAAACAAGGAAGGAGAGCCCAAACCCAAAAAGGAAGATGTCAAGGTTGGGCCAAATCATACGCATGAAGAACATAGAATAAAAGAAACACACAGACTTACCATATTTGGAATATACGCTACATGAGATCACCCAGCCGAGAATCAGTCCAAATTCATCTCCATGTAAGTAAATGCATTTGTTATTTTTGGACTGACCCTTTATTATGATTTTTTTTTGACCGCGTGATTGAGTTGATTTCCCTAGCATAAGGCATGTTGGCCAAATTAGTTCGATTTGATTTTGTTTCATTTAAAACTTGTAATCTTTGCTTCAAAATCCCTCGAAGGCACCAGCTGCTAAGAAAATTATATAAGATCTCTTTACAGCCTTGTATATTTTATCTTTGATTAATAAAAATATCGAATTTTCTTAAAGAGATTCTCTTTTTCTTTGCGAGTTCTTAGCTAGTGTGATTCTGGCCAAAGATTCTTGTCTTATCAAGATCAGTTCCATTCAATCTTGTGGCAACTTCGTTCCACCTTCGACTCACTCAACCATCCAACATCTAGTCTGAAATGGTCATATGGCCAGCAGCTTTGGATCCGCTCAATCCCATCATTCCACTGTTCACAACCTCTACCCGGGCTATCAAGACCGAGCCGTACGGCCAGCCTACGACCCATTCATCACTCCACCGTAACCTCAGTTTTTGAGGATACATCATCTAGTATCAGAGCCTAAAACGACTCCACATCAGGTTTTATCACTCCTTGTTCACGATTTATTCCTTTTGTTTCTTGTTTCATTCTTTAAAAAAAAATATATAAGAATCATCTAAGTATTGTTTATCATTTGATTTGCTTGCTAGTTTACACTAATAAAAAAAAAAAAGTAATATTGTCTAGTCACATTCGAATCTTGTCTAGTTTTAGTTTCCAGAATTAGAACCTAGATTGATATGAGTGTCTCGAAATACCATATATATATAAATCATCATAACTTGTTTCCTATTTTAAATCATATAGTTGCATGCACATTCTGATACATCATATTGAACCATATCATTTACTTGTCGGTCAATATTGACAATATCATTTCTTGGAATCGTTTCATACGTTTGCATTGATCTTGTAGGTACCAAGACATGGGGGACACTGGCCAACCTAACCAGTTTGCCTAAATCATGACTATCTTGCAAGAACTCCAGGACCACATGACTCAGATGGAGAAATGGCAACATGACAATGAGACCACCAATACCACTAGTGAGAATAGCAACAACCAAGGCAACCACCAAGGTGGTGAAGCAGCCAATGGAATTGGCAATGGGAACCAGAACCAGGCCCAACAACCGCACAAAAACCAGGCCCGAGGACAGAACCACAATCCGCACCAGAATAACCATGAGGAACAATGGCAAGGAGGCAAGGACCTCAAGTAAACTCCACCTACATTTGCTGGCAAGGTGAACCCGGAAGCCTACCTAGACTGGGAGAGGCGTATGGAGTATATTTTTTAGTACTACAACTACTCAGAAGTAAGGAAGGTGTCCCTGGAAGCCGCACAACTCACGGAGAATGCCTTAGCCTGGTGGGACCGAGATGTGTCTGACCGAAGGAGACGACGGCTACAACCGGTCAACTCGTGGGAGGATATAAGCTATCAGCTCCGGACGCGATACGTCACAGCCTATTACCACCGAGACCTACAAAAATGGTTTAGAAAGCTGTCCCAAGGATCAAGAACTGTAGAAGAGTACTTCGAAGAATTTGAAACTTTGAAGAATCGGTTAGAGATTTAAGACTCCCAAGAGACCTTAATGGCTCAATTTCTTGATGGCCTCAATGATTGAATCACTCACAAGGTGGAAAGACAGCCATACGGTGATCTAGACGAGCTTCTACATGTAGCTACCCAGGCTGAACAACACATAAAGAGGAAGAACTTCTCCACCAGCCGACCCAAGAACACGTGGACTACTCCAGCTCCACACAACCAAGATAAGGGAAAGAATGTCGAGCCAAGCTCTAAGTTCAAGAAACCAGAATCGGAACTCAACAAAAGAGCTGGTGCCGGATCAAGTCAAGCACAAAACTAGCGAGCTCGAGATGTCAATTGCTTCAAATGCAAGGGCAAATGTCATTATGCTCGAGAATGCCCAACCAACGGGTCATGATCCTTCGTGAGGATGGAGAATACAAGTCACAAGATGAGGCCGAGGATGAGCCACTCGAGTCTGAGGATGAAGTGGTCGATTACCCCGATGTAGAAGAACTCCTAGTCACACGTCGAGCCTTAAGTGCACTCTTTGAGCCAGAAACCATCCAAAAAGAAAACATCTTCCACTCAAGATGTACCGTGCAATCCAAAGTATGCAGCCTTATCACTGATGGTGGTTCATGCACTAATGTAGCTAGCAAGTATTTGGTGGACAGGTTAGGTCATCAGACGACCAAGCATCCACGACCATACAGGCTCAAATGGTTAGACGATAAAGTAGAGCTCAAGATAGGAGAACAAGTCATCGTGCCATTCAGTGTGGGCAAGTACGAGGACCAAGTTCTTTGCGATTTTGTTCCCATGCAAGCTGGACACATCCTGCTGGGCCGACCATGGCAATTTGACAAGGAAACCCTCCACAACGGACGCACCAACTACTACAGCTTAACCCACAACCACAAGATGCATAACCTTGCTCCTCTTACACCACAAGAAGTTTATGAACTCCAGCGAGCCATGGACAAAGGAGCTAAAGCCGACAAGGTAAGTAAGGCCAGTCTCTACATCTCACCTAGTAAGGTCCTTAAATCGTTAGAATCCCACACGCTGGTGCTACTACTGATCTTTAAGGAAGGGTATTTTGTAGGTACAGAGGAGGTCAACAAACTGGTGGAAGTACTCAAGCTGTTAGCCGATTTCAAGGACATGTTCCCTTAAGAAATACCACCAGGACTACCACCTATCCGAGGGATAGAACACCAGATCGATTTGGTGCCTGGAGCTACCCTACCAAACTGGCCCGCATACCGAGTGAACCCGGAGGAGGCCAAGGAGTTGGAGCGACAAGTCCAAGGACTCATGGAACAAGGCTATGTCCGAGAGAGCTTTAGCCCATGTGACGTACCTGTCATCCTCTTGCCCAAGAAAGATGGTACATGGAAGATGTGTGTGGACTGACAAGCCATCAACAACATCACTGTCAAGTACCATCATCCTATACCCCGGCTTGATGACATGCTGGATGAGCTTAGTGGTGCCACAATCTTTCCCAAGATTGATCTGAAGAGTGGGTACCATCAGGTCCGAATGAAGGAAGGTGACGAGTGGAAAACCGCATTCAAGACCAAGAGAGGACTGTATGAATGGCTGGTCATGCCATTCGGCCTCACCAATGCACCCAGTACCTTCATGCGGCTCATGAACCACATTCTAAGAGCCTACATCTGTAAGTTTGTAGTTGTATACTTTGATGACATCTGGTATATAGCACTTGCTTGGTAGATCACTTAGAACATCTCAAAAAGGTTCTTGAGACATTGCGGTTGGAACAACTATATGCAAACCTTAAGAAATGTGTTTTCTGCACTGATCAGTTGGTTTTCTTAGGTTTTGTTGTAAGTTCAAGGGACTAAAGGTTGATGAGGAGAAGATCAAAGCCATTCAGGACTGGCCACTCCCACCACCATTGGACACGTCCGTAGTTTCCATGGCTTGGCCAGTTTCTACCGACGATTCGTCAAGGAATTCAGCACTATAGCAGCACCTCTAACATCGGTGATCAAGAAGAATGTAGCTTTTACATGGGGCCTAGCTTAAGACGAGGCTTTCAAACAGCTCAAGGATAGCCTCACCAATGCCCCGGTTTTGACTTTATCTAACTTTAACCATACATTTGAAGTTGAATGTGATGCCTCAGGTACCGACATCGGAGCAGTCTTGACACAAGGAGGAAAACCAGTCGCTTACTTCAGCGAGAAATTACATGGAGCAAACCTCAACTACCTGACTTATGACAAGGAGTTATACGCTTTAGTGAGGTCATTGGAGACATGGCAACACAGCCTACTCAGCAAGGAGTTTGTGATCCACACCAACCATGAAACACTCAGGTACCTACGAGGTCAGGCAAACCTAAAGAAGAGACATGCAAGGTGACTTGAATTCGTGGAGACGTTTCCCTACATGATCAAGTACAAGAAAGGGAAGGAGAACATTGTTGCCGTTGCTTTATCCAGGAGATATGCACTGATCTCAACCATGGAGGCTAGGATCATGGGATTTGACCATATCAAGGAGCTTTACAATGAAGATCCCGACTTTGGAGATCTCTACCAACAATGCAACCGAGGTGCTTTCGGTCCTTATTTTAATCATGACGGTTTTCTTTTCAGGGATAAGAGGTTATGTGTTCTTCAAAGCTCAATGCGAGAACTGCTGATTGGAGAAGCACAAGGAGGAGGCCTCATGGGGCACTTTGGTATGAACAAGACCTAGAGCATACTCGCGGAACACTTCTTTTGGCCACACCAAAGGAGAGATGTGGAACGATTCTGTGCCAGATGCACCACCTGCTTAAATGCAAAATTCAGGTCACATCCTCACGGTCTTTACATACCTTTACCAATCCCTGACATGCCTTGGGTAGATTTGTCTATGGATTTTGTGTTAGGTTTTCCAAAGATCAGGAACAAGGACTCGGTCTTCGTAGTGGTCGACCGGTTCAGCAAGATGACCCATTTCATTCCATGTAACAAAGAAAACGACACCACTCAAACCGCATACCTATTCTTTAAAGAAGTGGTTAGACTACATGGTCTGCCTAGGACCATCGTCTCTGACCGAGACTTGAAGTTCCTTAGTCACTTCTGGAGGACCCTGTGAAGGAAGCTTGCAACCAAATTACTTTTCTCCACCACATGCCACCCCCAGACTTGATGGACATACCAGGGTCACCAACCGAACCTTGTCCACCCTACTAAGGGCCACAGTCGGTAACAACTTACATAATTGGTTGGAATGTTTGCCTTTAGTAGAAGTTGCTCGCATACCCCACTCTACTAACAAACTGTGTCCTTTTGAGATTGTGTATGGATTTAAACCACATACCCCTATGGACTTAGTGTCGATACCCATGCAAAAAGAGGACCAGGTTAATCAGAATGGAGAAACTAAGGCCGAGGTAGTCAAGAAGTTATATGTGAAGGCTAAAGAAAACATAGAGAAGAGGAATGAGAAGGCTAAAACTAACTCGGACAAGAACTACAAAGAAGTCCTCCTCGAACCCGGCGACTATGTGTGGGTCCACATGCGATTGGACAGATTTCCACAAGAAAGGAAGCACAAGCTGGCATCAAGAGGAATGGGACCATTCAAGATTGTGAAGAAGATCAACGAAAATACCTACCAACTAGACATACCAGGTGAGTTCAAAATATCTTCAACTTTCAATGTATCTGACTTAGTTCCTTTTGACGCAGCTGAAATGGTTCTGAGGTCAGAACCTTCTGATGAGGGAGAGGATGATGTATCCCTCAAAACCAACATGGGACCCGTAGCATGACCCAAGGCCGCACCGACCATACCGACCATGCGATCCCGACCCATGACACATTCCGGAGCTAGATCCATACAAAGGAAGTTCGACCAGGCCGTAAACAACATGATGGCCGAACATGAGGTTGATGAATTGGTCCATAAATGAATCAAATGAGTCTCACCAAAAAGATGGATCGATCCAAACCAGACAAGTTTAAGGACCAAGCCGGCCCAACTTCAGAACCAGACCAAGACCAAGACCAAGAACCGAACCAAGACCCCGATCCAACCCAAGATAAAGACCCAAGACCAAACGAGGAAGGAGAGCCCAAACCCAAAAAGGAAGACGCCAAGGTCGGACCAAATCATACTCATGAAGAACATAGGATAAAAGGAACACTCGGACTTACCATATTTGGAATACACGCTACATGAGATCACCCAACCGAGAATCAGTTCAAGTTCATCTCCAAGTAAGTGAATGCATTTGTTATTTTTGGACTGACCCTTATTATGATTTTCTTTGACCGCGTGATTGAGTTGATTTCCCTAGCATAAGGCATGTTGGCCAAATTAGTTCGATTTGATTTTGTTTCATTTAAAACTTGTAATCTTTGCTTCAAATTCCCTCGAAGGCACCAGCTGCTAGGACCATTATATAAGGTCCCTTTACAGCCTTGTATATTTTATCTTTGATCAATAAAAATATCGAATTTTCTTAAAGAGATTCTCTTTTTCTTTCCGAGTTCTTAGCTAGTGTGATTCTGGCCAAGGGTTCTTGTCTTATCAAGATCAGTTCCATTCGATCTTTTGGCGACTTCGTTCCACCTTCGACTCACTCAACCATCCAACGTCTAGTCTGAAAGGGCCATACGGCCAGCAGCTTTGGATCCGCTCAATCCCATCGTTCCACCGTCCACAACCTCTACCCGGGCCATCAGAACTGAGCCGTACGACGAGCCTACGACCCATTCATCACTCCACCGGAACCTCAGTTTTTGAGGATACATCATCTACTCCAAGTCTCTTATTTGTTTTTCCACACCGTGGTAAAATACCATTGAAGTAATTGATTAGCACACTACTCTAAACAAATTCTTCTGGATTTTCTGAGAAGTTTTGGTAGATGTTTTTCATCAATATTGTGAAAGGTACGTCCATGAATGCCAATCTTTCACTTCGAAATGGACATGAATTTTTTGACAATCTTCTTCTAAATAAAGACATACCAGTATTGATGTGCTATAATCAAATATATATAAACGTTGATAGGATAAAATAGCATATAGTGATATAATAACTAGTTTAATACTTACTCGGTCGTCCAGCCATTTTTTTGTGTCATAAAGTCCAAAAAATATATATATATTAAAAATGAAAAACCCGTAAAATCAAATCAAAATTGGTTTGGGGACGGCGACGATGATCTAGGGATCTACGGATCTATGGATGGAGGCGTACACGATCATGGGTTCTGGGTCTGGGTCATCTTCTCTGATTTTTCTGGTGTTGGGGAAGGAGATGTAAAGTCAAATGAGTACGGGTTACTTTGGTTCATAGGATTTGGTTGCAAGATCGGATCTTTAACCCAATCTTCACTGGGGCCCTTGCTATTAAAGGGAAGGTTCACATTTGGGGAGTGATGCAGAGGTTTGGTAAAAATATTTTGTGTCAGATATACCATTGGCAATCGATGATGAGATTTCCCAATTATAGATTCAGACTGGTTTTGAAGAATGAAGAATTCTGGGTAATATCTAATCTATTGGGTCTGTCTATGATCTGGATTATGAGAGGGTGGATATGCAGGATCTTATTTGGAATTATTTTATCACGATGGAATATTGAGGTTTCTTCAAATGGGATTCATAATCAATCATCATTAAAGTTTGTGATGCGGAAGGACGATGTGACAATCGTTTCTCAACTATTTATAGGAGGCTTCATGACCATTCATCCTCACACTCTTTTCAGTCTCGTATACTCAAACAGTCTTTACTCCAAATTTTCTTCTGATTACTGTCTTACGGTGTTCAATATGTCGCAAAGTGCTTTCTTGACAAAGGATCACTCAGGGAAGAAGGTAACACTGGTCTTGCATCAGCTGAAGATATTGGTGCCTTATTTCGATAATTCAGAGTTTATCAAGGCTTACTCGAGGCTGCTGATCGGCAGGTGTATGAATCCACACCTCCAGGATATGAAGGTGTTATTATTCATGATGCCGCGGATTTAGAAGATGGAGGACTGTTTTGCATGAGCTGATTTGGGCATGAGTCGTTTTCAACTTGACTTTGATAATGAAGAGGACATTCTCGAGGTATTACATATGGAGCCTTATGACTATTGGATGCTTTCATTGGTTAGATGGGAGCCGGTTGTGGATCGTGGTTACAAGGGTGGTAAGGATGACAAATGCAGGGAGGGTGAGGGCATGGGCTCACGAGGTTCAGGAAGAGACAAGGGTTTGGTGAGTTATAAGGGTGTGGTCACTCGTGGGAGATTTGGTCACCGTCTGGAGGGAAAAGATATTATTGACCGTGGAGAGGAGGGGTATACTAAAGGAAAAGTTAAAGAGGTTGAGGAAATTTTTTTTTGCAAGACCAAACAATTCTCGCAGAGAACCAAGTTCTCATTTAAGGCGTACTAACAGATGGATTAAAAAAGGAACGTCTTCATCGCCCAGATCGGATAGGGTCTTCTCACAAGTTCAAAGTAGGTATGTGGCGGTCACACATGTTGTGAATGAACTAAGGCACTGAGAAGTAGAAAAGGGTTTATCTGAACATGAGAATGTAATGTTGGAAGCTTTTCAAGAAAATGTCTCTCAACCACATCGTTCTCCCAAAGCGTCCATGCCGTTAAAGTTATATAAGGAACTTAAGTTTTCTGAAGAATCTCATGATTCCTTGATCATAGTTTCTGAAGAAACTTGTTGAGGCACTTTTCTAAAAAAGCTTATTATATAAACCATTCCTTGATCATACTCACCACAGAAAATTAAAAATATTCCAAGAGCGAGTCTTGCATATATGTTTTGGAGAACAGCAACAGCTAACATATCAACTCCTACCTGTGATGGACCGTTTTGAGCAAGAAGTCGAAGCCCTTCTAAATAGTTGGCAGTTTTGTTACCAGCATCAAGACAGCGGCATATGAATGGCCTATAAACGGATCCTTCATTAACATGTTATGGGTAATGCATCAATTCGTCGAGGTTTGCTTCACATAAAACATCATCTTGGAAAGCAGCAGAATTTACCTAATGACCGGCTCTATGTAGGGGCCCAAGTTTCGAAATCCCAAATGCCCAGCTCGACGGATGATATCAATTAGAAGAGGAGTTGGAAGAGACTGCATTCTGAAATGTAAGAAGAAGTACGAAATCAAAATGGAGAAACAACAAAGAGTTTTAGAATGTTAAAATTATAAGTATCCAGAAATAAACACATGTTAACGATAAAGCGACTATTCAGATTACCCTACAATAAAGAAGAAGAGAACATGACCCTCTTAGATTGAAACGTACCTTGAAGTGTATAACAAACTGATGATGAAGACGAAGAGTGGCAGTGGTTTTATTTACAGAGAGATATGTAAGGCTGCATCAACGTGCTGAAAAATTGTAGGAAGTTATAGAGAAGTAGCATCTGGCCCACATATACATAGCTAAGGTTGTTCAAAGTTTTTTCCTTACCTTATATCATAACCACACTCTTGGCCTTGTTAGAACATGAAAAAATCATTTGCATTACTATTCGGGTGATATGTGCCAATTGGATATATGGCCCCTCTGAGAAACACATACAACTACCTTCAATTAAGATCAAGCTAAAGAAAATTCCAGCAATGGTGGAGGACACTTGATACTTATTTGCTTGTCCTGAACGCTTTCAACTGTTCGACCTTTGAACCTTCAACTGGCCCATATACGACCGCGTAATTACTTAATCTAATCTAGCTGGCTGGTCCATCTTCTCCCGTTTTTTCAGCTAATTCAACAAGCCTTCTACTCTTCCTAATGGATGCTGTTCCATGAACTCGAGACTGGACTTTGTTTCCGGCGATGACTTTGCCTGACGAAAGTGAGGGTGCTTCAGCTTTATGTTGTTCTTCTTCGCTGACTTCTATATCCGGTAACTGATGTGATTCTTCTCCGGCTGCAATCACCACATTATGAGAAACAATGACATAATCAATTTTATGACATAAATATTGGCAAATGACGGTTCATTAGGATCCACTAAAGAATGTGGTATATCTCCGGCGTCGTATCCTTTCATGTCCTATTCACCTACTTTCTCCTGCGGATCGACAACATTATCTTGTTTTAATCTGATATCTGGCTCCATTCTTAGATCTGTAGTCTGTGAGAGAAACAAAAACCGTATCATCATGCCAGAGAAGAGAAAGACCAGTTCTCAAATATGGCAAGAACATTTCGTATATACGGTAGATCTATAACGAAAATCAAACACTCCTACGCGTTTGTGGATGTTAAAATACCGCAGCCGTCGGCAGTTTGACCCGCGTTTGCTGTTCTTCAAGCAAAGCCACTATTTCCGTAAGATTTTTCAACGTATCTTCCATGTGAATAGCACCATCTTCTATTCCTTCAGCACCTCCCTCCTGTTCCAAAGACTTCAATCTATCTGCCAGATAGTTTACGGAACTTCTTCAACTACGATCCATACTCGTCGGCTCAAAGTTTTCTCTGGGCTTATTTCCACTTTTTTCCTTCATCTGTCATTTCCTCATGCTTACGCTTGGCTCCTTGAGTCTCTGGGATTGGCCACAATGGTAGCACTCTCCACGCAATATCCCTGAGAGACTTGCCTTCCCAAATGTGATTTAGCAAATTGTCAATAAGATCATCCTGCTCATCATCGTCCCAACGCGGACCAACTTCGGATTTGCTTTGCTGAGAAATACTAACAACACTCATCTAGAACATACCACACTACATTTTAGTTGGAGCTGTAGATTTTTTTATCATAAAACAAAATATACGTACCTTAAGTCTCGAAACGAGGTTGCCCAATCTCAGCATCCCGCCTCCTCCCTTGATCCTAAGGAGAGGAACACCTCTGGTGTTAATGGGACACCCGATATGTCTTCCCATAGAGGAAATATGAACATGCGCCCATACCTGAAGGACTTGGATGAAGACTTTGCATACATAAGAGGGCTGTCTTATTAATTTGTTAGTTACCAGCTTAACATTGTTTATATGGTTGCGGAAAGCAACCCTCCCCTATGGATACCGTTCGCAACGATCCAAATCCATAACCACCTTCGTTTCATGAGGCAAAATAGCCTCCCGCCGCTCAAGGCCCAGCAAACCATTTGTCAAAATAGTTAAATAACTTAGCTTAATCTTATCTTCTCTGGACTAGGACAGGCATCCATTATAACACACCCGTACTATGTCCTCGATGCAGGGAGTGCTTCGGGTACGTCTCAGGTTGAACAGACTCCAAAAACGTTGTTCTTCTTGTAGCTCTTCCTCATCTTCCAGGTCCGGTGAGTCCGGTATTTCACCACAGTTCAAACCCGTAATCTCTTCAAACTCAAAAAGGGAGAACCTCACCGGCTGGCCCACTATCAAAAACCACAGCTCATACGATTTCTTGCACAGAAATTGCTTGCATATTAGGAAATGAACAAGTCTCGTGCTAACTTTGAAATCGTTTTCCTTGAACTTACAGAGAAGTCCCAATTGGGACATCGTTAAGTGTTCCCAAACTTCTTTCCCAACAGTTTCTGATACCAAAGGGAGATGCCTGAAATTTGAGCAATAATTAATGCTTCTATTTGTCGGTTCCGGCTCCGTCTCCTCTGACCACATTCTTGGAGGAAAATCCATAATCTCAGCAGGATCTACTATTTATCTGCATAACAAAGAATCGAAACCCGAGTTTATCGAATATTGGGATCTAGCTTTCAACCTGTATAATATCAAATCGAAACACGAAAAAGTCCATACTTCTGCAAGAAACTCGTATAATTCTCCAAAATCAGAACCAAATTGATTTGGAAAACACGAAGAATAAAAGTTTCTCTTTCACCCCAAGTAAAAAATAAGGACCAAGAGGTCTAGAGAATAACAAAAATAAATAGAAAAACTTATATAATTATAATATAAGCCCGTGTTGCTCTGCCGTTACTCTACCGCCGGCTCGCCATTACTCTACCCAATCACCTTTTCGATCGTTTAAAGCTGATATCCGGTTGGATCCCTAGTCTATCTTCTCTCTCATCCGACCCCATCATTCGTCTCTCTCCGCCTCCGCCCCGCCTCTTAGTCTCTCTCATGTATCTTCCGACCTCCGGTTTCCTCTTCATACCTTCTTACCTCCGTCTTCGTCTCTTGATCGTGTCTCTCTTCTCCGGCCATCCCCTTTCATACGTTTTATTTTAACCCGATTTCTAAACAACAAAGGTAAGGCAAGGAAACCTTTCTTATTCAAATTTGCACTGTGGAATTCAAAATATATTTGGGTTTTGTTAAGTTGGATTATTCAATTTTGATGGTTCGATATGATACAGACATGGCCAGAGTTAAAGACAAGAAAAGAGAATATGAGTCAAGACGAGGCATGCGACGCCTAAAAGACTTAGACGCCAACCTGAAACACTTGAAACATCAGCCACACAACCACAAACCGAAACAAAAACTGATGTTGTTCCTCATGAAGTAAGTGTAGAAAGAACCCAAAGTCAGAACACAAATAATGATGATGGGAAAGATGAAGAGATGGCTGAGGATCCAATGTCTGCTCTACTACTGTATCGGGTATTTTATATATATATATATATATATATATAATAATGATGATGGGAAAGATAAAGAGATGGCTGAGGATCCAATGTCTGCTCTACTACTGTGTCGGGTATTTTATATATATATATGTACTGGATCCTTATACTTCACTTGAGATTGAGAGTGAAGAATGTTATATATTACAATGAAGTAAGTATTGTTTTGATACTCAGGATGATACTCCTCCACCACTGCAACCAGAAAAATTTTACTTCAGTCCAGAGCAATATACTAGGGTTTGTAAGATACCTTCTAGGTGTTATGTGAAGGATACAGTCAGGTTGATTAAGATCTTTCCATCTGAGTTGGAATGGTTCACAGATTATTCTCAATTTACTTATATTTTTCACATGGCGGAGGAGCCAAACCGTAAGCCAATGGGGTTGTGGATGTTGCTGCTTCATCAAGTCTCTACCGGTACACATAATGAGTTATAGTTTGTGGTTAATGGAGTCCCTATTAGATATTCCATAAAAGAGTATGCGCTGTTATGTGGGTTAAACTGCCATGACCCATGACTACCCACACAACTACAATGAAGTAAGGGATAAGGAAAAAGGGGAGTGTAAGTATGTGAAAAAGGATGTTTGGAAGGATAAACAAAATAAAAGTCAGCAATGTGGAACATAAACTACAATCAATGGGGAGGTGTTTAGAGCGAAGTCTGCGGTTGATAGATATATAGAGCTCTTCTTGCTTAAAGTCGTGGATGATTTGGGTTTGTGTAACACATTTCCTTGGGGCCGATATGCATTTGATGCTAATATGGATGAGGGGAAGAGCATGTTGAAGAAGTTCAAGAGCGGCATCGTGAAAGACAAAGCTTCGTAGACCTTTTCCGGTTTCAAGCTTCATCTTGAGGTAAGTGTTAGTTAGGATATGAAGATTATAATTAGGTTTGAGATTCAAAGTTTGTGATATTACAACTCTTTGTGTAGGGTTTCGCATTTGAGTGTATTCCTGTGCTTGGACGCAAATTTAGACTAGATGTAGCCGCCGAGAATGACTGTCCACGGTTGTGTAAACACAAGTTCACCGAGACTTCCATGAAAGGATATCCATTGGAAGACATTAACGAGGTCATTTGAAGAACTAAGATTAGAGCTAGTCGTGATAGATGATTATTTGGTGTGAGTATTATTTAACTGATATTTGTGTTGATATTCGCAGGACATCATGAGTATATTGGAACCTGACTCGGATGAGGAAGAGCTTATGGAGCGCATCATAGACAAAGATTGTGATGACGGGATAGGCTATATTGATCCAATCGTTGATGGTTGGAGAAACCATCTAATTGGGCATGGGTGGAGGATGTGGTGGAAAGATCTTTATGACATGGACTTGGCAGCTCAAAATCTCACTAAGAATGCACATGAAATTCCTATACAGGAACCTGAGATTCATATACAGTGTTGGATACGGGCTGTGCACCTCCTGGAAGGCCCATCAAGAATTCGCCTCGGCCTTTTTACGGTGTATCCTTATCCACTTTGGATAAGGATAAAAACTGCAAGAGGAATATTTGAAGGAAGATTTGCTTCCGAAGAGATAGGGATTTCGCCGCGGTAAATCTGGAAGTGATGAAGATAAACTCTTTTGAAGGGCTAAGGTCGGCGGAGAAAAGTTATAAATAGAGAAGTACTTTCACCAAGAAAGGCATCCGCAATTTCACACAATTCTTTGTAACATTATTACACAATTCTCATTCATCAATAAAAAATCTCCTTTGATTATTCTCAAAACCCACAAGCTTTACTTGAAATTTACTAAGTACGAAGTAATAGTTCAACATTTGGCGCCGTCTGTGGGGAGAGTGAGGATAAATCAAGGAATAAAAACCCTAAAAATGGTTAACACACCACCTCCGGAAGATACTAATGAGGCCAACCCCGTAGGAACACCAGTTACGCCTCCACCTCCCGATCCAATCGCGAACATGCAGAGGATATTGAACGATCTCACCAAAAAACTCGATCAACGATTTGCTGGAGTCAAGGCGAATCAAGCAGCTCAACGCACCGAGTTGGAAAAATTGGGGACATCCCGGACAGATACCGAAGGGTCTTACACCCCAGGACGGTGAAGAACTCTCGTCAATAACTTGTTCGGAGTCACTCCACAAGTTGATCATTCGGGACCCAACACCGCGGCGAATACAGTTGCTACACAAGATGATCAGGCTGTAACAGCAGCGACGCATCAAGTCATATCCGAGGTCAGAATTCCGGAAAACGTTTCAGGCAGGAGTGTTGAGCTCGAGTTAGTATATAAACGACTCAATGATATTGGATCCCAAATTCATCGAGCTACCAGCTCAGCGCCCGAGTTAGATCGAGTCCTAGAACAGACAAGGAAGACACCCTTTTCTTCGAAAGTAACAAACGTACCTCTACGCGATCATGGGAAGATAAAAGTCACGTCTACCTTTTGCGGCAATGCAGATCCTCAACGTCACCTCCTGGTATTTGAGATTGCAATGGCTAGAGCACGTTTCTCCAAAAATGAACGAGACGCGGCTTTCTGCCAATATTTCGTCGAATCTCTCGGAGGAGCAGCTCTAAACTGGCTTTCTCGCCTCGCTCCCGGGTCGATAGATAGTTTCGACGAGCTCTCAGCAGCGTTCCTAAAACATTACTCGATGTTTATCATTCAAGGAGCCACAAGCGCCGATCTTTGGGCATGTGTTCAGGATGAAAATGAATCCCTCTGCTCTTACATAGACCGCTTCATAACCGTCATTTCCTGTATCGATGTCCCCGACTCAATCTCTCTAGTCTCCCTCCGACGCGGAATGAAACCTGGCATTGAACTCTGGAAGGATTTAAAACTTAATGAGCCTCACAATCTGGAAGATGCCCTAAACCGTTCAGTCTTATATGCCGAGCTCGAAGAAGAACGAGCAGCATTCACCAAGAAGAAGCCTCCGACCGCGAAAGAGAAAACGCGCGAAGTTCATCAAGAGCCGCGGCAACATTATGACTGATATGACAAGAGAGCATCAAATTACTACGTGGCGGATCGTTCGAAAAATTGGAACAAGTATGTTCGACCAGAGGAAAAGCAAGTCTTTCGAAAAGAAGAGCCACACAATCCGGACTTATATTGCATCTATCATAAACGAACGGGTCATGATATATACACATGCCAGCATCTACAAAGGCACCTCTTCGCGGAATATACGAGCGGAAATATCGATCTTTCAGGACGCAATCGAGAAACTACGGACAAACCCACCGAGGTCAAAAAGCAAGAGACTAGACCAAAAGAAGACGGTCGCGAGCAAAAACCTGAAAAAAGGATTGCCGAGCCGACGACGATTCAAATAAACGACATCGTGATCGGGACGAAAACCTTCCGCTCCCGGAAGCACCACGACGGAAAATAAATATGATCATGGGAGGGCTCGTCGATTGCAACGATTCCTTCAGATCAGTCCAACGCCACGAACGACGGGCAGCAAGGGCTTCGAAATGGAGAGAACCCATCGAAGATGAAGAACAAATCACATTCACTTCAAAAGATACCATCGGGCTAGATATGCCTCATAACGATCCGTTGGTCGTCGAACTGTCAATCAACAACAGCACCGATGTCAGTCGAATTCTCATAGATACTGGCAGTTCGGTCGACTTAATTTTCAAGGAAACTCTCCGGCGAATGAAGATCAGAGATGATCAAATCAAGATATCACCTAAACTACTCACCGGATTCCCCAGCGAATCCACGACGACAGTCGGGACGATTAAATTACCAGTCCAAGTCGGAGGAGTGACAAAATGGGTAAAATTTGATGTGATCGATCGACCGGCCATCTACAACGCCATCCTTGGAACTCCGTGGATTCATTCAATGAAGGCCATCGCTTCAACATATCACCAGTGCATCAAGTTTCCAAACGGAGACGGGATCTATACACTACGAGGTAGTCAGAAGATTGCCAGGTCTTGCTTCATCACCGAGCTAAAAATGCGAAGATCAACGACTTGTGTTATCGGCGAAAACAGTTCTGAATTGTCACCGTTGCCATATGAGAAGCCAAAGCGTGACCTCGTCGTCCAAGTCAACATCAATGACGATCATCCAGAATGGTGTGTTGGAATAGGGCATGATCTTTCAGCAACTTTCACGGAAGAGCTCGTACAATTCTTGCGTAGCAACAAAACCACATTTGCATGGAGTATAAATGACATGAAAGGAATCGACCCGGAAATAATCATTCATGAGCTAAATATCGATCCCACGTTCAAACCCATCAAGCAAAAACGGCAGAAACTCGGTGTAGAACAAGCTCAAGCAGTAAACGACGAGGTGGAGAAACTTCTTCAAGCGGGGTCTATCTCCGAAGTGAAATATCCAGACTGGCTAGCAAACCCAGTAGTAGTCAAAAAGAAGAACGGTAAGTGGCGTGTATGCGTCGATTTCACCGACCTCAACAAAGCTTGTCCCAAGGATAGTTTTCCTTTGCCACATATCGACCGCCTCGTCGAAGCAACCGCAGGAAACCAACTCTTATCATTCATGGATGCCTTCTCCGGCTACAACCAAATCTTCATGCATCCTAACGATCGAGAGAAAACAGCATTCATAACAGAACGCTGGTGCCACTCATCAACGACTGGTAAACCGAATGTTTTCGGATCAGCTCGGGCATACGATGGAAGTGTACATAGACAAAATGTTAGTCAAATCAACAGTCGCTGCTTCTCACATCGACGATTTACGACAATGCTTCGACATGTTAAATTCCTACAGCATGAAGCTCAATCCAACGAAGTGCACCTTCGTGGTGACCTCTGGAGAATTCCTGGGCTATTTGGTTACTCAACGAGGAATCGAAGCAAACCCGAAGCAAATTTCCGCGATCCTAAATCTACCATCTCCGAAGAATACTCGAGAGGTTCAACGCCTTACCGGTCGAATCGCCGCCCTCAGTCGTTTCATATCTCGATCAGCGGACAAATGCCTCCCTTTTTATCAGCTCCTCCGCGGCAACAAACGATTTGAATGGGACGAAAGGTGCGAATCATCTTTCCAAGAATTGAAAGTTTATTTATCGACGCCCTCGATCCTTGCTAAGCCTGAAGAAGGCGAAAGTCTTTATTTGTACATCGCCATTTCATCAACAGCAGTAAGCGGAGTCCTTGTACGAGAAGATCGAGGTGAACAAAAGCCGATATTTTACATTAGCAAGACGCTGGACGGTGCAGAAACCCGATATCCTACTCTGAAGAAATTGGAACTCGCCGTCGTCGTAGCAGCAAGAAAACTTCGCCCTTACTTCCAGTCACATACAATCCACGTCCTCAGCAATCAACCACTCCGGACTATCCTACACAGTCCAAGTCAATCTGGACGAATGGCGCGTTGGGCCGTCGAACTCTCTGAATATGACATCGAATACAAAAGTCGTGTCAGCGCCAAAGCTCAGGTTCTCGCCGATTTACTTATCGAACTACCTCCGGAGCTCGTCGATCAAAATTTTCAGCCTCCACCAAAATGGAACCTTCACGTCGATGGATCTTCATGTCGGCAAGGTTCTGGCGTCGGCATCAAACTTGAATCACCAACTGGGGAAGTTCTCGAGCAAACATTTTGCCTGGATTTTCCTGCCTCCAACAACGAGGTCGAATACGAAGCATTGATCGCAGGACTTTGCCTCGCTAAAAGCATCAACGTCCAGCATCTCCAGGCATACTGTGATTCTCAGCTCGTCGCAAACCAATTCGACGGCACATACGAGGCATGGAACGAACGAATGGATGCTTATCTTAAGGTCGTCAAAGATCTTGCAAGAGAATTCGAAACCTTCGACCTTACGAGGATACCACGGAAAGAAAACATGACAGCAGATGCCTTGGCAACCATTGGCTCAGCCACAGATTCGGATCTTAGGCGATTGATCCCCATTGCTAGTATCCCTACGCCGAGTATTGAACTAGCTAAAGGTATCTGTGGAGTGATCCAAGACGAAGAAGAACAAGCAGAACAAATGGATGTGGGGGAAGACGGGCCGGATTGGCGTCAAGAGATACGCCTTTATATTGCCGATGGACAAACTCTAGAAGACAGATGGGCGGCTCGTCGTCTCAAAGCTCGTGCTTCGCGTTACATTTTACTCGACGGAAATTTATTCAGATGGAGCGCAACGGGAGCACTTCTCACCTGCCTCGGCGGAGACGAAACGTATCGCGTTATAGCAGAAACACATGATGGCGCAGGAGGAACCATTCTGGGGGACGAGCTCTAGCTCTCAAAATCAAGAAACACGGTTTCTATTGGCCAACGATGATCGCTGACTTCGAGCAATACACACTGAAGTGTGAAAAATGTCAACGACATGGGCCGATGATCAACATGCCAACCGAGCTCCTTACAACGTCCTCACCGCCATACCCATTTATGCGTTGGGCAATGGACATCGTCGGTCCTCTTCCCAACTCATGACAATGTAAGTTCCTGCTGATCATGACAGACTACTTTACTAAGAGGGTCGAAGCTAAGGCCTTCGCGGCCATAAAAGACGTCGACGTTCAGAACTTTGTTTGGAAGTATATCATCTGTCGCCATGGCCTTCCATACGAAATAGTGACGGATAATGGGTCGCAGTTTATCTCCAACAAATTCGAAGGGTTCAGTTCAAGATGGAACATTCGGCTCAGCAAATCGACTCCTCGATATCCCCAAGGAATCGGACAAGCCGAGGCAACCAATAAAACCATCTTGGACGGTCTCAAGAAGCGACTCGAAGCAAAAAAGGGACTTTGGGCCGATGAGCTTGACGGCGTCTTATGGTCGCACCGCACGACACCACGACGAGCCACCGGAAAAACACCATTTTCATTGGCGTATGGGTGTGAAGCCATGGTTCCTGCTGAAGTCAACGTTCCAAGTTTACGCCGCGCCATGATGCCTCAACATCCTGAAATAAATGATGCAATGCTCATCCATAACCTCGACACCGTCAAAGAAACACGGAATCAAGCTCTTCTCTGAATGCAAAATTATCAGCAACAAGCGGCTCGCTATTACAACAAAAGGGTTCGGCAGCGACATTTTGATGAAGGTGACCTCGTCCTTCGCAAAGTCTTTGAGAACACCAAAAAATGGCGGGCTGGAAAACTTGGAGCCTCATGGGAGGGACCCTATATCATCTCCAAAGTTGTACGACCCGGAGTCTATGAGTTAACCACTATGGAAGGCGAAGCAGTCCCATGTTCCTGGAACGCCCACAACCTTAAGAGATTCTTTTACTAGTTTATTACCTAGCGGTTTATCTGCTTAGGTAATTGCTAAAAAAATAAAAAATAAAAAAAAATAAAAAAAAAAGGATAGTTACTCATACTATGTAATCGAACTACGAATGGCTTGATCCTCCTTTTGGGGGCACGTAGGCAGCCTATAAAAAGGTTCAGCTATACATCGATAAATTTTTTAAAAGCTCTTTGCTTGAAAAGCTCTTTGCTTGAAAAGCTCTTTGCTACTTCTTTACATCGGCGTCCTGGCCAGACGACTGATAATATCGTTCTCACGAATACGAGTGGTAAAAGCCCACAACCTCTAAAGCCGGATTCGTCCGCAAACCTCAAAGTTATACAAGATCTCCGGACTAAAGTTTGCGTCGGTATTCAACTTTGAGCGTAGATTTCACCGATTGAGACGCTCCATGCTGAATTAAATCTCATGGACTATCTTCCGGTAAAAAGCCGAGCTGACATAAGTCTTCACGGCAAGCAGACGTAAGCCTCGCACCTTGTACCTACGGATATGCTGAATTAATCCAATGGATTATTTTTCGATTAGGCCGAGCTGACATAAGCCTTCACAACAAGCAGTCTTGAGACTCACACCTCGGACTTTCGATTCATCTTAAAAGTTTCAAGAAGATAATCAAATCTGACTAGATTCATTCGCTAACAAATATATTACTTGGCTCGGAGAAATCAAACTGAAGAAAAGCATTAATAATGGCGACTATTGTTTATGCAAGAATATTCTGAAGAAAATTCCATTAATTTCAATTTCCATTACAAAATAAAAGTTAAGCCTACAACATAGAAGATTCAACGAGAGAGACAAAAGATAAAACAAGAAATTTTCTTAAGGAGCCGCCTCGACGTTTTCTTGACCATGATCCCCAGCAGGATCAGTTGGTTCACTTCCTTCTTCAGTACGAACTCCAGTAGTTCCAGAATCCGGTCTGGATGATGAAGGCCCCGCTGAGGTGTGACGAGCGAGATAGGCATCAAGTTCACCTTCGGCAAAAGTGATCTCGTCGATTTTCTCTGCTTCATTCTCCCAGATTGCCTCGTCGACCTTAAGCTTAGAGATCATCTCTTCCGGGATTTTCCACCCTTTGCTCCGAAGAACTTCCAGAGAAGCGAGCGTTCCTTGCACCTGCGCGGTCATCGATAGTACCTTCTCGACCTCAGACTGCTGTGCTACGTAGCCCTTCATCTTATCCACAAGCCCGGCGAATTCACTGATGAATTTCACGTGCTCGTTTAGAACCTTCTCATCACGAGACTTTCTAAGTCTCTTTTTCTCGGCAGCGAGGCGCTTTTCGGTCTTCCTCTTTCTGGCGACTGCACTTTCTGCCGTGGCCTCAGCAAAGATAAGTTGGCCCCGCAGCCCGTTTATCTCTTTGTCCTTCGCCTCGATGATTTTCTTCATCTCTTCTTCGAATTTGAGCTTTTCAGCTCGAAGGGCCTCCACTTCGGCCAACCTTTCCTGTTCAGCCCTCTGAGTTTTCTTCAATTCGCGATCGTACTTACCGATCACGAATGTGGCACCGTTCATGGCACGAACTTGCTCAGTAGCATAGTTCTTGTATCAGTCGTAGAAGAAGAGTTCTTCATGCTCTGGTTTCGCCATTGGCCTCGATTTGGTTCTCCATACGAAGCTGGCGCAGGAATTTGGATCTGTTGCCATGGGCTCTAGGCCGTTGTAGTGAAATTCGAACCCAGAAGGGTTCGGCCTCGTAATCTTCCTGATTTTGCCTGGACGACCATCGACTTGTTCTGCTCCAGCAGCTCGGTCATAACTTTCAGCCTCATCTTTGTTAGCCTGGCCTTCAGCTGCGGCACCGTCTCCAGCAGACGGGTTATTTCAAACGCCTCTATCTCGGCCGATTCCTCGATAGGGCCGTCGCCTTTTTCACCGCCAAGATCAGTCTCGACGTCGTCTTCATCAACTAAAATCGGAGAGCCGGTAACTCCAAAATGCGGGATCTCAGCTTCTTTGACATTTTCCTCCGGAGTCACTGGAACGTTACTCGGCCCGGCGTTGACAGAATCCTGAAGAGTGTTAGCGTAGCTTTCAAACTTTCTTTTTTGAAGACCCATCTTCGATTTAAACGACGACGTAGAAGTTCTCTGATTCCATTTAATGGCCGCGGCTACTCGTTCTGCAGAGATATCTGGCCACGTCAAATGACTGATCCTAGTAAAAGCTTCTACGATCTTGGAAAAATCTTTTGGAAGAGGAGCGGCGAAAAAAGGTTTATCTGCAAAAGAAATCAAGTGTTAGCAACAAATAACAAAAGTTGAAGAAAGTGAATTCGCAAAGAAATACCGATAGCCAAGCTCCAGTCGTTTAGAATTTCAATTTCCGGGTCGGCCACCAAGAACTCGTCTTTCTTCACAAAGAAATACTGTTCCCTCCAGTCGTATACTTTGCTCTTTACTCCTCCGGTGATAATGTTGAACTTGGGCTTCACTTGGAGGTAGAAGCAACCATAACCCGAAGAACCTTTCTTCCCACCACCTTTTATCGAAGTCATCTCTTCGAAAATCCTACAGTCTAAGGGAAGACCATTCTCCGAGGACAAAGTCATCAACCCGACCATATGGCGAACTGCAGCGTGGGATAATAGCGTCGGAGCCATTCTTCTCCTTGAGCAGTATTCCAAGAAAAGACGAGGGAGAGGAAACCACAGGTGACACTCCAAGAAGAAGCATTCGTAGATGCAGAAGTACCCAGGCGGAGCATCCCATGGTCTTTCATCTGGCCCAGGGATTTGAAAATTCACCTTCGAGCTGATCCCACAAAGTCGTTTTAGGTCGGCCAATTTATCCTTCGTTAGTTTAGATCGGTGAACTCCAAATACATTTCCAGCCTCTCGCGGAAGTTTGGGAGCCCCTCTCTTGTGACTTCTACGAGCAGCCTGTGTAACTCCATGAGGATCGAATATCAAATCTTCCTCATCCAGATCGTCAGAATCTTCGCCTCGGCCATATTCGTCATTTACTGAAGCTTCATGGCTCGAATTACTCGCTTCGGCTTCCGCGTTCTCATGAAAATCCTCAGGGTCCTCATCTCTCAGATGAGGAATCTCAAAAGGACTTCTGGGCTTGGCGCGTCCTTGACGGGCTTCTTCGTTCCTTTGTCGTAATTCTTCCATATCTTCCCAGGATGGGAAAATGTTCTCCCAGGAATGAACAGTTTTTGTCGAGCTGGCATTTGAAAGTGGGGAATCCATTTGATCGGAGTTCTCGATCGCGACGGAAAAATACGACGGAGATGGCAAATCAGAAAATATTAAAAGAGGAGAGAGATGAGAGCTCTACCTTTCGAAGTGTTGAGGAAGTGAGAAAATGGACTGAAGAAGAGTGGCTTCGGATTTTATAGATGAAGAAAGTGGAGAACTCGAGGTTAATCATTTCAAAACGACTCTTCGATGTCCACTTTCATCATTAGGTCAAGAGAAGCGCCGTTCCACGCGCCCCACTCCACATCACTTCGCTTCGAAGAACACAAGATTAACTGCATGATTGACACGTGTCATCATCTGAGAAGAATTGAGAAACGCGAAACGTGTGACGGCTCCCGCACACCTCCACTCCTTTTTCACTCTGACATGGAGTAAATACATTTAATTCGTGGCTTTTCAAATACTATTAGAAATAAATAGTAAATAATAAAAAGTCAAAATTCAGAATAGGTGATGAATGTCATGTTTGAATTTCGAACTTTAAAAAGACCGAACCGAATTCATGCCGAACCAACTTAAACTTCATATTCGCCGAGCTCAAAGTGTTCATCGCACGACGAACTGGGGGGGAGGGGACTAATTGTTGGATACGGGCTGCGCACCTCCTGGAAGGCCCATCAAGAATTCGCCTCGGCCTTTTTACGGTGTATCCTTATCCACTTTGGATAAGGATAAAAACTGCAAGAGAAACATTTGAAGGAAGATTCGCTTCCGAAGAGATAGGGATTTCGCCGCGGTAAATCTGGAAGTGATGAAGATAAACTCTTTTGAAGGGCTAAGGTCGGCGGAGAAAAGTTATAAATAGATAAGGACTTTCACCAAGAAAGGCATCCGCAATTTCACACAATTCTTTGTAACATTATTACACAATTCTCATTCATCAATAAAAAATCTCCTTTGATTATTCTCAAAACCCACAAACGTTACTTGAAATTTACTAAGTACGAAGTAATAGTTCAACATACAGGAACCTAAGAATGTTTTAGCATTATTGAAGATGAAGGCAGCGATGGAGAAAAGGTTAAAGGATATCAAGGAGAAGGTTGATGGTTTTGATGGGAGACTGAAAGATGTGGAAAATTTTGTGAAGGAGCAGCAAAGCAAAAATCATGAAATGCGCAAGGACAAGTGTTGCTGATGATGTCGGCGAAGGTGAGCCGACATCAGTTGATGAGCTTGGTGATAATGGAGAGGTGTCTGTTGATGCAGGGCAGGAGAAAGGATAGGGCAAGGGAAAAAGGAAGAAAAAAGATTGAAGAAGTGAGATGGTTTGGGATACTTCTTTGTCTTCTTGTTTTTGAATTTTTCTTCGAAGTTTCTGAAGGGATGTGCTCTGTTGCTGAAATTGTCTTCTCGTTTATGAACTTATTTTGGGTATTGATGTATTAGGTGGAGTATGACTGGTTTGTTTAAAACTGAAATACTTATTGAAATAGTGCATGTTTTTGGTTCAACTGGTTCTATAAGGTATAAGTGAATTTATATGGGTTATACAAATACGAAAAATGCAAACCCAGAATTGTCTTATAGAAGTCGCATAGGTTCAGTTACATAGAAAGAAGACATTTGAAACAAAGGTCATACACAAAATAAACGAAAATACCTCTTCCAAAGATTAAAAAATAAAGGATCTTCTGCCGCAAACAAATTAAGTTCTTAAAATAAACATAGAACATCACTTACTTACTTAAACATGAGTACAAGCAGAGCAAGTAGAGCAACAACTGCAGCAGCAGCCACAAACATCTTCTCCGTCCTATTTGTGTTCTTCTTCATGTCAACAACTAACATCTCAAGATTTGAAATCTTCACCTCCTTCTGAACATGCATATCCTTCAGCGAATCAATTTCCGATTCATAAGGTAATTGAGATGTCCAGTTGTTGAAGAGCTTGAAATTTTATCTTCAATGTCTTCAAATTTACACTGTATCATTTATAATTCATCCTCTACAGTGTGATCCCACCATTTCCGAATATGGTACCCATCATTCTACAGAATATTACAACCGAAAATGATATGAATATGAGAAGAGATGAGAACCAAATTCAACCGAAAACTCACCTCGCGCAGCCGGCACCTGAAGAATAATCTGCCATGGCCTGTTTCTTTTTCCACCCGTCCACCGCAATAACATTTTTTAGGCATTCCATATTCACCATCTTGTATGAGACATGGATCCAGTTCCAAACTTTCGGATGAAGAAGTTGCACACATGCTGAACCTTCTCATTTGTAGATCTACACACAATGAAAGAAAAAGCTATTGTTTCAGTTTCTATCAAAATGAACGAAAGAGTTTGTTTTTTTATAATAAAAGATTTTGATTATATAACAATGAAAATGAAACAAAATAATCGGACTGCAAATCGGAACTAGCCGGACTAGAGCAGTTGAAATCGACACCCTCTCGAACTTGCTCACTCTCTCCGCCGTTATCGGTCTCTCTCCCTTCTCTCTCCTCTTTCTAGACCACGATATTAGGGTTTAGGAAATTCAGCATTTTTTATTTTCTCGATTGTTTGGGAATCATTGGGGGGGGGAATTGAAAAAAAAACCATTTAATATTTTAAAAAAAAATTGTGGGAGAAATTTTATTCCCGCCGAGGGAGAAACTAGAATTTCACAAAATCTAAAAAAAAAAATGAACTTAGTTGTCTCTTAATAGTTGTACTTTTGCGATTTTAGGTTATTTGTAACATTTTCTCTTATCGGCTACACAAGCCTATTAACATTGCCTATATCATCCTTATATTATAAGGTGTGGTTATGTGAGAAGCATGAATGCATGATTGTGGATTTACATGACGAATTTTAATTTGTTAGGTTATGCACATTCCAATCACGATAATTTGGTTATGCTTTACACAGACTTTAAGAAATGGTCCAAAAGAAGAGTAGATAGGAAAACTAACATTGCACCCTCTGCCGATATATGTAATATTCTTCCGATTTTCTGCCATATTCTGCGGCTTTACCATGATGAGTGGTGAGTTTGAATGACAAATTTGTATTTTTCTGGTAATTTAGGGGCATTCCAATCACGATAATTTTGTTATGTTTTACACAGATTTAATATAGCTTGTAAAGAAATGGTCCATAAGAAGAGTAGAGAGGAAAACTAATCATATAACCGGCGACATATGGACAACAAAACAAGAAGACCCAAAAAAACAATACATGTGTTAAAAATTTACACCTTAAAAGAAGTCTGACGTCAAAAGACAACCTCAAAACCATTTCCATAAGCGTCACAAAATTATACAACCCACAATTACCAGAGCTCTATTTAAACGAAGAAATCGATTAAACCCTTGTTAATTCATAAGTCCTCAAACGACAACTGCAAATACCCTTCAGGATTAAAATTACTAAACACGTTATTTCTTATCCCATGAAGTCGAAGCATCACGAGCAGGATCTGTTGAACGGAGAGGAGGACCGGTTACATGGCGATTAACGTTCGATATGGATCAAAATGCATGCGGGCATTAGTTAAAGCCTCCAGAGAATCTACATAGATAAGAGCAGGAATGTAATTCGTAACAACAAAAACATAAATAAACTTAGAAACTAAAAACAAACAACTACACAATGTATGGTGGAATCAAATACGTTGTGCGACGACTACACTATCGTTAGTAGACGCCAAGGAACTCTGTCAAACGATGTCGGGATGCAACAAAAAAGTAGAATCACGTACTAGGCCTGGGCGTTCTGATATCCGTTCGGGTTCAGTTTGAATTTTCGGATTTTCGGGTTTAGAGATATAGAACCTGTTCGGGTATTTTAGAATTTTGGTTCGGGTTCGGTTCGGCTCCATTCGGGTTCGGTTCGGGTTCAGATACTCAAAAATGAAAATGAAAATGAAAATTGATTAAATTTGAAAAAAAATATGATTAGATTTTGACAAATATAGCAAAAAACTTTTGTATATTTTACTTATTTTGGATTTTAGTTATTTTGGTATAAAACTAATTAATATATTCATATTTATAATTATAATTTTGGATAAATATGTTATATTAAGTATAAATATAATTAATATTTTAGTTATATAATTGTATTTCGGATATTTCAGATATCCATTTGGTTTTCGGTTCGGGTTCGGATTCGGTTTTTCGGATATAGAAATCTACGATCCGTTCGGATATTTCATTTATTCGGGTTCGGGTTCGGATCCTCTTTTTCAGTTCGGATTCGGTTCGGTATTTCGGATTCGGGTGTTTTACCCAGGCCTATCACGTAGGTTGGTGGCTAACTCAAATAGACTTTCTGTGAAAGCAGTGCGTTCGGCTGGATCAATTGGAGATGAACATGCAAATGGAAAACTATCTCTCACACGGAAATACATACAAAATTTACATGCAAATCAAATTGATCCTTCTAATAATATAGTAGACATATAAATGACCCTTCTATGTTATATACATGCAAACGCTAGAGTTAAGAAAACGATATTCACATACCTGGGGAGCCCATCTGAGACGCAATCCGGGGGGCGTAGGGCCGACGTGACAAACGTAGAAATACTCGCCACTCATAGCCGTGGATTCGACCCAATCTGGAAGTTCAACTCGGGATCTCCCATCAGGACGAGGAAACAGCGAAAAACGACGAGAGCCTGCTTCTATTCTCGGGCATATAAGGCACCAGCCACCATTGGACCCCTGATATCTATGTTCGAGAGGTCTGCAAGGACCTGAAGCGCATGAATCAATGGCCAAGACTTCAGACTCAGTTGGCTGGGAGCGATGCCGATCACACTGCAAAATTCCACCATGATCCAAGATTGGTTCTGATGAAAGCCGATGCTGCAGAATTCACGGAAAATCGTTGTGTACCCATACGGCGGTGACGCTGGACAGCTTTCTGGCATGGAATTCAAGGTGTTCGTCGGACAACCTTTGTAGGCGGCAGGGTATCTCGAGAGAAGAAATCGATTTCACAAGATGGAGAGGTAACAGAGGAAGAAGACGATGGAGAGGAGTAATGAACCAATAGAAAGATTTCTGAAGATGAAGAGGACAAAGAAGATGAAGACATTATACAACCGTTAATTTTTTCTCATGAAAGATGAAGAGTTGAAGACATAAATTCTCAGGGAAGATGAAGAGTTTTTTTATTTTTTTTCTTCAATGTGGTAAGACGACAGAATGCCATGTTTGTCACCCCTAAATGCATAAGCCCATAAGTCTAAAAGGTCAATGAAGAATTAACAAACATCGAAGTTTTTGGGCCTGTTTCGGGCCCAGGAGTATAATAGCAAATTATTTATCTCACACTTCTTTTTGACATCCAGTGTATTCATGGTCATGTGGTGAACCCTATTTTGACTCACCTATGTGCATCCTGCAATTCACCTGTTCAACTAAAGTTTTCATGTCCAAATGCTGCGTTCGGTTGTACTGCATTTTTTTATTACGGAGAATTTCAACTCATTCATAAGAATGTGAATACACCCGTTTTCCCTGCCATTTTACAATATGTGATTTCACTGGCTTATACCGTGAATTATATACCCACGCCAGCGATATTCACTTTGACGACTTGCACATAATTGAATGTGGAATACCAACGCTTATCAGTTTTGCTCATCATCACAGGTTAGTCTTCAAAGAAAACAGTTTGGAAGGTGGAGAACTTCTTGTTTTGGACCATGAAACCAGGTCAAAGCATGCTGAATTATTTGTTAGATGTATTTCACCCAAAGTTCACACAATGGAAAACTTTTCCTGGAAAATGACAGTCGTAAGAGTAGAGGAAGAGGCTGAACCCGCAGACAGACTGACTTGTGAAACACTTGTCAACAGAGTTAATAGCGCATGGTGTAAACCACCGCCTCTGTGTCTTCCTGTTCCTTCATTCATGGGTTCTGCAACCGACATTCTCCTATGCATCAATCGGGTTGATTTAGATGATCGGCTTAATGTCGAGAAGGAGTTTCTACTGAATAATTGTTGCAATTAGAAATTTATAAAATCTTTTGTTATCTTTGAAATTTGTTACAACTCAACTTTTGGATGTTAAACGTCTTTTGATGTCTTTGAAATTAGTTATAACTCTACTTTTGGATGTTAAACGTCATTAACATCGGGTTACTTTTTGCAATTGATTGAGTGTCCACACACTCAATTATGTTAGGAACTCAATCAATTTTCTTTCCTTAAATGTATTTGATAGTTTTTTATCTGTTTATCTCTATTGTTTAATCTGTTGTTACTCTGCTGTAATAATGGTAGCACTAGAATTTTGAAAATAATTGGTCATTTTTAACATTTTCCTTATGAGGGGTCTTCCCTTCACATTAATGTTTCGAAATGGATCATTTTAGACAATGTATTCTTATTTAATTATGAAATTAATTATATATTATTTATATGTGTCAAAATCTGATCTATTAACTTAATAAATGTCATTATCATATTAATTCACAACTTTTAAGAACTACATTTTATACAATAAAAAATTAGGAAAACTTAATTATTATTTTTTATTAATTTAATAAAAACAATTTTTATTTTCTCCCCTTTTATAAAATTTTGAAAAAAAATTTACATGTGTCAAAATCTGATAAACTAATTTAACACATGCAACGATCCTTTGGTTAGAAAATTTGAAGAACCAAACTTTATATAATAAATAAGATGCATCTAACACATGTAATATTCTTCTTCTTGGTTTGTTTGGTAAAAAATAATAAACGAGCTTAGTTATATATATAGATGTAACTATTTGTAATCCTTTTTGGTTTAGGAATTAGTTAAAATAATAATCATTTTTAGGATTAATATTTATTTTTAATACATTTTTAATAATTTTTTTAATTAGAATAATCTTATTCTTGTGAGGAATACTCTATTTATTAAAAAAATATAATATTTTTTATTTTTAGAATTAAATTTTGTAATAAAATAAACTATTTTTTAATTATTCTATTTTTTAAAAGTAATAATCATTTTCTTATAGGAATCATTTCATACATGTCAAAATCTTAAAATATTTTAATGTCACGTGGCACTATCATATTAATTATTAACTTTGAAAACCAATTTTTCCTTTAAAATATTTTATCTTAATTTATAAAATATATGCAAATTTCAATTAATAACTTTTTAAATCTTAAAAAAAAATTATTATATGTCTTATTAAGTAATAAATTCACTTTTTTTAGAAATCATCTAACATATGTCAAAATCTTAAACTATTTTTCTGCCACGTGAAACGATTATATTTATTATTAAATTTGAAAATTTATCTTCCCTTTAAAATATTTTATCTTAATTTCTAAAATATAATGCAAATTTCAATTAATAATTTTTTAAATTTTTTTTTAATTTTATTATATGTTATATTTTTAAGACATGTCATAATCTTAAAATATTTTATTTCCACGTGGCATGATTTTTTTAATTATTAACTTTGAAAATCAAACTTTACAAAATATGATTGATAATTAACTATGAGGAATATACTAAAATGATCACAAGGGGATAAATGGGCAAAAATGTTTCATTAAAAATGATAAAAGAATGGTTTCATTTAAAAGTTAAAAAACATTTTTATAACTAAAAAATAAAATAAAACTTCAAAAAATAAAAATAAATTCAAAATAATAAATTTAAAATATTTTTTATCAAAAATTTTATCTGAATCTTTTTTCCTAATTTTTTTTTCAAATTTCTTTTTTTCAAAAAATGTTTTTCTAATTTTTTCTTACAAAATTTTTTGCTCCACCCCCAATCTCCAAAAGATTTAGGAAATGTATAATGAATTTTATGAATAAGTTACATACTTTTAGGAATGGGTTCCTAAACTCTTAATAAACATTTAAAAATAGTTTTAACATACATAAAATGATTTTAAACACCTAAAATAATGACTAGAAACATATTAAAATGATACTATGAAATGTTTTGGAAGACAAAAAATATGTCCTTAAAATTTTAGGAATGGTTTACATATTTTTAGGAAAAGCTTCGTATAATTTTAATAAACATTTGAAAATAGAATACATAAAAATATGTTATTAAAATTTTAGAAAATATATACTTATTCATGAATGGTTTACATATTTTTAGGAAAGGGTTTTTGTTTTTGAAAAAAAAAATTAAAATCATTTAGGAATGGTTTACATATTTTTAGGAAAGTGTTTTTAATACTTTAGTACGTAAAAATATGTTATTGAAATTTTAGAAAGGATATACTAATATATAGGATAGTTTACACACTTTTAGAAAAGAGTTCCTAAAATTTTAAGAAATATATAAAAATAGATTTAACATATAGAAAATATTTTTAAATATTTTTTAAAAATGATTTAAAATGATATATTAAATATATATGAAATGTATAATAATTTTTAGGTACCTAAAAAAGTTTTTTAAAAAAGAAATTTTTTTTTATAAAAAAATTTTGAAAAAAAAAAAGAAAAACAATTCGAAAAAATAATTTCCTAATTAAAAAAATAATAATAACATTGAATAATAATTTTCTAATTTAACTATATAAAAGAGGGATAAAATAATCAATTTTCTTGTTTAATGAAACATTTTTGTCATTTTCCTTTTCCTAGTTTATTTTGGTCACTTAAAAATGAAAATGTATTATTTAGGAGATTTTCTCATTGGCTATTTTAAATTCATTAAAAAAACTAGATGAAAAAATGATTATTAAGCTAATTTTCCCGTAATTTGATCTCGTCTCTCAGTATTATTTTGGTGACGTCAAAAAATAATTCCTACTATCTTGGCTTTACATATTTATTTACAGAGATAAATTTAAGAATATCCCAAAATACAGGCGTCGTCTTACAATTTCAGAAGGAATAATATTTTTCTGGCATTACGCGTCGAGTTCCCCGCTTCTTAAGAATTAACAGAAGAGGAAGAAAGTCGGCGTTTTAACCATAATTCGATCGGCTCGATGGATTCCAAAATCGGAAATTTCTTCGACTCCATCGGTTCCTTCTTCAGCGGCGGTGATAAGATCCCATGGTGCGACCGTGATGTCATCGTTGTAAGTTTCCTCTTTCTTTCCAAAAAAAAAACAAACAAACAATCGGTTTTTGAAACTCCAGGCGATCTCTGAAAATCGGTTTGATTTCTCGATGATTGATCGGAAGATTGTGTGTATAGTTATTAGAATCGTAACATCTTCCAAGTGAAAACGCAATTGCTGTGACATTCTGTTTAAATTTGTATAATTCAGATTATCAATCAAAGCATGGTCTCTCTGGACCAGATGTCTTAAGCTTAATGTTTGGCTTCAATGTCTTTTTTGTGTTTTCCTTACACACCAAGTTACCTCTGATGCTTGCTCGCTTGCTTTTAGGGGTGTGAGAAAGAAGTTAGGAACGCAACTGATGGTGACTCCGAAGATCAAAAGAAAGAAAGCATAATGCGATTGTCATGGGCGCTTGTTCATTCGCGACAAGCTGAAGATATCCAACGTGGAATAGCCATGCTCGAAGGTAAATTTTTTGTACTAAAACTATATCTTTTCACTTTCATGGTTGTGTGAAATAGAATTTGACAAAGCTTCTATGACGCAGCTTCTCTAGCAAGTAGTAGCCCTCCTTTGCAAGATCGAGAGAAGCTTTATCTTCTTGCTGTTGGATATTACCGTACCGGAGAGTACTCAAAGAGCAGGCAACTTGTTGAACGCTGTATCGAGGTTCATACTTTTTTGTTCACTAGCCTGATATTAGGCTTCATGGTGTTAAATGCTAGTTTACATCTTAATTTTTTAATGGTTGGTTTCCATAGATTCAACCTGATTGGAGGCAAGCTTTGGTCTTAAAGAAAACCATTGAAGACAAAATCGCAAAGGGTAATGATATGAACTTTTTTTTCATTTGAGAAAGATGATAGAAGATTTAGGCTAAGCTTATTTTTAACCCTAACGTTAATTCTTGGAAGTTGAATTGTTATTAATCAATAGAAGACCCTTATATAGGTTTTGATAGAACTTAATCATCACTCTAATGCAATAAAAAAACACTCTAACATAGAAAATAAAATACTAAAACCATTGATTAAACTCTAACCCAACTCTTGTATCATTAACCCAAGTCTCGTATCAGGTAACTAAAAGCAGCTTTGAATCATTTTCGATAACCTGGACAAATAGTCTGATGTAAAACTTTGTTGGTCGTAATTGCAGATGGTGTTATTGGGATTGGCATCACGGCTACTGCTGTTGGCCTCATAGCCGGTGGAATCGCTGCAGCGTTAGCTCGCAAGAAATGATCACACCCTTACAGACTCTGTGTGCATAAAATAGCAAACTGCTTTCCATAAGTTTTTTTGTTTTTGTTTTCAGCCTTAATATGTCCTATCATATTTTTCTTAATTATTACCTAACTTTATATGCTATGTTCAAATAATGAGTCTTCTTTGCACATATATATCCCAAAGCTGTGATTTGAACCCAACCAACACTTCCGTGGTAAGAGTTTTGATTTGGAGAAGATTTGATCTTCTTTGGTCGTGCAAACAAAACAGAACACACTATGTTGTTCAAGGACATTGGACCAAGTTCTGGTGTTTGTTATTGGGATCACTCCCTACATATAAGTGGTTAATTGTAAACTCAGTAAAGCTTAACATTTTACTACATGTGACTTAAAAAAATTGAATGTTTAGATCATATTTTGATCACATTCAAATACATAATTGTTGGCATATATATTCTAGATATGGTCTAGAAATTATGGTTAGAGTAAATTTAGGGCCACGGAGACTCGAAGATAGAAGAGTATTACCAAAGTGAAAAGCACATATCAAAGTTAAATAGCAAATTCAATTGGAATGAAATAACAAAGTCATATCTATCTGGTTAAATTTGAAGTCTGAGACAGATGTGGCTGTTTCCCTTTGCTTACTTTTCTTAGTTGCCAGATAAAATATCTTCACTAAAACTTGTATAACTCTTTACCTAGGGTTTCAAATGACTTCATTATACTTTGAATATAAAAGCTAACTCAAAAGGATTCATCTCCACAAGAAATTACTCAAAAGTCGGTTCTGTAAGGGTTCTGTCAAGAGCTTGGCATCTAGTACTTTGGATATATCATATTGCTAGAAATTGCAATTCTTGAGATTTTGAAATCTTAATTGGTTGGTTTGTCTCCACATCATGTATGGATCTTGAAATAGTCTATCTATACTTCTTTTTGCATCATTTTAATGTTTTTTCTTCAAAAGATTTAAATAATCAAAATATGAAAAAACAACCTCTAAATATATAAAATCAAGATAAAACACTTGTAGATATATAATAAAAATCTCACTTAAAACATGTAAAAATTACTGTTATTAACTCTCCCCCAAACTTAAATCTTTGTTTGTCCCAAAAAATAAATCAGTGAGGTCTTAGTTATATCAAGAGGTGCCCTCAACACTCTTGGTGTTTCAATGTTGACATTGGTGTTGTCGGTTTCATTAACCATCTGAGCACAAATAAACAAATGAGAATCAGTATACCAATGATTGAAAACTAAGTTCAAATAATGATTTATCTAAAATAAACCACAATATCGTTTAGAAAACTTGTTTTTGAAGCATTTGCAGAAACCTTCACCGTTTTACAATGATCATATTTTGAGAAAAAAATTTCGCATAATCACTATACAAAGTTTCCAAAAACCATCTGTATTATTTCGAAAATGATTCGCGGAAAATCTTAGGTAAGCGACTCACAAATCCTTTATTGTTTTAAGTCAAAACGTTATAGTAAATCATTTCAGAAAATTGTTTTATAAAACTGCAAACTTTTTAATCCGATTGTAGCGATAGGCTAGCAGAGGATTTACTAAGTTAAGAAGGGACCACAAAATTCCGATTAAGAAACAACGATTATAAACAAGTGTGAATGATTAAATCATAATGATGATAAAGACACTATAAAGGATACTGATCAAAACGAGACCGTTGAAAATATTTTGACTACTAACTCTATTTATTTTTGTTTAGATTTCTACTTTTATTCTCTATTCTTAATTTTATAAACGGTTTAGCACCAAAAAGTATCTTGTAAAGGTTAACCCAGATCTAATCAACCTTAAATCTACAGAATTCAGAAATAGATCTAAACAAGCATGTATCATAGATCTATCAAAAATTTAATCCACAGATTCAAGAATACTTAATCTACACATAAACCTGATTATTAAACAGAAATTGAACATGATGCTCTGATACCAATTTTTGGGATCATTTTATGATTATACAAAGCCATAAACTAATGTCAATCTTTGAATGATAAGAACACATAAGTGTAAGCGTACCTTTTGGATCTATGACTTATGTTCTAAATTTTGGGAATGACTCTTCCACAACGAACCCATAATAGCTTGAGGTATCTTTTGACGGGATGCAGGGAAAATTCTTCTCCATGAATAGCTTAACCCCATGACTATTCTGTAGTATATGCTACAACAATATTCTATCCAATAACCAGTCCTGTTTTTATTTATGAGCTTCCCTAACCATTTGGGTTCAGTATAATTTTGCATTAAAGTGTTGCATTTAGATCTAAATGTAAAATTTTTAATATTATTTACTTAGGCAATTTAAAATTTATATCTAAATGGTAAATTAGAATGGATAAATAATTGCATCTATTAAATATGGATATTTAATATGCTAAAAAAAAAGTTTTGATACAAATTTCGCATCTCACTTACTAAAAAGAAAATATAATAATAATTATATATGTTGATTACTATTATTAAATAATATTTTATAATTTTTGGCTAATTTCTCTTTTTCATGAAATCCTTCTCCGTTTCAAAAGTTAATATGTTTCAAAATTATTTGATGCTTCAAGTTTAACTTTACATTTTTAAAAAAAAAAAAAATCACCTATTAAATTTTATAGGTTTCTGTGATTTTTAAGTTACTTTTTATTAATATTTTTAACGGTAATTTCTAAAAGAAAGTGTATTTCTTAATTCTTGTATTTTTTCCCCCCAAAATATCATACATTTTGAAAGAAAAAACATTTCAATTTTTCGTTAAAATAGATTGCTCGGTAAAACAATGCTTTCTTACATCATAACATTCTGCAAACAGAAAAACATTTACTCATCAAAACAATGTTTTTATTAACAAAATAGCACTATATCATTAAAACAACATTTTTCTCAGAAAAATTAAAACCATAATACTAGTATTTTCCATCAAAACAGTGCATTTTAACTAAAAATGTGTTTTCTGCCAAAATTGTATAACTGTATTTTATTCAAAATTATAAAATAATACTTTACACCAAAAAAAGTATGTATTTTTTCTGCCAAAACGCAAAATCATATTTTCTGTCAAACAATAAATTACGTTTTGTAAAAAAAAAATACATTGTTCTTCTAAAATAAAAAATGGTTTTTCCACCAAACTATAAAATACATTTAATCTTGTTTTCCAATCAAGCATCTAATGTTGTTTTCCACTCTAAATATGAAATCTTGATTTGTCACTAATCCTACAAAACGTGTTTTTTATATATAAAATATTTAGTTTTCTATGTTTAAAATTTATACTTTTAATTAATTTATAGAATTTTATTTTTGAAGTTAAACCAGATTTTTTAAAGAACTTAAAAGTTAGTTTATTAAGAATTTTAATTATAAAACCAAAATTGATGAAGATTTGATTATTAAGTAGTTTTAGATTATTGCATTGTAAAATTAATTTGATAATTGATGAATAGTTAAATTTAACAATTTGGTGTATTTTGTATCTAAATTTCTTACAAATATAAAAATGAAGAATTTTGCATTTAGCCGTAGCCTTCAAATGCAAAAGCTAATTTAATGTAAAACCAATATCTAGATATTCGATCTCGAAGTCGCAACTAAATGTTGAAGTTAACTGCATCTTGATTAAATAAATAAAAAAACGAAAAGGACCTTGCTCATTTTTCCTTATGTGTATATCTTGGGGACTATTTTATGTCGACAAAGAAACAAAAGGTCTGCTTTGACAAATATCTTGTAGTTTAGTCAGAGACCGTTGCATTTAAAATGCTTCCTTTTTCCCAATTAATTATTCATGCAGTTGGCTAACGCAGTCTAATAAGGCTTGTAAAGTTGACTTTGAATTAGTCTTTCTTTCACGTGTACCTATCCATCCATATAGTATATAAAACACAGCTAAGAGATTCACAAAGACATAAGGAAAAATATTCGACCAATCCAAAAAAAAAAAAAAGACAAAAGAGAAATGATGCTTGAATCTCCATACAAGAAGAGATGGAACCTATCATCATCAGCTTCATCTTATAGAGAAACAATAGTACTTGGAAGATACAGTAAGAGTTGCAGAGAGCAGAAGCATCAAGGAAGAAGAAGATCTATGGAAGAGAGAGTCTTGCCGAAGTGGAAAATTCTGCTGAGGAAGCTAAAGTTGTTGCCTTCTTCTTCTAGATCCACAAAGGTCACGGCTTATGAGCTTAACGATTACTCTTTAAATTTTGATCAAGGGCCTGGATGGCACGACCATGATGAGCCCGAGAATCTTGCTAGGTCTTTCTCTTCTCGGTTTGCTGATCCCACCAGGATCCGAGCAACACGCTTGCTTTTGTATTAAGTTATTCTTTTCTTTCTCTTTTGCTTGTTTTTTTTCTCTTCGATGATGCGATACTGTAAAAAGTGAATATAAAATTGTTAGGCTCAGTAATTAAAACTAGACCCAAACTCAAGAATATATATATATAATAATATATAACTAAGCAAGTAACCATTACACAAACCATATGGACTACCATTTTCTGTGCGCGCCAATTACTTCTACCATTATAGAAGTACTTACCTGTCATGCGATTCAACATGGCAAGAACGGCGTGACGTGAATTACTATTCTGTTTAACCTTATTGTTTGGGAAAATAGTTGTTTCCCTCCAATCCTTTTCTGTTATCTTTTTCTAAAAAATGATAAACAAAATATCTTATTAGAAGTTTTTTTTTTTTTTTACATATGCTATGGTTTGAATTTTCTAGAACATACATATTTTAATATAAATGGATATGTGGTTGTTAAATATAACTATCATCTCTTGTCATCTTTTACCACTACATATAATTATAATTAGTTTAGACCAACCTTTTAGTGTCATTTGTTTAGTATGGTTTTACTGGTGGCTTAATGCAAGGTGAAATTGAATCAAACAGATAAAAAGACCTTGAGGAGAAAATCGCAACTGTACGTACGCATTTAATATTTGGGGTGTCAATTGAAAACTGCAAAATTACACTTCGAACTTATAAATTTTGAGTTAAGCTAAATCAAATAGAGGGTGTGTGAGTTTTTGATGCAAGAAAGTATATATAAAAAAAGCAATTAGACAACAAGTTTTTAAACAATAGGAAAAAATGTGGTTAGCCTTGAAGATTGGCAGCGATATATAACTTGCAGAAAACAATTATTTAGGTTCATATATTAAGTTATTAAATTCAAAACATAGTTGTAAAGTCTTTCCACTTTCGTGCTCTAATTTCTATACTTAATAAATCAATATACTTCATTTTTGTTAATTATTTTACAATGTAGATATACATAAATATGAAAATATGATCAAGTTTTGATTGTTCACTAATATCTACAACTCAGTTTTCGTTGGCTACGATGTATAGTTCACCAAATAATAGTTCTAGTTAGATGCATCACTTTTATGGTTCTAAATTTCTTAGATCAGATTATAAGTAAGCTACTCCGAAGTCGTGCAATAAGAACAATTACAAGCGAAGAACTTGAGAATAAAACTTAATATATTTGTTTATAAAGAGTCATTGAATTTTCCATAACCTAATAATATATTTATTTAAACGTGGTAAAGTAAAAGGCGTAAAGAATCAAGGAAGAATTCATAAAAACGCGTAATCAAGTAAAGTAACTTGAGTCTCTAGAGAACAAGTATTTATTATTGAGTCTCTTAGAACAAGTAAAGTAAAAAGCAACTTGTAACCTAGAACTAATCATGGATGTGTGTGATGGGGGGAGGGGGGGGTTGTCTCTAATAAGAGGCTAAAAACAAGTATTTATTATTTTTGAAGGTTCCCAGGTGTTATGATTCTCATTTCATGCCTGAGGTTCGTGCGAGATGGATGGTAGAGTTGAAAGCTAGACTCAAGTTGCTCTCTTTCAACCGATCAAATGGATGTGGTCGAAGTGGTCAAATGGAGACACTCAATTGGATTAAGGCCAGTCCTCGAGAAAGTTGGCCGGATGTTTAAGTGGGTAGATGGTTGATATAGTCGGCACAAACCTTATGACAAAGCTTTGATAAGACAAAAGAACTCGCTTGACTGAATCACACAAGCCTTAAGAAATTCAGAAGAAGGGATTTTTTTTTAAAAAAAAACTCGGTTTTATTTATTAATAAAAGTGTGAAAAATACAAGGTTGTGAGGAAACTTTATATAATAGTCCAAACATCTAAGTCGTTCTAGGAGTCTTTGAAGAAAATTACATTTAATGGAAAATATTAGATTATGCAAATAGATGCAACATTTTTGAAGCATGAAAATGAAATTTACTTATTTAGCATTCTTATCCTAAGCCAAAAACGCACCACTTCAAGCCGACCACCGAAAAATGTCCATATCCATCTATTGATCATCCAAATCCCAAATGATACAAATCAGACCAATGTATGTTTGATTTATTTGAATTATTAGAAATTGTTAAGTAATTTTTTTTTGATATTTTTGTTTAATGTTGATTTTCCATTTAAGTAATCAAAGGTATATGTTTACCCATTTTTCGATTTTAATTCCTAACTATTTGGTGAAGAATACATCATAACTAAGAAAAGGTAAGTCTACAGGTTTATTTAATCTACACACAAAACCACATTCTAGTAATAAAAATAACGAACAACAAATATTAATAAATCAGCAAAGTCATATACATAAAAGAAATAAAATATCTAATGAAGATTTGATCTTTGTTTATTCTTCACCATATATTATCCAAGACACCAAACCTAGGCCAATGATAATGAAGGTGTGATTAGCGATTTGGAGCTTTCATTACTATATTGTTTAAATACTTTGTCTATGCAACCTAGTCCATCATACTTTATCTATAATAACTTTGTTTTCGCATATTGTCCACTATACGTTATCCACGATACTAGTCTATCACCATTACTCTACAAATACTATTATTTAATCGTATTGAAGATATAATGTCGGTGCTAACTTGATTCATATTATTTTGGCCAAATTTGATACTTCCAAAGAACAAATTTCAACACAATTTCTAAAAGTGTTAAATTTACCTCCCCAGCACAATGGCTTCCTAATCTTCTTCTGCATCGCCGACCAATTTCAATATATCTTTTATATCTAAACCCACTCCCATATCCATATTCGTTATCCATTGAATCAATTCCGACAACGAATCCAAATTCAGAGGCTTCCTTCTCTCTATATGAATCCAGCCACACTTTTCACATATTCCATGCCTCACTCACATTAGAAGGTCAATTTGCTTAAATAAATAGCTACCACTTGAATCTGTACTGACACCATCAAAATTGAACATCCACCAGTCTCAAGGATTTTCATACCATATTACAATTGTAGATCTACATAGCGAACTAGTGAGGGGGAAATAGATAAAGACTAGAAAAATATCTTTATGTGCAATTCCATATTGAAGAATAAAATAATGTGTTTTAAAGGTAGAAGTAAAAAAAAAGTGTGAGTTTTAAATATTGTTTAAAAATAGTGTGCAAATTATGTGTTGTTTAATTCACTATTGTTTCATAAATGTTTTACCTTTATGTGTTGTTTATTGGCATGTTATGCTAATGTGTTATCATTATAAGCCTTCTCAAATTTATTATACAAATGTGTATAATTGTTAGAATAATTACAATGCATATCACTCTTTAAATCATACATCACTTATCATATAAAAATTTAATCAAATAAATCCTTCATATTTATTATATAATTTTTACATCAAATACATATTTTATACATTATTCATATATATAATATAGTATATTTTAAAATATAGCCAATAAATATTTATACTTTATTAATATTGTATTAAGTAAAATAGATTATGATATAATAATAATATTATAAATTACAAAACTATTCAACTTAAGAAAATTACACTATATAATCATTACTAATTTATATTTGAGCATATGATTATTTGTTTCAAATTTTATATTTATTAATTACAATAGTAATTATATCCTTTCATATCAATTTATCTACATAAATTTATACTATATATATATATATATTGTAAATTTTCACTATTTACATATATAATGTAATCTATTTAACACATAAGTTATATATATTTGTTACATATAAATACCATGATAACTTATAAATATTATAAACATATAGTCAACTTAACGCAATTACGATATATAATTATTATTACAAATTATTAATTTATATCACCTTACCATGATTATCATATATTATAATTATATAAAAATTAATTCATCACAAATTTCCTTACATCTAATCACTCAATGTAAACTTAACATAATATTTACATATTTTTCTTATATAACTAAACATATGTATTTATTCATATGAAATATAAATTGACTTATTAATCTATTAAACTAAATGTTTAAAACTACACATTTAAGTTTAAAATCAAATATTATAGTGGGTTCTCTCTCTTCTCTCTCGCATCTTTCAGAGAGCGAATCTCTCCTTCTTGGTTTCCGATTTTTTGTTCCAATTTGTCTGGATAATAAAGTTCCATTTGTCGTATTCCTTTCTCCGGCATGTCCAGTTTAGTTTGTTTTGTTTTGTTTTTTTTTTATCCAGTTGGATCGCGTCTAAGCCATGCTCTTCGTGTGGTTTTCTCATCTATGGTGGTTTTGTTTCAATTTTTCTCACCTGTTTGCTTATCTCTCTTGGATTGAGAGTAATTCTCACTTTCACCAATATATTGGGTATGAAGAATCGAATTTCTTATTAAAAGAGGGCTTAAGATTTGGATTTAATCTTGAATGAATTAAGTTAGATATTTGGGAGAGCTTTTGCTCTCGGATCTATTCTTATTCTTTCAGATTTATCTCTGTTTTAATTATAGGTTATCAAGGTTGACTCGTTACAATTGGAATTTGGAGGAAATTGCATGATCAATTGGGTGCACGTTTATCTCGCCATATTAGCATTAATGTTAGTAGTAGGCCTGAAAATATTATCCGGGATCTGGGATCCGATCCGGGATCCGCTCCCCTCCACTTCGAAAATCCGGATATCCGGGGGGTGTCGGATCCGGATAATAAAACTATGGATCAGGGTCCCCCGGATCTGGATCCGGATAATATGTTTTTTGAACCCCGAATATCCGGATCCGTGTATATATTAATTTTGATTACATAGGTTTTTCTCACTGTTTTTTTGATTTATTATTTGAATTTTTTATTATTTAATATTTTGAGGTATCAAATATATTAATTTTTTTTATATTTAATTTGTCTATTATTATTAAAATTTTAATATAAAAATTATTATTTTTCTGAATCTGGATATCCGCGGATATTCCAAATTTTAGACGGATATCTGAGATCCGGATAATGATAATATATATCCGGGCACATCCGGATCCGGATCCGAATACTTAAAATAATCCGAATATCCGGATCCGTCCCAGGCCTAGTTAGCAGGGAGAAAGCTTGGCTGGTGGTTCTGAGTTAACCGTACTGCATCTCGACGGAGCAGTGGGTACTGTTGATTAACTGGTGAGGTGTCTGGCGATGGATTATCAAAGGCCGCATGACTTTCCTCAAAACCACGTTCATATGCTTTATTTTATTTATCTTATTCATGTATTTTACATGGGCCAAATTTTGGACTTTAATTGTGTATCCAAATATTGCCCATTTTGGGCTTTAATGAAATTTTTGACGACAAAAAAAAAAGATCAACTATTATAGAGTAACTAGGTGAATACCTGCACCACACGCAGATAATTTTCATTTTTTTTAAATTTGTAAAACTACTAATATTCATCAATTTTTTTTTTATTACATAGAAATTTTAACAGTTTTTTATTGATTAGTATTTTTATATGTTTTTATGTCTATTAAATTTTTAAATTTCATATATGCAGAAAAAAAAACGAAGAAGAGAAAAAAGTCATCAATAATTTTTTTTTTTATATTTTGTTATTTTAAAATTTTGTAAAACTAATAATATTCATCAGAATTTTTTATTATATATATATAGATTTTAATTTTTTTATTGATTAGTATTTTTATATGTTTTTGCGATTATCAAATTAAAAAAATTCATATATAGAGAAACAATAAAAAACGAAAAAGAGAATAAAGTTTTAATTAAATTTTATATATTTTATTTTAAAAATAATTACTACTTATAAATTTATTGAAATTATGATAAAAGAAAAAACATAAATATAAATAATTGTATGAAATTCATTAATATTTGCTAAAAAAATTAAAAGAATATATAAATCTAGTATAACAAATTAAAAATTAAAACAAATTACGTCCTTAAGACGGACCAAAATCTAGTATTTTTTTAAAACAAAAGACACATGACATTTTCTTAAAAGCTGAAATGACATCATTGAAAAGAATCATAGTTGTTTCATATAGTAGACTAATACTATGGAGTATATTGTTTATGTAGTCAAATTAATTTTCTGTATACAGTTGAATCAAATCGGTCTAATAGATCGGTTAAACCCATTTGCTCTATACCAGCCTTAACGGTCTGCTCGGCTAGGCCACGCTCTTCTTAGCCAAGTTGACGATTTCAGACCAAAATTCTTCAAAAAAAATCTGAAACGAGAAATCTCAGATTCTACGGAGAAAGGAAGAATTTCCGAATTGTTGAAGATGATCGGTATGTATTAGATTCAGTGATCGAGATTCTCGGAACACCATGGATAAGGAAACGGAGATTCTCTCCCGTCTCGCGGCGAACCACCTTCACCTTGCTCAATTCGAGCCGTTGAAGGCTACGTTGCTCGCTCTCAGGGTTCGTAACCCGGACCTCGCACTCACGATTCTCCAGACCATCGTCTCCAACGCTGGAAGATTCGAGAATGTCCTGTGGTCACGGTCTTGCTCTTCCCCGTCTCTTCTCGCTTTCCTCTCCACGATTGAGCTTCTGAGATTCGAAAATCCTACTTCGCCTTGGGGATTCGATTCGGAGACTCTAAGTTTGCGAGCGGATTTCTTGTTGATGGTCCAGGTTTTGATCGACAGGGTAACAGATAGAGTTAGGGATGAGCAGAGAGACGAGTTAGAGAGTGAGAACGAAGAATCGGGAAATAGTGATGAACATGGTGGATTGAGAAACTGTGTACGGATTTTGCAGGGCTTTTTGGATTTAGGTGTTGAGAGGTTGAGGTTTGATGTTGATACGAGTAGTAGTGGAGGGAGTTATATGATTGAGGAAGAGGAAGTTGCGTCTCTGAGGAGTATAGTATTGGATTACTCTGATGTTTTCGATGCTTTATGCTGTAACATAAAGAGGCAACTTACTGGTTCCGAGAGTTATGTTACTAGTTTGGTGGATGAAGTTGAGAGAGAAGAAGAGGAAGAGGCCACAGTGATTGGTTCTCGAGAACAGGATAACAACAATGTGTTTGCTTTGATACAGAGAAATGTTCAGTTAGCACAGTTGGATGCTATGAGAAAGAAATTGGATGAAGGGGATGAGCGTGGCGCAGCTGATCGCATACGTTATCTTCAACTTGATTATGGAGTAGGGAAAGAGAATTATCAGTATGTGCTTGATTTATACACTGCCGAAATACATGAGGTTTTTGAATTATATTGAAGTCTGATAGCTTGGATTATTTCACTGTTTTGCTTTCCTAGTCGTGATTCTTTTCTTGGCATTTATTTCTCTCTTTATTGTCTAAACAGTGTTTGCAAGGATATAGGCAGGCAAAATAGAATGACGGGTTGATCACATTCTCTTTCTGCTTGCTTATATAAAAATACATTTCCTGTTAATAAAACTAATCATTGAATCATCTTCAATAAACTCTTGAGTGTTGGAGAACATATGTTAACAGAAGTACTGTATGTTTCAGTTTTTATTTCCCAGAATTGTGCTCTAGAACTATATAACATTTGGAGAAAGATCGTTTTTAGAATAGTTTTCAGAGTAGTGAGAAATGTAGCTGTCGTGTGTATGAAAAAGCCCATTCTATTATGTTAAGTGCTGTGTAGGGAAGTATGTGGAAGCACATCCTTTTTTTTTGTTGAATAAATTTAATGGGTAGTGTCTTATTATAAGTCATCAATAACGATTGGTTTTGTATTCACTGTTTGAATGGATTTGGCCGTTGCTTTTCTGAAAAATTTGAGAGTTTTGACTTGGGGAATAGTTGAGGTCTAGACGCAGGACTAGAAAAAGAGAGAGAAGCTTTTCAATGATCTTCTGTTCTGGACCCTGAAATTTTGTTCCTGTGATACTGAAAAGGGAACCCTTATAACGGATTAAGATGTCCATGGCCTTGCATATTAAATTGCATTCAGTGCTTCAATTTTTTTTTGTTTTTTTTGTTGCAAATATAAGAATAAAGAACTTACTTCAGTTATTCTGTTTTCTCTTCTTTTTCTTTCTCTTTCGGACAGTGCTGTTCTAAAAGCTCTCCTATCAAGAGTTATGGAGAAAAAGGATGAATATGGTGACTCATGGGACGTGGTGCGCCAGAACTTGCTATTTATTTATAAAGAAGCTCTCTCGTCGAATTGCGGAGATCTTGTTCAGATGATTCAGGTTGTTAAAAATTTCATGGAAGCTTATCTAGGGGATCATTCTCATTAAAAAGAAGGTTTCACATATAAGAAACAACTATATTTGGTACAGATTGCTGACCTGAAAATATTGACGAGCTGCTTACAGATCCTGCCTATGTGTACTATAGCTAATATTCTCTGTAATTAGGAACTTAGAAGTTGGAAATCTTAATCATGCTGGAATGGGAAGCTTGTATATCTAGTTGACATTGTTCTTTTATATATTTTGTGAATATTTACCCCTGAAGTTAGTTTAGTTCGGTGGTTGATTTGAGTTGAAGGGTATGCTTATATGTGGATATTGGAATATGCATATGCATGTGTTTGATTAAGTTAGCTTTTATTATTAGCTCTAATGTGGTTTACAATTTTTTTTCCTCCGCAGGGTATTCAAGATGATATGCTCCTTCCTGATAGCCAGCTACATCTATCTCTGGACAGTGACCAGATTCCACCCCCTCTTGAGTCTTTCCGGCGATATCTTGTAGACTTGAAAACTGAGAGAAATACAGAGGACAAAAATTCCTTGATGAACAGGGCAATTAATTCGTGCCTCAGAGACATGTATCATTATGCTCGTATATCTGGATCACATGTGCTTGAGTGTGTGATGTGTGCTGCTTTGTCATTCGTAAAGAATGAGAAGCTTCAGGAAGCTAATGATGTAGGTGGAACAGACGGAACATACATATTTCCGTACTCATAATCTTACTGCAGTATCGTTGATTGCCTGCTTTTAAACTTCTCTTTTTCTATTAGGATCTGAAACCTTCTTCTGTTCATATGTTGCAGGTTCTAACTTTGTTTCCCCGACTTTGCCCATTAGTAGCTTCCATGGGTTGGGATCTGTTGCCTGGCAAAACCGCAACCCGTAGACAATTAATGCGGCTACTTTGGACCAGTAACTCGCAAGCAATTCGGTTAGAAGAATCTTCTCTTTATGGAAACCAGACAGATGAAGTACTTTTTTTTTCTTTTACGTAAATTGTTATTTAGATCTATTAGTTTTTAGAAGACAGTGAAAGCCTAACAGGACACAATGATATGGGCAGAAATCTTGTGTGGAGCATCTCTGCGATACATTATGCTATCAGCTGGACCTAGCATCTTTCGCTGCTTGTGTCAATTCTGGTAAATCATGGACTTCAAAGGCATCTTTCTTGATGCATGGTAATGTGTCATCAGAGCATGATGATGCTGAGGTGGATCCTTTTGTTGAAAATCTTGTGTTGGAAAGGCTTTCAGCGCAGAGTCCACTTCGGGTAAGGCTCATCCTTTCTGCAGACACTATGTTTGGCAGTCCCCCACAGGAAAAGTGTTCTTAAAAAATTTGAACTAGTAAACGTCTCTAAGCTAGATTTAGATTTAACATCATCAGTGGAAAATTTCATTAGATATCATGCTGGCTAGTTTCATTTGTTTACTAGTAGGAATGATGTCTCTTAGGAAGCACATGAAATAGGGACAATATTGCAAGAGTTTAAGAATGTACATCTCTGTTTCCTGAATCATATATCACTTTCATTCTGCCCTATTGAGTTTCAGCACTGTATTTGATATATTGAATCTCATCCCTAGGAAGGACACTGACATTCCCATCAGTTTCATACAATTTAAATGGTTATCTTCGCAGGACTTGAATGTTTGCCTCTTTCCTCTCCCCTTTCCACCTCTCTATCGTTATTTCAATTGTTATTTGCCAAGCTATGTTAAACTTTGACAACTAGGTGCTGGTATAACATGAACTGCGGCAGTGGCATGTGTTTTGTCTTGGTATGCTTATGTGCAATTGTCTCTGTTCGGTTAAATGATAAGTTATACGCTTATACTATTATCAATGGGTTGATTATCATCTGCACGTTTCTTAATGCTCTTAATCTGGACAAGTTGTAATGGCGTACCACTATGTAGGTATTGTTTGACGTTGTACCGGGCATAAAGTTCCAAGAAGCTATTTCACTGATTAGTATGCAACCTATTGCTTCAACCGCAGAAGCCTGGAAAAGGTCAGTTCAATAAAAAGATTATATAGCTCTGTTGTATAAATTACTTCGATTAGTTTTTATCTCTTTACTTTCTTGGATTGACATATCCGTGTTTCGATTTAGCACCTGTTTCCTGAAAAAAATTTCGGGCACCTTTCTTTGGTAAATATATGCACAATAATTGTTGCATTAGCATGCTGATTTTTGTCTGTTTATTTATTTCGATGTGGTGTTTTTTAGACATGTTGTGTGCATCCCTAAATGCACTTTTGATTTTATTTTGCTGGGGTTAGTGGTTCGTAGTCGGTGGTTTCACTTTTGATGTCTTCCGTACATTGTAGGATACAAGATATTGAACTGATGCATATGCGTTATGCTTTGGAGGCTATTGTTTTAGCGCTAGGTGCAATGGAAGAGGCCATGAAAAATGAGACGGATTCTAGTCATCGAGTGGTATTTTACCATTTGAAAAACCTAACTAACCATTTGGAGGCCATTAAAAATGTTCCACGCAAGGTAATATACCTATATACATTGATTAGGAAAAAATGGAATTGAATACTATTTACTAAGAATATTACAATCTATATAGTGTGCCTAATACTACATCTACATGCACAGTGTGATTTCTATCAGACATTAGATTTTTCCAATGTGTTACAGTTTACATATATATTTTAACGTGAGATCTCTTATGGTTGCAGATTATGATGGTGAACATAGTTATTTCACTTTTACATATTGATGATATCCGTCTAAGTTCTACACAGTGTTTTTCGTCAGAGTGCTTTTCTGAAATAAGTAATACGCCGGGTTTGGATGTCAGCGATCTTGATACGGAAGGGGAAAAAGAACTAGTTTTATCTTTTACAAGACAGCTACTCAATGTGTTACGCCGCAATCTTCCATCACATCTGATTGAACAAGAGTGTCAACTAGATGGTAATTACAGTGCTGATGGAAGACAGGCTTTAGAATGGAGAGTATCTATGGCTAAGCGTTTCATTGAAGATTGTGAATGGCGGTTATCTGTTATGCAGCATCTTTTGCCACTTTCTGAACGCCAGTGGGGTTTAAAGGAGGTTTTGAATGTTATAAGGGCGGCACCTGCAAAACTGCTTAATCTGTGAGTAGAATTTTCTTTTCATTTTTGGTAATTTAGATTTTAGCCATCAGGAAAAAAATTTCATATCTAAAGTGCTAAGGAGCCCAATCGAAGTTTACCTAGATTCAGTGTGTAATCTGTGTGATCTGTTTGCAAATATTGGATAATTGTTCAGCTTGCTGAGTTGTGAACCTGTATGATGAGAGGAATAAAACGTTGGAGGTCTGCACGTTAGTTTTCACTTTAGGTCTGTGAAGTTGCTTTTCTTGTAAGAACCTGAGCTGATAAAGAACAAGAATTGTAACTGTGCTGATAAAATTGTGTATGATTTTATCTTCTCTTCAAGGTTCAACTATGCTTTGTATATGATTACTTTTTAGTTGTTCCCGTATTAACTCTGCCAGAGTTCCCTATATTGAATTGTCTTGAGTTATACTCGTGATGACACTTTTATGAGACATCATTTCTCATTCTGCAGCTGTATGCAAAGAGAAAAGTATGACATCGGAGAACAGGCAATTCATCGGTTTGCGTTATCAGCAGAGGACAAAGCTACTCTTGAACTAGCTGAATGGGTGGATAATTCCTTTAAAAGAACACTGGTATCGTTCGTTATATTACGTCACAGTGCTTGCACATATATCACCTTCCATGTCTCTACATCTCGTATAATGTGATTAGAGTATTCTGATATGAGACCTCTTTCTTGAGGATTATATATCATATACTGTTCTCATTTTGTTGTTTTAGGTCGTGTGGGATGCATCTTGTATATTGTTCATTGGATGTTACCTTATGTCATGGAAACTAATCATTGTTCTGTCTAAATTCTATCTGATGCTATTTCAGAGGAATAGTCATTTAGTGGATAACCTTGATTAGAAACGGAAATATTTACGTCTATCTCTAATTCTTAACATTCTCAGGTAGAAGATGTGATGTCTCGTGCTGCTGAGGGAGCATCTGCCGTGCAAGATTTAGATTTCCGTTCTTTTGGTTCTCAATTGAGTCGATTGGCTGTGGTAATTCCAATGTGTTATAATTCTCGCCTCTATCCATACATATGCGTTAGCAGATTCTGACAGGATTTATCCTCCAATCAATTGCCTTGCCCACCCACCTCTAAGCAAATTTTAAGTTAACCTTTTGTGGTGCCAGATTCTACTCTGCATAGATGCGGCTGCTTCTTCTGCCAAGTCTCCAACAATTTCCAAACAACTTTTGGACAAGGCAAGCAGTGTTCTTGATATCCATATACTTTAACTTGGTCTACAAACAGTAACCTTTCTGTTACTTTTTGCTTCTTCTTTGTACTTGGTCTCTGTTCCCAGTTTCTATGTTTTCTTTTGGAAACTTCTTATTTTTACTTGTTTAATCTTTGTATTATACTTTTTATAAAAGTGATGCTGTTCCATTAAATTAGAATGTTCAAGAAAGTATATATACTGTTGTTCTAAGTAGTGTTAACTTTCTATGCAGTCTCAAGTAATGTTATCGGAAATTTATCCTGGAGGATCTCCAAAGGAGGGGTTTACTCACTGGGATCAGGTCCACGAAGTTGCAATAATCTCTGTATTGCGAAGGATCTTAAAGCGTCTCCAGGAATTTCTTGAACAGGTCAGTTTTCAAGTTGCATAAAAGGCACAATTTTAGTTTAGTGTAATATGAGATTTTTCTTCTCTCTTTGGCTGAATTTTTAAATTGATTTATGGGAGGAGATAATATAATATTATTGTCTAGTACAACTGCTGACAGTTTTATCTTAAGATGATTTTTTTTTTTCTTTTTGCTGGCTATATAGGAAGTAATGTGTGAGTGGAAAAAGCTGTTGTTTTTTACCTTTCTATTCTCTTCCATAACAGATGAAAGGTTTATAAATCCTGCCATTTTTTTAAATTGAATGTCCGTGCGCACAAAAACATGTTAAGATCCTTCTCTTTTTTTATTTCTTTTCTTATTCGTGGGTGTCTCTTTAACTAAGCTCCTAAAATGTCATGCTTCAGGATTACCCTCAAATTCTTCAAGCTACTTTTTGTGGAGATACCATCATTTCTTCGTGCACGGAATCTCATAAACAGGGACAAAAAGATCGTGCTCTTGCAATGCTGCATCAAATGATTGAGGATGCTCATAGGGGCAAGCGACAGTTCCTGAGTGGTATGTTGTTTTGTCTCTCTCTACCCTCTCTATCTGTTCTTGCTGTAGTATGCAATTGAGTTGTCTGCTCGTTACTAGCTATGCATCTTAGAGCTTTCATGGAGTTCTAACTGTTCTTCCAACGAACAATAGGTAAGCTTCATAACCTAGCGAGAGAAGTTGAGAAACTCAAAGGGGACGGAACAGACATGGCCATTGAGAAGGATGGAGTTCTTGGTCTTGGGTTAAAATATACGAAGCAAGGTCATTCTGGTTTAGCAAATAGAGACGTGGAAGGAAATCCTGTTTCCCATGAAACAGAAGACAAGGGGAAGAGGTCATTTGGCCCAATAAGCAACAAAACCTCTGCTTATCTGTCTCAGTTTATCCTCTATATTGCTGCTATTGGTGACATAGTAGACGGCACTGATACAACCCATGATTTCAACTTTTTCTCTCTTGTTTATGAGTGGCCTAAAGACGTAAGTGTTTCTTCGCTTTTTGTTCTCACGATATCTTTATACTGTCTTCGTTGTCATTCATACTAGTGAACTAGTGGTCATATCCTGTCATTGTATTCTTATCTGGAAAAAGACTACCGAGTTTTACTGTGCTTGAGTCTGTTAACTCTAGCATATTATTTTGATGATGAGTGACATAAGCTATGCTGTTCTGTTTAATATTAGTGGCCTCTCTGTGGTAATTACTAAACATGAACTGCTGTGCGAATTGGCAGTGAATCCAATACTCTTTTTGGGCATAAATCTATGAGTAATCTCTTACTGTTGGTTCATGTTGCAGCTATTGACGCGTCTGGTTTTTGATCGAAGTAGCACAGATGCAGCTGCGAAAGTTGCCGAGGTCATGTCTGCTGATTTTGTTCATGAAGTGATATCTGCATGTGTTCCCCCAGTTTATCCTCCTCGTTCTGGTCATGGATGGGCTTGTATTCCCGTCATTCCAACCACTATATGTTCTCATTCAGAGAGTAAAGTGCTCTCTCCTTCAAAAGAGGCTAAACCCAACTGTTACGTACGTTCCTCAGCAACACCTGGCGTCCCTCTGTATCCTCTTCAGTTGGATGTAATCAGGCATTTGGTAAAAATATCGCCAGTACGAGCAGTTTTAGCTTGCGTATTTGGTGGGAGCATATTGTACAATGGCAGTGATTCTGTCATATCTAGCTCCTTAAACGATGAGTTCACAAGTTCTCCTGATGCAGACAGATTGTTTTATGAATTTTCTCTTGATCAGTCTGAGAGGTACTGTCAAGCCAAAGTATTCTTTCATCCTTTGAATTAAAAATCAACTCAGTTTCTATGTTCCGTCATATTTTATGATAATTTTTCTTTTTCTTCACAGGTTTCCCACTTTAAACCGATGGATACAAATGCAGACCAACCTTCATCGAGTTTCTGAATTTGTTGTGACTCCTAAGCAACAACCTGATGACACTCGGATTAAACCTGATGAAAGAACGGCGATCAAGAGACTTCGTGAACATGACAGTGACTCGGAATCGGATGCAGAAGAGGCCTTTTCTAACAAAATTCAGCCAGCATTGACAGACTACAGTGCTCGTGATGGTGGATCCTTTGAAACTGGAGCTAGTAGAACTGATCCTACAGTTTTCCTTTCTTTTGATTGGGAGAATGAAGGACCATATGAGAAAGCTGTAAATAGGTATGTCAGTTCCTCATATGTCTGCTTTTTCTTTTGGTTCGTTAGGTTGTGAAAAAGTCTTCCAGATTGACATTTCTTTCTGGATTATCTTTATTGGGTTTCGTTATTTTTTAGACTAGTAAGTGTTCGTTTATTGGAATTATGGTAGGTTAATTGATGAAGGGAAACTAATGGATGCTTTAGCACTTTCGGACCGCTTCTTGCGGAATGGGGCTTCTGATGGGTTACTTGAGCTCCTAATCAAAAGTAGTGAAGAAAATCCTTCAACATCAGGACGATCTCAGGGATATGGAGGTCAGACCATCTGGAGCAACAGTTGGCAGTATTGCCTGCGGTTAAAGGATAAACAGCTGGCAGCGACACTGGCTCTTAAGTAAGTAAACCAACATGAAGTGCAGTCCGATCTATTTATCTGCCACTTGGGTTGAGAACCAAAGATTTGGTTACGCATTTTGTTATTAGAAAGACTTTTTTTTATCCCTGTTCTTCATTCCTGAGAGAAAAGTAAAACTAAGATTAGCATCTAACTTCAGTTCTGAAATATAAGAATCAATTGGTCTAGGCTCTCTGATATGAACAACTAGGAACTTATAAGCAAATTCAACTTTGATGATTAACCCTTTTTCCCTAAATCTTCATGTGTGAGGCAATGATGTAGAATGAATTGGAAGTGGTGTGATTAGAGGATTTTATATTAGATCTAGGGTCAGAAGAAGATGGTTGTGCCAGAAGACTAAGCGATTTGTTAATTGTTACACAGTATCTTGATTTTTTGGTTATGTTTTGTATGAAATCTAATCTTGCAATGTGCTATCGGTGAAAGTTATCTAATGTTTCTGTTGCTTACTTGACGCCTAACCATGTTTATGCTAAGCGTATGTGACACCTATGATTCATTGGTGGATATTTGAAATGCTCAAGGTTAAGACAATCATTCTTTCTGTTTCTACACTGAAGTCTGCTAATTATTATTTTTACCTGTTATTTATAACCGTGTAAACGCATGTATAATTTAAGATTTACGCTTATGTTAGCAGACTGAAAAAATAGAATATTATTGTTCTCATTACAAACGGTAACTTGCTGTTTGGTTCTCTGTGGATCAGTTTTCAAGTTTTCGTACGTCTTGGTTTCAGGTATATGCATACGTGGGAGCTTGATGCAGCTTTAAATGTTCTTACAATGTGTAGTTGTCATCTCTTAGAAAGCGATCCAATTAGGCGTGAGGTATAAGGGAGTTTTGCTTTCAGTTCTAGATTCCTGCATGCAACTAAAGTTATGAATCTCCATGTAATCAATCGAGACCTATTCTCTCATTCTTCTTTGTGCATCTAGGTGTTGCATAGGAGACAAGCTCTGCAGAAATACAGCCACATACTTAGTGCGGATGATCGCCATAATAGCTGGCAAGAGGTTATGTTTCTCCTTTTTGTTTGAGATCAATGTTTGGGTCTCAGTATGCTTGAGGTGTCACTCTAAAGACATCTGAATGGGAAACAGGTAGAAGCCGAATGTAAAGAAGACCCTGAAGGCTTGGCTCTAAGATTGGCTGGGAAAGGAGCTGTTTCCGCTGCTTTGGAAGTGGCTGAAAGTGCAGGATTATCAATAGATCTTAGAAGAGAATTACAAGGACGGCAGCTTGTAAAGCTTCTAACCACTGATCCACTCAATGGTGGTGGTCCTGCAGAAGCGTCTCGATTTCTATCTTCACTTCAAGACTCCGCTGATGCTCTACCAGTCGTTATGGGTGCAATGCAATTATTACCTGACCTTCGTTCAAAACAGCTCCTGGTAGCAACTTTTTCTTCTTTTTTTTTCATGGCGTTACGAGGTCTTCGCTTTCGGGTTTAGAAAATTGTTTGTTTCATCTTCTCTGTAGGTCCATTTCTTTCTAAAGCGAAGAGATAGCAATCTGTCAGAATTGGAAGTTGCTCGGCTTAATTCCTGGGCTTTAGGTCTTAAAGTGTTAGCAGCATTGCCTCTTCCTTGGCAACAGAGATGCTCTTCGCTTCATGAGCATCCCCATTTAATATTTGAAGCTCTGCTGATGAGAAAACAATTACAATATGCCTCACTGGTACCGCTCGTGATAATGTTCTTTTTAAAAATTTCTGTGATTCTTTAGTTTCGCTACTTTTGCTGCATATCATCTCTATTTTTTGTGAAATACATCTCTATAACTCTTTAGGAAAAAGTGATTTCCTTCATCTTTCCTTGCTATGTTAGCTCCTGATGACTTTGTGACACTTACGTTTATGTTTCCTTCAGATACTCAAAGAGTTCCCAGCATTAAGAGATAACAATGTTATCATGGCCTATGCAGCAAAAGCCATTGCTGTTACAATTAGCCCACCGCCAAGAGAACCTCGAATAACTGTGTCTGCCTCTCGGCTAAGGCAAAAGCCAAGAGCAGGACCTGCAGCAAAAGCATCCTTTACTAGTAGTTTGAGCAATTTTCAAAGAGAGGCTCGAAGAGCATTTTCATGGGCTCCACGTAATGCTGAAAACAGAACGACATCAAAAGATGTTCGTAAAAGAAAGAATTCCGGACTGGGGGCTCCTGAGAGAGCTGCTTGGGAGGCGATGACAGGTATTCAAGAGGACCAGGGATCATCTTATTCGGCAGACGGCCAAGATAGGCTACCTTCTGTTTCTATCGCAGAAGAATGGATGCTAAGTGGTGAAACAACCAAAGATGAAGCTGTACGTGCATCTCACAAATATGACAGCACCCCGGACATTATTCTCTTCAAGGTATTACTATTCTTATTTACACCTGCGGCAGCAATTGTATATTTTGGTCTTTCATGACACTGCTCTTGTTCTAGGCTCTTCTCTCACTTTGTTCAGATGAGCTGGTATCAGCAAAAAGTGCCATGGACGTATGCATTAACCAAATGAAGAACGTATTGAGCTCCAAGCAGTTATCAGAGGGTGCGTCAGTTGAAACAATCGGCCGAGCATATCATGCGACGGAGGCATTTGTGCAGGTATGACAGTTTTTGTTTAGATGCTCCCCCTCGAATCACATTTGGAGGGTGTCCTTTATATCAGGGACATACATGATCGATCTTGGATCTCTTATTATTCGTTTGCGTGAGTGTGGGAAGGGCTGTTGGTACTTTGCATCACTAAAGCTACTATTTTTGCTTGTTTGTGTAGGGGTTATCTTATGCGAAATCATTGCTCAGAAAGCTACAAGGTGCCACTGAATTGACCAATAACAACGGTGAAAGAAGTAGAGATGTCGATGATATATCTTCTGATGCTGGGAGCTCCAGTGTTGGCAGTCAGTCGGTGGATGAACCATCCGAAGTTCTTTCACTTGCAGAAATTTGGTTGGGGCGCGCAGAGTTGCTGCAGAGTCTCCTAGGGTCTGGAATTGCTGCTTCTCTTGATGACATTGCTGATCAGTTGTCATCCGAATGTCTACGAGACAGACTAATATCTGATGAACTGTATAGTATGGCGGTGTATATGTGCAAGAAATGCAAGGTAAAATTTTTAGCTTGATTTGTTACCGCATGGTAAGGCGACTTCATCGCAATAATTTCTGCTTGTGTGAATGATTAATTTCAGATTGATGTTTTCCCTGTGTGGAAAGCATGGGGTCTTGCTTTGTTGCGGATGGAGCGCTATGCCCAAGCTCGAGTCAAATTCAAGTATGTGATAGTTTATAATCTGTGACAAAACGCATGGAACCCTCTTTTTGCATAAATCAACCTCAAGTTGCGTGCAGTAATACAGTTCTTATTCTGTTCTCTATAGGCAAGCCTTTCAATTAAAGGGGGAAGACATTCCTGATGTCATTCAGGAGATAATAAATACAATAGAGGGAGGTCCGCCTGTCGATGTGTCAACTGTTCGTTCAATGTAAGGGTCTCTGTTTAACTAATTCAATTGTTCTTGTATGGGGCATAGTCTGGAGTTATTTTTTCGTGAAATGTCTTGCTAATCTCGTCACAGGACAGGAACATGTACATGTACATGACTAATTAGATGTGTTGTAAGTACGTAAAAGCAATGCTATAAGATCTAATGAATTATGAAACGGGCGAGAATGGATAATACAATCATGATTAATGCAAGTCGTAGGGGATAAAAAATTAAAAGTCTTGGGTAATTCTATACCTGACCTTATTATTGGGACTGTTGATACATGTCAGGTATGACCATTTGGCTAAAAGCGCGCCTACAATTTTGGATGATTCTTTATCAGCAGACTCATACCTTAATGTTCTGCATATGCCATCCACTTTCCCTCGTTCTGAGAGGTCAAGGAGATCTCTGGAATCAGAAAAGAATAATTCTCTGCCCGGTTCAGACTTTGAAGATGGGCCCCGAAGCAACTTGGATAGTACTCGCTATTCTGAGTGTACCAACTACTTGCAGGAGGTAAGGCAATAGTATTTTAGTGCATTCTGGAATTTGCAAGTTTGCTCTCCTGGAATTGCCTCAAAATACTCATCTGTCTTAATGTCTTTAAGTGGGCCCGATTTTTTGTACTTTCTTGAGTCTGTATGCAGTTAGCATTGTCTGCAAACATATGAACTGGTTACATTTTACTTCTTTTTTTTTTTTTGTTTGGGTTCATTGAATTTGTTTCTTCTGATTCTGCAGCATTCTCGCCAAAACCTGCTTGGTTTTATGTTCCGGCATGGTCACTTTAAAGATGCATGCATGTTATTCTTTCCACCAAGTGCTCTTCCTCCTCCTTTGCAAAACTCATCTGTGGGCGCAGTAAGCTCGTCTTCTTCACCTCAACGAACAGATCCCTTGGCAACCGAGTATGGGACAATTGAAATTTTGTGCGAGTTTTGTGTCGGTTACGGAGCTATATCATCCCTCGAGGAAGTAATTACAGAAAGACTTGAATCTTCAAAGAATCAAGACCAAGCCATAAATCAGTACATAGCTGGAGCTCTTACACGTATATGTGCTTTCTTTGAGACCAACAGGCATTTCAATTACCTATACAAATTTCTGGTGAGAAGATCTTTGTTGTCATGGTTCATTGCCTACAACTTTTTGTTAGGTTGTTCCCAGTTGAAATTTTCCACCTTTGGTATACTAACTAGGATCTGCAGTTTTTCTTTAATGTGTTGCATGTGCGTAGGTTCTGCAATAGAATTATATAGTCATGTGGACAGATAACATTTGTGAATATTAGAGTACAAAATATGCATCTTATTCCAAAATTCTCAGCTAGTCTTATTCTCTGTGCTTCGCACCTCCTCCCATGCAATTGGAACCATAAACCCTGATCCTAAGCTTGAAGTTACTATCTAGTACATTCTTAAAAGTCCAGATCCTATAGTTTACCAGATTTACAGTATGTACTTATGACTATGGCTGTGCATCTATGGTAATAAAACTTTTAAGTTTTAACACTGATGCACAAAAAGGTTTTTGTAATCATGTGTTGTTGATCATGACCTATAACTTTTCTTTTCTGTTTCTGAAAAGACAAGCAAGTATCTTGTAAAACTCTATGCTACATCCTGGGAGACTAAGCGTTTTCTGGAATTAATAAACGTCATGCTAATTCACTCATTTTTTTCTAACTGTCCAGGTACTCAAAAAGGATTATGTTACCTCTGGGTATTGCTGTATTCAGCTTTTTATGAATTCTACCACTCAGGAGGAAGCTGTAAGGTATCTTGAGCATGCAAAGGTATAGAGTCTGTAGCTCTTTCCCCACCACCCATTTCATCTCTCTCAATGTTGCATGCAACATCCATCTGATAACACTTATCAACTAAAGGAATCCAAAGTATGCTAGTGTCTTGGTGAGTGGCAGGTTTTTCAAATGCATCTTTTGTGTGCAATGTAATAATTTAAGAATAATAAAGTGGTTTAGAGTCAACCAAACAATTAGGCAAATAATTTTTGAGTTTATGGCAACATTTCCGTAAGCTCTCTTTTCCGTCTGCACAATATTATGCAATTATCTGAACTAAAGCACTTCTAAAAGTTGCATGGAGTACATTAAGACAAGTTTTTTGGTGCTTACAGGTTAAATTATTTTATACGTCTGTGGTAATTAGTACTTGAAAACAGAGATATAATTATACTAAGCTCACGAGTTATATATTACATCTTGTTTTGGGGCCTAAACAAGAACATCCCTGCAATCATAAGCATTCAAGTGCTGCACAAAACTATGTTAACGTCTGCTTTGCTTGTGTCTCTTCATATTTTTGGCACATCGGTCTCTAACTAACATCTGGGTACAGGCACACTTTGAAGAAGCATTGACAGCACGTCATAGAGGTTCAGACTCGAAAAAACTTGTTACGAAGGGTGTTAGAGGAAAAGGTGCTAATGAGAAGCTGAGTGAAGAAGCTCTTGTTAAGTTGTCCTCTCGGGTGAAAATGCAGGTAACTTTTTTAAAAACAGTTTTTGTCATCCTTTTAATGAAGTAAGCCTTTATAGACTTATAACTCCACCTTTCACGTTGTGGGTTGGTTATTCCCATAGATTGATGTGGTGAAGTCCTTCAATGACTCTGAGGGAGCACCATGGAAGCTTTCCTTGTTTGGGAATCCAAATGATTCAGAGACATCCAGGTTTGTCCTCAAAAGTTGATCGTTCGTTTATAAAAGACATTTTTTGCCATCATTTGTTGATACAACTTGTTCCCCTTTTATTGTTTAAACAAATTTTCTTATATCTCTACATAGTTTTAAGCAATATGTATTTGTAGATTATAAATGATATATAGAGACAGAGCTAGTACAGTGCCACACTGACTTGTTGTCCTTACTGCCCTCATGATCTTATTCCACTTTCCTTTGACATTCCAAGAGAAGCTTACCTAAATTGTTTCTTTCTATCTTTCTCTTCACATAGCCATGATGCCTATCAACTAATAGTTGGGAAAATGTTTCCCCTTGTCTAGATAAGTGAACACCAGTTTATCTGCCGTACTTCTAGGATATGCGTACTCCTAATAAAAACTGAAAGACCAAACTCAATAATTATATTTTCTTGGGTGAAAGTAAGAAAAACCTTCAGCTGATGTCTTATTTGGCTCTTACTTTCAGGAGAAGATGTGAAATAGTGGAGACTCTAGTTGAGAAAAACTTTGACTTGGCCTTTCAAGTTATATATGAATTCAAGCTCTCAGGTGCCTTATTGTTTTTTTTTTGTTTGTTAATATCTGTAAAATGTTGCTGTGCATGGTATCTAACTTTTGCCTTGCTTATAAGCAGCTGTTGATATATATGCTGGTGTTGCTGCGTCACTAGCCGATAGGAAGAAAGGCAGCCAATTGACAGAACTTTTCAAAAACATTAAGGGAACAATCCAAGATGATGACTGGGACCAGGTATTGAACATTGCATGTGTTCAAGATTATTAGGCAGTCAACAGTTAAAGTATCTATCATATATAGGTGTTCGGTATCTGGATGTACCTTTTAATACTTTCATTCCGATGTTGCAAAGACTAATATTTTGTTAAATGTTGCAGGTCCTGGGTGCTGCCATCAATGTATATGCTAACAAGCACAAAGAGCGCCCTGACCGTCTCATAGATATGTTAACAAGCAGCCATCGGTAAGATATTTTGTAGTTATAATAGTTTAGTTCCTTCCACTATGTTCCACCCCATGAAAAAGTCTATCACTCGAAGAATTTTATTAATTTTGATTTCTTTATACACGAAATCACTCGGTTTCCATGAATGTGCTCATGTTTGTAATAGATTGAATCGTGTTATACAATTATGCTGGGTCATAAGGCTGATACACGTCTGATTGTAAACAATTGCAGAAAAGTGCTGGCTTGCGTGGTATGTGGCCGCCTGAAAAGCGCGTTCCAGATTGCATCCAAAAGCGGTAGTGTGGCTGATGTTCAGTATGTAGCTCATCAAGCCTTACATGCCAATTCGCACACTGTACTCGGTATGTGCAAGCAATGGCTAGCCCAAAACATGTAAAGCCCTGTTATGTCCATGACATGGGTTTGAAGCCAACGTGAAAACTTTTGAGGTAAATATCGGTGGCTATTCGGCAATTAGTTTTGCCTCGGTTTTCTTTTTTTCTTTTTCTCGCTAAAAAGAAAGAGTGCATTATGAATGATTTTGCTTTAAACTTTGAGAGTAGGTTGTTTAAAAGAATTGGAAAACGGTTTAATCTCTCATATGAAGATCATTGACTGATGGTTTTCGCTTATGTGAGATTGTGGGCTGTGTTGGCACAAAAGGGATAAAATGAAGACGTCTACTTATAAAAACTTATGGATTCATCAGTGGTTGGCATATACTATTGAATGTGAGCTTGGTGTCCTCCGTTTATTATTATTTTTTTTTCCGGCTTCTTTTGCAGTTGGGTTTTCAAAATGAACCCTACATTACTGTGTTGCGAGAAATGGGAAGATTATAGAATTCAAAACAAAACAAAGATTTAACAATGAAAGAGTGTAATATTTTTTTTCGACATCAAAATAAAATTTTAATACAAACTTTCAGCAAACAAAAAACTGGTAGGACAGAATATAAAATATTGTACGAAGACTGGAGATATTTTGTGCTAACTTGTCTGTCTTCTGATTTTCCTCTCATAATATGAACTTAATATTAAAAGTGTAAAATAACTTTCACTGTTGGAATTTTTCCAAATACGTCGAAAAAGTTGGTCATTCTGTCGGATTTATCACAATATTCACCACATCGAAACAATCTGTCGCAAAAATCATTTGATGAAAATATAGGGTATGCGTATATTCTATCGTCCAAATCAGAATCTCAAATTTCGCATATAAAGGTGGTAAACTGCGCTGGATATTTTGCAACCCCATCACCATATCAATACCACCTGCATTTTGGTTAAACCATCCTTGCCCTGAGAAAACATCGGAGTCCTTTCAGGCTCAATCAACAAAACACCACCTTTCCTCATCTAATATAGGAAGCGCTTGCACCCCACCTCTTACTAATGCAACATCTTCCTCTTGTACCTAAATTTCATTCCATAATTGTCATTCTGTCTCTACAAAAGAGTCAATTGGGGTTCTGGTCCGTATTTGTAAAATATTTTTTATTTCTACTTTTACAAAGAAACCAAATAATCAATGGGAAGTAACTATCCGATAGATCTTTAGGAAGCTGCCAAAATAAATAATCCAAATTCGCGAAATTTTTTTTAAAATGTCCATGTTTGAACCGTCGGGGGGGACAATAAAACAGAACATGATTAATAAATTCCATTGTAGATCTCATTTTATTTCTCGAGCCCTTAAATTTTTGGTAACTGCAACACAGTCCGTCATAACTTTCCAAATAAAACTCATATAGAGATGTGTTTCGTGAGATAAAAGAGTGTAATTTTATGAAAATATGTATTTTCATCATAAAAGTAAGTAAAAATATGCATTGTCTACAAATATATTTTCAAAAATATAGTAGCAAATAGCCTTTTTCTGTTACGTTAGTATCTAATATATTGCAGAATAATTTTTTTCTTTTTTACTCTGGAATGTTTTAAACATGGGATATGTATTTTTGTTGTATCTAAAACACCAAAATATTTACTTGAATAAATTTGTAAACTCCCAAAAACAATTTACAATAGTCTCCAAGTCAAAGGTAAAAATTCATCTAATGCTGCACTCGTGATATATAAACTTTGTTATAGTCGACATAAGTTGAATTTTTATGTGGTTCTTAGTTAAAATTAATTAAAAATATTATATTTTTAAGTTAGTTAATGATTTTTTTTTTGTTTTAGGTAAAAATGAGTTTTTTTAAGGTGACTTAGTAAAATAATGTATTGGAATATTAAAATTTGGAGAGTAACATGTGAAAAAGACAATTTAAATATTTAGTAAAGAAAACAAAAATATATAATTTTATTCTTGTATTAAAAGTTTTGAGACCACAAATGATTTTTTCAACAAAAATAAATATGATTAGCTATTTATACGATTACATTAAAAATACTTAACTATAGTAAATATACTTGTAAAATATAATACACATAATTAACTACTTATGTTGATTATGGTTTATAAAATATGAGTAATCAACCTGAATCGTGCGAAAACCTAGAACGAGGAATCGTGCGAAGTAGATTTGACTAAAAATCACAGGATTCTCGACTGAAATCACATGAATTACAGTGATGCTAAAGTAAAATTAGATTCCAACGAGGTGTGACTAAAATCAGACTGAATCACGTCAGAATCTTACCGGCAAAAGTAAAAGTGCAGATGAAAGTGACGATGTGTAGTTTACAAGAGAGTGTCATTTTGATCATTTTGGTCAATTTACAGTAGGAAGAAGTGTAAAAGTAAAAATAGCTTTCCCAAAAGTGCAAAAATGAAAAAGTATATGCAACAAAGTGTATTATTGTTAATTGTCCCAATAGTTAATTATAATTATTATATAAAAAGTAATTATATTTATTATATGATATTGATTACTGCATATTACCTATCTTATTATATAAAGCTTGGTTCTCAAAGCTAATAATTAATATAATTGCACCATATGACATTTTGTTATACTAGGATTTTGAAATTTGTCAAATTTTATTATATTTTAAATGAAATGGATTATTACTTTTTTTTAATTCTCTAAATAATTAATAAAAAAAAATTAGTGTTCTTTTTATGAAAAAAGGAAAGTTTAATGTCCTTTTTATGAAAATTCGAAGCATATAAATAATTTGAAATATCCTTTTATGAAAAATGAAAAATATAAAATATTAAAATTCAAAATATTAAAATAATTTTTAATATTTATATAATTAATATAAAAATTAATAAAAAATATTGTTCTTTTTTCAGAATATTTAAATAAAATTATTAATATTCTATTAAATAAAAAAATAATATATTAAAAAGATTAGTGAAACTAGATTATTCCTCACAAAATAAAAATAATATAGCTTTTTAACCAAAAAAGGAAATGTAATCAATAAAAATGGTAAATTAATTCTAAAAAAGAAAAATATTCAGCTGTGTCTATATGGAGTAGTTGGATGCATCTCATTACACAATTGTACCTACCTAGAAATGAAAACAAACGTAGCTTTTTAACCAAAAAAAAAAATATATATATATATATATATATATATATGAAATAAGGAGAAATTAATCCTAAAAAGAAAATGATTTTTAATTCTTTTAATTCCTAATCAAAAAATTACAAATACTAGTGTCTATATAAAGAACTAAATTCTTTCATAATTTTCACCAAACATTCTAATACAAGAAAAAATACGTATACTTCTCTTGTCTAGATTTACATCCTTATCAAAGAAACGATGAATTCAAAAAATTATTGAAAACTAGATCAGGTAAATAAAAAATGCACTTTGTATGGTAGTTCGTATTAGTAGAAAATGTGATGCTAGAAATCGAAAGAAAAATAACGAGCTCATAGGAAAAAAATTTACTCAAAAAAATTATTATATTTTTTATTATAAAAATTAAATTGTTTCAATACATGAAAATACTATTCAATATTTTGTACATCCTTCTCTTCTACAAAAGCTTGGAGATAGACTATGTGAAGGGAATCTTATTGAAATTTGCAATTTTAATTTGCAAGATTGCAATAAGAATTACAAAAACTCAGATCATAAATTCTAAATAAGACTTACTAAAAGAATAACAAATTTTTATATCTAATTCTTTCAAATATTTATTTTTGAATAATATAATAAAATAGATTTTTAAACTTTTTTTTGTTTATCTAAAAGAGTTGTTTCTTTATGTTTTTTCGGTTTCAACTGTGAGTTATAAAATATAGTTTTTGGATAATTTAACGCAAATTTTAATCTAAAATCTAAATATAGAAACTATGTTATACGAGTTATCAGTTTTATATTTCAAATATTTGGTTTTTACCACATATCACAAAGGGTCACAATCTAGTATAATATAAATAAGTAACTATAATACATATGACTAAAAATAGTTAGCTATAACACATATAGATAGTTGACTATAAAACAGATTAATTCACTATAGCATAGTAATAATTTAATATAACACAATAATAGTTCATTGTAAGACTATAACAATAATAATTCACTATAACACTATTTAATATATATATACACAGATACTTAATTATAGATAGTATATAAATGATTACCTATGTTTATATAAATGATTAAATATTTTAACTACATGATATTAATTATTACTTATATAATTTCAATAGTTAATTATAATAAACAACAATAGCAATAGTTCCTATATTTAGCATTTCTTCTCAAAATACATCTGAATTTAACTCTAATATGTGAGATTAACCATATTATAGTGTTACTGTAGTAGTTACTTATTTCCTAAACTATCTTCAGAATATAGTTAATTATTTTTATAACATAAACAACTATTCTCACAAAATTGTTAACTATTTTTAGAACATAATTACATATGAACATAATTTGTTATTTTTATAAGATAGTTGTACATTATAATTTATAGTTAGCTATATGTGAACATATTTGGCTATTTCTCAACTGTTTTCAGCATATTTAATTTAAAAATTGTATCACACTATTTTACAATATATCTAGCTACATTTTTTCTCAAAACACACTTGAAAATAATTTGTAGTTAATTGTATTGTAATGTTGATATAATAATTAACTATTTTAAAACATACTTAACTATTTAAAAAAATAGTTAAGTATTTTTAAAAGTAGTTAACTATTTTAAAAAGTAGTTAACTATTTTAAAAAGTAATTAACTATTTTTAAAAATAGTTAATTCCTTTTAGACTATAGTTACTTATTATAGTTTATAGTTATCTATATGTGAATATAGCTTGCTATTTTAATTATTTTAAAATATTTAATAATGTGGTAGATTAATTCATATATACAAACATAAATATCATGTTTTAAAATATTAGAAAATCTAAATCTCAATTTTCACTTATAATTACTCAACCCGTCGCATGCTATTGATATTTAATTTTTTTATAGTCATTAAATACAAAAAAAATGCAAATGTTTATCACTTGTTTTTGAAAGAGTTTCTGTGTTTAAATTTCTTACAACAGCTTAGTGAATGTAACAATAGATCATATCAGAGAAAGGTAAAGATGTGAGATGGCAAAACTTATTATTAAATTACTAAAGCTGAAAATGACATATTATATTAAAAATAACAACAATATATAATAAGGATAAAAACTAGAAATGAATGTTGCGGTGAGGAAAGAACACGAAAATCACCTCTTGAGACATGTTAAAAAATTTATTTTGACTTAAATGAGTACTATACATTGAAAAAATGTATTAAAAACAAATTAATGAATGCGTGAGTTGTAAAAAAAAAAAAAAAATTAATGCATGTGTCAGACCAAGACCAAACCGGCTACTCGAGGATATGATTAGGCCAAGTTTTTTTTTTCTTTCAAAACTACAATCATGTTATTTTGTTAATTACAGCCTCCGACAATGTCTTATAATCAAATTTTTAATTAGGGAACTTGGTACATCATTTGTTTTTTTCCTTTTTATTGATGCGATTTTAAACGTAAAGAGGTTTTAATTGATTTGTAACTATGTATGAGATTTACAAATTTAAAAGTTTTCTCTCGAATTTAATTGAAAATTATTGGTTATAGGATTTTAATGGATTTAAAAATCCAACATAAATCAAGTGTTATTGGATTAATGATTTTATATCTGTTCTTTATTTATTGATTTCTAAATTTTAGTTGAAATCTAATATAATTTAGTCATACTAATTTATTTATAGATTTGATTTTATAGTAAATTTTAGTTGATTGAATGATTTGTATGTTAAAAATACATGGGCCGCTTGCAAAAATGACCCATAAATTGAAGTCAATTGCAAATGTAACCCTCAATTTTTCTCTCTCCAACAAATGCCACATTGTCTCCTTTCTAACCTTGGTAAATATGATAATTCACGAAAATGCCATTAGTTTGCCATTATTTATAAATATATTTGATTTATTTCGAAAATGAAAAAGACAAACATAACCTCATCTTCTTCACTTATTCACGAAAATGCCACCGACATCAATTCTTCCAACCACCATTAACAACCAGATATGAAGCTCTTAATGCTCAACGACCGCAATTTAACCTCTTTAAACTCACCATTTGAGTTAGCCAACTCATTTGTCACCATTTTCTCTTGATTTTCATCTCTAAAACTCGTAAATTCAATTTTTTTACAAATTTCAGACCCTTTTATATATGCATAGAAGGGGATTCTTGCATACATAGAGTCTGAGTTTCTTTGGTGGTGGTCAGCCTCACAGTTTTTGACAGTCGACGAAGCTAAAAGCCAGATTCAGGTAATTCAAACATGATTTTTCTGGGGTTTTCCATCTGTTTCGCGGGAGTAGACTTCATTTGCTGTCTACTAGTCAAAGCATAGGTTAGTTTTGCATTTGACCATTCGGCGAGTAGACATCATTTGCAGTCTACTATTTTGCTTTGGTAAGAAAAAAAATATACGACACGTCATACTCGTAGTGGCCAGGTTAGTTTTGCATTTGACCAAGAGGAGGGCTTTTCGGAGAAGTCTACTTTTAATGGAAGTTAATATTGCATTTGACCAGATTTTGACTTTTATAGTAGACTGCGGGTGTCATCTACTGAGGTTACTTTTGGGGTTGTCGAAAACATTAAAAAATTGATCATTAATATCATTTAAATAGTAGACTTCACTAGCCGTCTACTTTCTGAGTAGACGGCTATCGCAGTCTACTATTAATTTAATCGTAAATTTGGTCAACACCAGTACTAACCGAGTAGACTTCACTAGCCGTCTACTCAGAAAGTAGACTTCTCCAAGAAGTCTACTCTGATATTTGAATTGCAAAACTAACCCGATAGAAGTCTACTTCTGGTATGAAGTCTAACTCAGAAAGTCAAAGTTTGGTCAATTGCAAAACTGACCCATTTTTTCACAGTATACTGCAAATGAAGTTTACTTTTGAAAATTGCCAATTAACGAATGCAGACTTCTCTAGACGTCTACTCGCGCGAGTAGACGTCTGGTGAAGTCTGCATTCGTTAATTGGCAATTGCAAAAGTAACCCGGGAGAGTAGACTTCATATTGAAGTATACTCGTTAGACTTCATAGAGAAGTCTACTCCGTAATGATTTTATTAAAGTTGTAATTAGAGCATATTTATAACGAATTTTTAAGATTTTCTTGTTCATGCGTTGGTTTTAGCCTACCTACTTACTTGTGTGTGAGTCTTACATGTTTATTTGATATATGCATTGCTGAATCAGATTTCTTGTTTCATATTGCAACTAGGTCACTAATAGTAGATTTCAATATGAAGTCTACTCGTTAGACTTCATAGAGAAAGTCTACTCCGTAATGATTTTATTAAAGTTGTATTTAGAGCATATTTATAGCGAATTTTTAAGATTTTCTTGTTCATGCGTTGGTTTTAGCCTACCTACTTACTTGTGTGTGAGTTTTACATGTTTATTTGATATATGCATTGTTGAATCAGTTTTCTTGTTTCATATTGCAACTAGGTCACTAATAGTAGACGTCACTTGGAGTATACTCGTTAGACTTGTCAGAGAAGTCTACTCTTTGTAATTAGATTTCTAATGTGTTTTGATTGTCTTTTTACAGAGAATGGTGGTTCATGTACCAGTTGTTTACGGAGTATGGATGATGCAAAATCAATCTTGACATCTAGAAGTGGATAAACACAAAGGAGGGAGAATGTTCAGCTTACGTGATGGTTGTACACTCAGTGAGCTTCTTCAAATGGTAGAAGATGATTTACGCGTGGACAAGAATGTAGATATTGTGGAGTTATCTTATCCTTTACCAGATGCGATGCTTCAACAAATGCCTACGGATACCCCTCCTACGTATGTGACAAGTGATAGACAAGTTAAGAGCTTTATCGAATTAGGTAAAGAACATGTTTTGCGCCTTTGTGTAACTAGAAGGAGCATGGATACTGGGAATGTTGATGTGGAGGGACGTGGGGAGGATTTGCATTATGATGATGTTGAAGATATGGAAGCATGTGACATGGAGGACGATAATGCAGATGGTTTTAATGGTATTGCTGGTGAGAATGATGATGAGTGTGGTGCGACGGATGGTGTAGATGCAGATCTAAAATATGAGAGTGATGCGTTGGATGTGGATTACAGTGACTATGGGAAAGTGAAAGATGACGATGAGGATGAGGATGATGTTAAGGATGAGGATCATATCTCGCCTGATGTTTTGGGTCGTCGTGTTCAAGGTGGACCGTCCAATGACACCTGGTCTGACAATATTTTTGTCATGCAGAGCTTTCCTAGCAAAGAAAAGCTTATATCAGAGCTGAATTTATCGGCCATGATGTTAAAACTCGCGTTCAAAGTGTATAAGTCAACGAAGATTTTGTTTGTAGCAAAATGTTATGTGGGTGGATGCATTTGGAAGCTTAGAGCGACTGTGAAGAATGAACCAAACACGTTTTGGGTGACAAAGTATGTGAAGACGCATACTTGTTCTGTGTCGGACCGAGCAGCTATCTGTAGACGGCGCACACCGAAATATATTGGATGTTTATTCATAGAACGCGTGGGAATCATTGATGGTATTGTGCCGAAGCATATCACAGATGCAATGAAGGCGATGTTTGGGATGAACCTGGTTTATACGACTTCTTACCGAGCTTTGATATATGCTCGAGAAATGGTAAGGAATACATCAGAAGATGGATATGAGAGGCTGCCTTCCTATTTTCATGAAATTGAGAAAACAAATCCAGGAAGTTTCACAGACATTGTACATGATGAGAAGAACCGGTTCAAGTATCTGTTTATATCTTTCGGGTCTTCTTTATCTGGTTTTAGGTACTTGAGGCGAGTTATTGTGGTTGATGGAACTCATCTAACTGGAAAGTATGGAGGGGTGCTGCTAGTTGCGGCCGGGCAGGATGGCAACTTTCAGATATTTCCGTTGGCTTTTGAAATCGTTGACTCAGAATGCGATGCTTCTTGGGAGTGGTTTTTCACAAAATTGTGCGGCTGTTTTTCAGGCGAATATTCGATTGTCATAGTCTCTGACAGGCACTCCTCCATAGCTAAAGCATGCAGCACTGTTCTATCTTGGGTAACACGCGGAATATGCTACTACCATCTACAACAAAACATTGTCACACATTTTCGTGGGAAGCAACTCATGTATTTGGTGAAAGGTGCTGCTTATGCGCATACGGTTTCCGACTATAACCGATATATGGATGCACTTCGACATGTAAAACCCAGCCTTGCAACATATTTGGAGAATGCGGATCCAAGGTTATGGTCACGAGTTCACTTTCCCGGAGATAGATACAACATAAAGACAAGTAACATCGCAGAGTCTATCAATTCTGTATTTAAGCAAGCCCGAGGATTCCCCATATGGTTTCTCCTTGAGTTTATTCGAGAGAAGTTAGCGAGGTGGCATTGTAAAAGGCGGGAAGATGCTTTGAGTCTCACTACTCTTCATAGCCGCAGTGTTGAGTATTTATTATCCATTCGCCAACATTATGCAGATAAGATGACAGTTTAACGCATAGACGGTTGGCGTTTCTTTGTTAAGGGTGGAACACGAGATTGTATGGTTGATCTGGAAGCTAGAAAGTGTGCATGTGGTGTTTTTGATGTGGAAAAAATACCATGTTCACATGCTATTGCAGCTGCAAATGAGGCGCGTGTTCATTTTTCTACGCTTGTATGCCCTACGTATACGACTCAGTTTTTGTTTGCCACATACTCGGGTAATATCTTTCCCACATCCGCATCTACTGCAGAACCTGGAACTTTTCCAAGTCTTATTCCTCCAATTGTTAAGCGTGCTCCTGGGAGGCAGAAGAAATCGAGGTGGCAAACTTGGCTAGAAATGGCAACGAAGAAGGGGACCAAACCTAGAAAGTTGCACAAACATTACAGTTGTTCAAATTGCAGACAACCTGGACATACTCGACCGCATTGTGTAAGTTACATTCTTCAGGGATTGTATTGGTATGTTGTATTCTTGTGTGTTCCCAATTTTATTTTGTTCACATGGTTGCTGTTTGTTATAGGTGATGAGAGAAGCCGGACAGTGATGTCTACTCTTCCTTATGGACTTTTAATGCAGTCTACTCTTTGTAATGACGTCTACTTTTACTCATGTAGTCTAATCTTTTAATGAAGTCTACTCTATGTAATGAAGTCTCCTCCTTTAATGAAGTCTACTCTATATAATGAAGTCTCCTCTTTTAATGAAGTCTACTTTTAAAATGTCGGATAGTCGACTGTAATTATGCCTACTTACCCATACGTACGTGTCGTTTCGTTTTTTAAGTAATAAATAACTTCTTTTATATTAACTAGTCTCCACTTACCTATGTACGTGTCGTTTCGACTTCGTGTCGTTTCGACTTTTACTACTTTTTTTAGTATAAATGCCCTCTTTCCCCATTGTCTTTTTTACCTGTTTCATTACCGTTTTTACTGCCTTCTTCGCTAATAGTCACAGTTTCATCAAACAACCGAAAGAATGGCCGAATCGTCTTTACTCTCTTTCCCAGCTTATTATCCAACGCATCACCAATAATTCTCTGCTATATCTCTTTAACTTGAAGAGAACTTGCAAAACACTGAAAGACGTTTCAGAGCGTCCCTCGGTCTATGCATCCGTGAATCTATTCAGTTTGACTGCGTATCACTGGTACGGTGGTGCACCGTTCATGGTCATGTGTTACGGACATGGAAATCCAGACGCGATTTTCCTGAAGGGCGCTGAAGACTACTTTCACTACGAGAGGCTTGAGGATGGGGTGGAAAGGATTAAACTGGCAGCGGATAGAGGATCTGTGTTTGCTATGTATACATATGCAATGTTACATAAGGTATTTTATAATGATGCCTCTTACTTATGTCGGTTTACCCGCAAATCTATCCGTGCGGTAAGTACCCGTGTCCTACTAGATGAATGGGGTTGGCCTCCTTTGCTGCCTGCCTTATCCGAGAAAAAGGTAGAGTTTCAGAATTTCGTGCTTCCCAATTTGTATACTTGCAATTGTACTCATTGCAATCATTGGTACTATTGGTACGAAGATGAAATGAAGGATGCTGGGATGTGTGACGAATGTTTCTGGACAAGGGAGTTGGGAATTTTTTAGAGTTCTTCCGTGTCCCGTTTGTACCGATGTAATGAAGTATACTCTATATGCTGAAGTCTACTCTATGTAATGAAGTCTTCTCTATGTAATGAAGTATACTCTATTAAATGAAATCTGCTCTTTCAAATGTAGTATACTCTTCGTAATGATGACCATTGACTACTAAACGGTTCATTATTTACGACGTAGTACACATATGCAGCCGTAAGTAACTTTTTACATGTCAGATACTCGATTAGTCTATTCGTGACGTCTACTCATTGTAATGATGTTTATACTTACCTTTATGTACGTGTCATCTCGTTTACTAATTAATAAATAACTTCGTTTAAGTAATACTAACATTTTGTTAATATCGAGTAGTCTCCACTTACCATACGCATACGTACGTGTCGTTTCGACTATTAATATAAATGCTCTCTCTCCTCATTTATTTTTTTACCAGTTTCATTATCTTCTTTACCATTTTCATTGCCTTCTTCCTTAGTAGTTACAGTTTCATCAAATAACCGAAAGAATGGCCGAATCGTCTTTACTCTCTTTCCCAACAGAGATTCAAGAGCTTGTTACCCAACGCGTCACCAATAGTTCTCTGCTAAATCTCTTTAACTTGAAAAGAACTTGCAATACACTGAAAGACATTTCAGAACGTCCCTCGGTATACACATCCGCGAATCTATTCAGTTTGAATTGGTTTCACTGGGAGGGTTCCGAGTTCGTTACTGCGTGTTACGCACATAGAAATCCAGACGCGATTTTCCTGAAGGGCGCTCTTGACTACTACCACTCTGAGAGGCTTGAGGATTGGGTGGAAATGATGAAGGTGGCAGCTGATGGAGGATCTGTCGTTGCTATGTATACCTATGCAATGTTACGCGAGGTAATTCATAACGATGCCTCTTACTTTTGTCGGTTTACCCGCAAATCTATCCGTGCGGTAAGTACCCGTGTCCTACTAATTCGATGGGGTTGGCATCCTTCACTGCCTGCCTTATCCGAAAAGGAGGAAGCGTTTGATAATTTCTTGCTACCGAAATTGTACAATTGCCGTTGTACTCCGTACAATCAATGGTTCTATTAGTACGATGATGAAATGAAGGATGCTGAGATGTGTGACGAATGTTTCTGGACAAGGGAGTTGAGAATTTTTTCTTAAAGTTATTCCGTGTCCCATTTGTATTATTCACTTGACGATGTAATGATGTCTACTCCGTATGATGAAGTCTAACCTTTCTAATGAAGTTTACTCTTGTGATGAAGTCTACTCATTGTAATGACGTCTACTCTTTGTAATGACGTCTACTCTTTATAATGACGTCTACTCTTTGTAATGACGTCTACTCTTGTAATGAAACCTCCACTTAAATGAAGTCTACTCTTTGTAATGACGTTTACTCTTAGTCAAGAAGTCTACTCGACGTACAGAAATATAATAACATTTACCACATAGTTTAAGTCAGAAAGATACAAATATTAGTGGTTAACAAAAGATACAAATATTAGTGGTTAACAAAAGGCAACCGAGTCACACCCATTGTTTCAAAAAAGAAATGGTGTGCAAAATTAGTATGAACCTGTGAGAACATGTGATGTCTCACACTGGTTCATACAAGTCCAAGTCTGACCCGTCACGTTTGTCCAGACCCCTTGATGTCGTCTCCACAGATATATCCCCAACTAACTTTTCACGGATGGCTTTGATGTTGTTGTCGCTCAAGCTCGCAGGTACAGGGATTCCCAAAGCATGGCCTTCAATGTACTTGACGCAGAACACACCACAATCACCACTCTGGATGTTCTGAGGCATTCCTAGGACCCGCTCATGTGTGTAAGCATCTAATGGCCAATCTTCTTTGTCACCGGGGGCAAGCTCTCGGAGAAGGTATGGCAGCATCACCGTGATCGGCTCCACCGTCTAAGCTACTTTGTCGTGTCTGTACAGTGACTCTGCACTGTCCCATATGGTGATGTGTCTCTTCGGGATAGATATCCAGAGAGCTATCCAGTGGTCGGTCCCTATGTGCATTGGAGTGTATATATCGTCGACCTCGACCCCCCACATCTTATTTGTCGGGCAGTATTGTGGGCTTTCTCCTGAATGGAGTTCATACGCTCCCGCTGGTAATATTCGCCCTAGTCCATTGGGGTTTGGTGTGCAGTCTTTAAAGGCTTGATATTTTTTCGACCACATCGTCCCGAAAAGAGTATCCAAGATGCAAATTCTATCCGACCGGAACCATTCAGGATGTTCGGACATGCGCTTCCGGAGCAGATTAATCGCAGCATCTAAGTGCTGCAATGTAGCAAATATGTTAACGAAGTCTAGTCAAGAAGTCTGCTCAAGAAGTCTACTCAAGAAGTCTACTCAAGAAGTCTACTCAAGAAGTCTAACCAAGAAGTCTTATTCAATGTACTGTGTCTTTAAGCCATTGCTGTCGACTGCGGAGAATGTACCACCATTCAACGGTACCACCCTTTTTTCTTTTCGGGTAATCACTGCAACCAACAAATAATATTTCATGTCAATCTTGAAACTAGTAACAACAATATTAACAAATTTAGTACTTACAGCTGTTTCTTAAGCCACTTAATAACTTGTTTTGTCTTGTCTTTGTCAACAGGTGCAAATGGGTCATACCCACCGCAATTGAGTGTTCTTTCCTTTGGCCGCTGGAACAAAGGGGGAATCTCTTCCTTTTTCAGTTGTGCTTTTTCTCTGGTCAGTCTATCCAATTTTGCGGCTGTGGTAATCTGAGCGGTCTTTCTCCTAGTGTGTTGTTTCTCTAATCTAGCAGCAATTTCCTCCCGCGTGAGTTCATGATTCCCAAGAAACTCGACACTAGGTGGTGGTCTTTGGTCTCTGCCGTCGTTAACGCTTTCTTCCGCTTGAATTTTCTGCATATTAACAGAATAGTATACCACAAATCAAAACGTTTAAGGAACAACTTCAACAAGAGAAACACAAAACTTCAATAAATTTTATGTTGTTGCCATAACAAAATTAAATGAACACGAAGACAAGGAAGTACTTGAACAAGAAGAACACGATTTGCAACATTCCAACATAACTGAAATGCCCGTGTTTTTAAACTAAGCCATATTTCTCGGTATTCTGCGATGTTTTCTCACATCATTCTGTTCTAGGGGGGAGGGATCAGAACTAACCCGACCATGCTGATCTTTGTCATTGGACTTCACATGCTCATCAGTCCTCGCGGTTTTCACATGCTCCGACATCTTTGCATTGGATTGCTCGAGAGCTTCCTGCTCTCCACTCTCACGGACAGGGCCTCTATCTTTCCCGCGCAGTTGGCGAGGCCTTCCCCCAATGACTGAACGACAACCGAAGAGAGTGATGCGACACATTTATCCAAATAGGTCTCCAATGCCTCCACGACATTCACCCCTGTGTTTTCTACCTGAGAAGAGGTCTCTACACAAGACCTCTTTCTGCTTTCTGAATCTGAGTCGACTTCTCTTTTCTGCTTCAGGTTGTAGTCCGCGACGGTGACCTTCGCTTGGATTAAGTTGTTGTTTGAGAAATTAACACCATCGAGAAGCCAATAATTTTCGTCCACACCCATGTGACACCGTCAGATAACTGACCCAGCACTGTCATGACGACGTTGTGAATCTCAACATCCTCTACATCATCATCATCCCACAATGGGAAGATTTCTGACGGACTCTTCAACACGCAGTGGTTAAAGCGGATCTACGGGTTCAAAATACATCACACACGTTACTAAACAGTCACTATAGTATAATCGATAAGTCTAACAAGAAAGTGTACTTCATAAGTTACCTGCTTTAGCATGCTCTCTTTAATATACTTCCGACCCCGCTGTCCCTGGTAGGCCAGAATCGGTTCTACTGAGCCACCGTGTTCAATGGGACATCCGTATTGGTGTCCAAAGTCCCGCATGGCCTGGTACGCCCATACCTGAAGCACTTCCGCAAACCCATCGATGGTGTAGGATCTGGTCAAGTCTTTCTCCTTGACCGACTCGATGAGGTTCTTGAATGCTACCCTTCCCCAAGGGTATTCCTCAAACTCATCAATGTCCATTACTAGGCGGACAAGCTGAATCCTTGTGACTGAACTTGATTTCCTTGCTTCAATAAAGCCAGCATATATGGCTAGGTACCCTAACTGGATATGATCCTCCCTACTCTAGGTAGGGGCATCCGTACACGTACGTGTCAGGTCATCAATACTTGGACCGACGTCGATATGAACACCCAGCCTTCTCCAGAATTCTTGCATCTCGGGGGTTATGTCTACGTCGGGCTGCTCCAAATTTGGAACGTGCTTGCAATTGAGTCCCGTGATATACACGAACTCATTGAGAGAGAACCACAATGGGTTATTTCCAACTAGGCTCCAAATTTCGTACTTCCTCTTGCACACTAGCTGGAACCCGAGCATATAATGCACCACCCGCGATGCCCATCCAAAATCCAATTTGTAGAACTTCAAAAATACACCCAGTCTCGACTCTTTTAAATCATTCCACTCATCTGGAAGAAGTGCTTGTTCCAAGGCGGGGAATAGCTTGGAGTCGTTGCTGTAGTAGGCAATGCTCTTTAGTGGCTGTGGTTCATCACCTTTGCTGAATTGCCTTCGGGGAAACACTGGCCTTGCCATTCTGCAAAACGTAAGCCACAATCAGGAAAGGAAAGCAGAAAAGAAGTCAACTCGAGATGTCTACTCCTACACAAGATGTCTACTCCTATACGAGATGTCTCCTCCTACACGAGATGTCTTCTCCTACACGAGATGTCTACTCTTACAAGAGATGTCTACTCCTACACGAGATGTCTACTCCTACACGAGATGCCTACTCTTACACGAGATGTCTACTCCTACACGAGATGTCTCCTCCTACACGAGATGTCTCCTCCTACACGAGATGTCTAGTCCTACACGAGATGTCTACTCCTACACGAGATGTCTCCTCCTCCACGAGATGTCTACTCCTACACGAGATGTCTCCTCCTACACGAGATGTCTCCTCCTACACGAGATGTCTCGTCCTACACGAGATGTCTCCTCCTACACGAGATGTCTCCTTTACCGTTTTACGACGAGGTGGGGGGGGGTCAGATACAAATCTCAAGCGGTGGCGACGGAATAATCTAAGTACAAAGTAGAGGAGAGGAAAGGCGACAGATGCGAGGAGAGGCGACGGATGCGACCGACGCGAGGAGAGGCGACGGAGGCGAGGAGAGTCGACGGATGAGACAGAGGCGACGGAGGCGACATAGGCGACGGAGGCGAGGAGAGGCAAAGGAGGCGACAGAGGCGACGGAGGCGAGGAGAGGCGCAAAGGAGGAGAGAAGAGTATGCGATTAAACCAATTAGATTGAGAAAGTACACATATCGATAAATCAAGAGAAATAAGATGAAGAAAGATTACTGGATTGAGGCGAGGAGTGGCGTCAGAGAACGGCGGAAGCTTATGGCGGAAGCTTAGGGTTTCGGCGACAGAGAATGGCGGAAGCTTATGGCGGAAGCTTAGGGTTTTGGCGACAGAGAATGGCGGAAGCTTATGGCGGAAGGTTAGGGTTTTTTTTTATTACACAAACAGTAATAAATACTACAATGTTATTGAACGGACAGTTCTCGAGACAATTTACTTACTAAAATCATTACTTATTTCTCGAGACAAACAACGACGTTTCCCATTATTTTATATTTTATTATTTGTCAACTGCTACAATCATTATTTATTTTATATTTTCCGCTTATTAATTTTAACTTCCCGCCTAAGCAAAATTTCGAAATTTCGAAATTTTCAATTGGTCAAATTTAAAACTTTTAAGTTTTTCAGATTTGTAGATTTTTTAAGATTTTAAGATTTACAGATTCTCGTATTTCATATTTTCAGATTTTCATATTTTCAGATTTTCGAATTTTCAAATTTTGAAATTTTCAGTTTTGGACTTATAGAGTTCCCCAGTAGACTTCACTTGTAAGCGAGAAGTCTAATGGATAGTGTACTGGAGAAGTCTACTTTTGTTCAGTTATTTCTTATGAAATTTGGTAGAATTTTCAACAAAGGCGAAATATATATGTCAAATGACTCAGTTATTCAAGCAGGCGGTTCATACATATTACAGACCTTACTCTAATCCTAAACTAAGATCTAGAAAGGAGAATACAAAGGTAGATGGTCAGACCTATGACTGTGAGGATTACACCAGCCACCATCTGCTTCTTCATAAGCATGGTAGGATAATAATCGTCAATTAGATAGCAAAGTTGAGATAACTCTGCATCAATCCGAGGCATAAAAGCAGAAGTCTCTTCTGCTACTCGGTCCCTACATTCCGCTTTCTTTTCCAGGGCGACTCTGAGATCTTGGATTTCCTGCGTCACAGCCTCATCCCACCACTAGAATATATGATGGTCACCATCCTAAACAAGCACATAGACATCCACCATCATATTAATATGGTTAACACTCAAATGGAGAACGAACAACACAACGACAGCCTTATTACCTTATAGTTCTTGCATCCATAGAATACGCGACCCGGATTTTCATCTGTAGTGGATGATTTCATGATAGGCACCAAACCGCAGAAACATCGGACTGGAAAACCAGATTTACCAGATTTTTGAGATCTAAGCATAGGAGTTGGGGAAGTCACTTCTGGTTCTCCGGCACACCAAAGATTCCTCGAACTACTCGATGGTTGACTGTAGCTGTATCGACCCATCTCTGGGTACAAATCAAACAACAAATCATTGCAAAACGTATTAGACATCTAAATCATCAATATACTTGAAAAAAATCTATAAACAAGTTGATTTAGAGGCTAGTTGATTTCGAGGCTTACTATATATTCAGATCTGTTAGAGAGGGAGATAAAGAGACAATCGCTGTATAGTGTGTGTGTGTGTGTGAGAGAGAGAGAGATATATATATATATATGCGCGGTGTAATAAGAAATTAGGGTTAAAGTGTCGGCGACTCAGATTTATATAAGGGGGTCAATTTCCGGTTAAGTTAAAAGTTCGGTTAAGGAGATGGTTCAGGAGACGGTTAAGGTGAAGTCTTCTTCACCCTAAACCTCGAATGAACAGTACACCCATAACCCCTAAATTGTTAAATTACATAAAATCTAACATTAAACAATTTACACATAATTATATTCTTAATTTTGTTTTCCAAATAAGCTTAAATGTAATATTAAACTCTCATTTATATAGATTTATTTTTATCAAAACCATAACCATGCTATCTATCCATATCAAACCCTATACTTCAACCTTACATGTATTTGGTTTGTACCCTCATTTATCTTCATTCATTTAAATTGAGTGATTTTTATGAAATTTTATTTTATATAGGTGATAATTACACATGTGATATTTATGTATACAAATTTTTTACCAAAATAATTTTTATAATTTTTATAATTAATATTTAAGATTTAATCACGGAGTAGACTTCATACTCTATGTTATGAAGTCTACTATTATTCTTTTACATGATATGGACACTTTATTTGTTTAAAATGACCGATTTTTATGAAATTTTATTTTATATAGGTGATAATTACGTATGTGATATTTATGTATACAAACTGTTTACCAAATTAATTTTAATAATTTTTATAATTAAAATTTAAGATTTAATCACAGAGTAGACTTCATATAGAAGCCATGAAGTCTACTATTATACTTTCACATTATATGGAAAATTTATTTGTTTAAAATGACCGATTTTTATGAAATTTTATTTTATATATGTGATAATTACGTATGTGATATTTATGTATATAAATGTTTTATCAAATTAATTTTTATAATTTTTATAATTAAAATTTAAGATAAAATCACGGAGTAGACTGCACAAAGAAGTCTACTCCGGAAGTCTATTGTTTAAACGTAGACTTCTTAAGGGTTATAAGAATCATTTTTCCTTTCGCTTTTTTTGTTTGGTTATTAGGGAGAAACTGGTATTTTCACTACCCCTATGGGTTATTTTTGTCGAATGTCCAATAAGGGATCTAGATTTGCATTCAAAACCAAATAATGAGTTAAAATCAGCAATTCCCCCTAAATACATAGGCATAAATCTGAGAAAAACCCTACCAATTTGCAAATATCAATTAAAACCCACTTGTTATATTTGGAAATCAATTAAATATCAATTAAACTTTAAAAGCATTTGCAAATCTTATATATATATATATATATATTTTATCTGACCAACTAAAATACATAAATGAATAATACCTTGTAAGTTTTTGTAGTTTTAATTCCTATAGTTGAATAACACTTCATTTGAATTACAATTTACAAATTAATAGAAACAATAACAATATATTTTCTCGAGTGACCCTTGCCATCTTGTCCTCCTTGGCACTCCTATTTCGTTTAGCATCAGCGGCAAATCTCGTCAGCTTCAGATATAGTTGGTTTTTTTGTTTCTGCTCTTCATCAGTCCTTTGGTGTAGGGCTGCTTCTCTGTTTCATTCGTTGATGTTTGTTTTTCTGGTTCCGATTTGTCGAAAGGCCTATTGGAGCATTGTTGTGCTTGTTGGAAATGTCCTAAAATCAATTGTACTAACTCTTGTTGATGTCGTAACGTCGAAGTTCGACAAATCGTATAATATTAGGTGGTTATAATGTTTTGCTAGAGACCGCTTATAATCTATAGATTGAGAACCTATTGCTAATATTATACGATCCTACAGGGCGACACACCTAAGCAAATTGGATCAAATTTTATTTAAATTTATGGGTTAATATATTATATATTGATGTAATATATATTTGAACGTGAAAGGAAGAAGTAATAATGGTTATTACATCTTGTTACGTTAACATCATATTGGGCTTTAGCCCATTAGGCAAACCTAATTAAATTAGGTTGGTCGTGTGTGTTAACATATATATATATATATATATGATTAACGTAACGACATTAAAGTGTGTGCTATACACGGCTGCCTCCAAAACCCTAAGTCTAAAGAATAAACAAATTGTTTGTCTGAGATTCGATCTCAACGGCGGCACTAGCATCCCGATCCGATCCAGTTTATGTCCGTGTGGATACCAGTAGAGGCACGATGTTTGGAGTGCTCAACAACCTCGGTTTTTTTTTTTTTTTTTTTTTTTCGCTGCAAAATATTCAGGTATATTCAAAACTCTAACATCTAGATTTGTTTCAGTATTTGCATGAGATCATGGCAATCGAATTCATAGGTTGATTTATAAAGTGTTATAAACCGGTCTGAATTCCAACAGTGGTAGTAGAGCCTACTTGTTTAATATTGAAATCAGATCTTAATTTGACAAGAACCCTAATTTTATTATGGCATCGATTGTTTTCTAAACATATATTTGTGAATTTTGGATGTATATGGTTTAGGAAAGGTAATATTCTATATTAATGAAAGTATATAGCAAATTGCCGAATCGTTTAAGTTATCTTGATAGTTACGTGCGCATGTTGTATACATGGAATCCATGCAAATTTGATTGAAAACCCAGCACATATTATTTTAATACATGATTATCATGATAATTGTCTGATTTTTAATTAAAATAATTTGCATGTGTATCTTATACTAGGCCGATTGAATGAGTCACTTGGTTTAGTTGGTTAGTGTGATTGATTTGGTTCAATCTGTGTGTTTTTTATTTAATAAAAATTTTAATTTGATTAGATTCTAAAATTAAATTAACATTATCTAATAAATAATTAGTTATTTTTAATGAGATTAAATTAATTTAATTATTTGTAATCTAATTTAATATATATAAGATATATATTAATAATATTTAATTATTTATATTAGATATAAATTTTTAAATATAAATTAAAGTTGGATTAAAATTAATTCCTCTCAATTATTTTGATGTCTCTCCAATCTTATCAACTATCAAAGCTTGTTTCGTTGTATGATGGGCTTGTTAAGTAAGATGTTTACAATTACATAAGTGAGGTAGATGGTAATGGTTACCATATAACATAAGATTGGTTTACTTGACTAAGCTATCAAAACGGTTTTGGCCTTAGAGACATATGTTGGATTTGACATAAGATGTCGTCTAACAACCAAGAATTATATTTGATATAATTAGCAAAGGGTTTCTTACCTATATAACTAGACATTTGGGCGATGAGCCAAAGCTCACTCGGATTCTAGTGAAATATGGATCTTGGATCATTATATTCAATTTGAGGAAAAAAGTTGTTTTGAATATAATGTGAGTTTTCTTAAGTGTTAAGATTTCTCTTATTCCTGAACATCATATTAACATTTGCTATTATTCCTTTCCAGCAATGTCAACTCCTCACAGCTCATTTTCATTGCGATCCGTCTTGGAGAAGGAAAAACTAAATGGGTCGAATTTCCTCGAATGGTATCGAAACTTGAGAATTGTTCTCAAACAGGAGAAAAAGGACTATGTCTTGGAAAAGGTTCTTCCTGAAAAACCTAAGACCAATGTCCAACATGCAGAAATGAATGCTTATGGCAAGCATGTCAGTGATAGGGTCGATGTGTGTTGTTTTATGTTGGGGACCATGAACTCAGATTTGCAGAAGCAATATGAGAACGTTGATTCGCCAATTGACATGATCACTAGCCTGAAAGAAATGTTTGAGCAAGCACGAACTGAGAGATACGAAACTGTTAAGGCTCTCATTGAGTGTAAGCTACCGAAAGATGGTCCAGTTAGCCCACATGTCATTAAGATGGTGAGTTATATTGATAACTTGACGAAACTGGATTGTCCTATCAGCCAAGAGTTGGCTACTGATCTCATCCTACAGTCATTGCCATCAAGTTATGATCAGTTTGTTATGAACTACAACATGAATAACTTAACTAAGACTTTGACTGAGCTGCATGGAATGCTTAAAACAGCTGAGCCCAACATCAAGAAGAATACCTCACATGTACTTATGGTACAAGGGGGTATAAAGTTTAAGAAACAAGGCAAGAACAAAGGAAATGGTAAGGCAAGCTGGATTACGAATCCAAGTAAGTCTGACCCAGCTCCTAAGTCTAAGCCTGGTCCTTCTGGTGTTGATAAGTGCCATTATTGTAATGGTTCTGGTAGCCCTGGGCAAAAAAACCGGACCCGAAATACCGAACCGAACCCGAACCGAAATAAAGGAACCGAACCCGAACCCGAATTCATAAAATACCCGAACGGGTCCTAAATTTCAATATCCGAAAAACCGAAACCGAACCGGAACCGAATCGAGAACCGAACGGGTACCCGAAGTAACCGAAAGACAATTATATATCTAAATTATTAATTATATTTTGACTTAATATAACATATTTATCCAAAATTATAATTATAAATTTAAATATATGAATAATTTTTGGACCAAAATAACTAAAATATTCAAAATAAGTAAAATATACAAAATTTTTTAGGTAAATTTGTCAAGTTTAATTACTTTTTATTTAAATTTAATCAATTTTATTTTATTTTTATACATTTTCGGGTACCCGGACCCGAACCGAAAAGAACCAAACCCGAACCGAACCCGACCCGAAATTTTATAAGTACCTATTGGGTCCAAAACTCCTGTACCCGAAAGACCCAAACCCGAATGGACCCGACCCGAACCCGACCGAAAACCCGAATGCCCATGCCTAGGTTCTGGGCATTGGAAAAGAAACTGCAAGAAATACTTGGAAGATCTGAAAAAGAAGAAGACTTTCGAGACTTCGTCTTCCGGTATTTATGTTATAGAAGTAAATGTTACTACTTCTGGTTCTACTTCTTGGGTATTAGATACCGGTTGTGGTGCTCATATTTGTACAAATATGCAGGGCCTAAGCAACAGTAGAACTTTGGAGAAAGGACAAGTGGACTTACGCGTGGGAAATGGAGCAAGAGTTGCTGCATTAGCTGTAGGAACATTTCATTTGTCTTTGCCTTCAGGCATGGTTTTAGAACTTAAGAATTGCTACTATGTACCTGCTATAAGCAGAAATATTATTTATATTCTCTGTTTGGATTTGGAAGGATTTCAATTTTCGATTAAAAACAAGTGTTGTTTATTTGATCGTTGTGATATTTTTTATGGTAGCGGTCCATTAGAGAATGGTCTTTATGTTCTTAACCAAAGTGTGTCAATCTATGACATTAGTACCAAAAGATTCAAATCTAATGATACGAATCAAACTTTTCTTTGGCATTGTCATTTAGGCCACATAAATGAGAAGCGCATTCAAAAGCTTCATAGTGATGGACTTTTGAGCTCATTTGATTTTGAATCATATGAGAAATGTGAATCTTGTTTACTGGGAAAAATGACTAAGGTTCCTTTTACTGGACACGGTGAAAGAGCTAAAGACTTGTTTGAATTTATACATACAGATGTATGTGGACCAATGAGCACAAATGCTAGAGGAAACTACCAGTACTTCATCACATTTACTGATGACTTCAGTAGATATGGTTATGTTTATCTGATGAAACATAAATCTGAATCTTTTGAAAGGTTCAAAGAGTTTCAGAATGAAGTACAAAAACCAGCTTGGCAAAACAATCAAAGCTCTTCGATCTGATCGAGGTGGAGAGTATTTAAGCCAAACTTTCAATGATCATCTGAGAGAATGTGGAATTGTTTCACAACTCACTCCTCCAGGAACGCCACAGTTGAATGGTGTATCCGAAAGGAGAAATCAGACACTATTAGATATGGTTCGATCAATGATGAGTCATACAGATCTTCCATCATCCTTTTGGGGATACACACAAGAAACGTCTGCTTTTACGCTCAACAGATGTCCATCAAAATCAGTTGAAAAGACACCATATGAGATATGGACTGGAAAAGTTCCAAATTTGTCTATTCTTAAAATTTGGGGTTGCAATGCTTATGTTAAACGTTTGTTTACTGATAAGCTTGGACCCAAATCTGATAAATGCTACTTCGTTGGTCATCCCAAGGAAACCAAAGGTTATTACTTTTACAACCCTACCAAGAACAAAGTGTTTGTTACTCGGGATGAAGTTTTTCTTGAAAGAGAATTTCTCTCTGCGAAAATTAGTGGGAGTAAAGTATCGCTCGAAGAAGTTCGAGAGTCACAGGAGGATGTTCCAACTTCTGAGGAAGAACATCAGTTAGATTTACGAAGAGTCGTAGAATCGACACCTGTGGAACCTGAAGTACATAGGTCCGTAAGGATACGTCACGAACCTGATAGATTTGGGGTTTGGGTGACTGATCATCATGAACTATTGATAATAGAGAATGATGAGCCTACGTCCTTTGAGGAAGCAATGATGGGCCCTGACTCCGATAAATGGCGAGAAGCTGCAGAATCTGAAATGAATTCCATGTCAGTGAACAAAGTGTGGACTTTGGCTGATTTACCAGATGGTGTTAAAACCATTGAGTGTAAATGGGGGTTCAAGAAGAAAATTGACATGGATGGTAATATACAGATATACAAAACTAGATTGGTGGCTAAAGGTTACAAACAGATTCATGGTGTAGACTATGATGAAACCTATTCCCCAGTCGCAATGCTTAAATCCATTCGGATTCTCCTAGCAACTGCTGCATATCATGACTATGAGATATGGTAGATGGAGGTGAAAACAGCTTTCCTTAATGGAAATCTCGAAGAGGATGTGTACATGACACAACCTGAGGGTTTCACAGTCCCTGGAAGCGCTGGGAAGGTATGCAAACTTCAACGTTCTATTTATGGTTTGAAGCAAGCATCTCGGAGTTGGAATCTTCGTTTTAATGAGGTAATCAAAGAGTTTGATTTTATCAGAAACGAAGAAGAACCATGCGTTTACAAGAAGACTAGTGGGAGTGCAGTTGTTTTCTTAGTGTTGTATGTAGATGGCATACTTCTCATGGGAAATGATATTCCAATGCTTAATTCTGTAAAGACTTGGCTAGGAAGTTGTTTCTCAATGAAAGACTTGGGTGAAGCCACATACATTATTGGAATAAGAATCTATAGAGATAGATCAAACAGGCTTATTGGATTATGTCAAGATACTTATATCGATAAGGTCTTGCACAGGTTCCAAATGCATAATTCCAAGAACGGTTTTCTACAAATGTCTCATGGCATAACTCTCAGCAAGACTCAGTGTCCCTCGACACATGATGAGCGAGAGCGCATGAGTAGAATCCCATATGCTTCTGCTATGGGATCAATCATGTACGCCATACGAGTAGATACCAGTCTGATCCAGGTGAAAGTCACTGGACAGCAGTCAAGAACATCCTTAAATATTTGAGAAAAACTAAGGATAAGTTCTTGGTCTATGGAGGAAGTGATGAGCTTGTTGTGAGTGGTTACACCGACGCCAGCTTTCAGACAGACAAAGATGATTTCTGATCACAATCTGGTGTCATCTTTTGTCTTAATGGAGGAGCGGTGAGTTGGAAGAGTTCCAAGCAAAGCACTGTAGCAGACTCTACAACCGAAGCTGAATACATCGCTGCTTCTCTACAACCGAAGCTGAATACATCGCTGCTTCTGAAGCAGCAAAGGAAGCTGTTTGGATTCGAAAGTTCATTGCTGAACTAGGTGTGATGACTAGTGTTTCTAGCCCAGTGGATCTTTATTGTGATAATAATGGAGCCATCGCACAGGCGAAAGAACCTAGATCTCACCAGAAATCCAAGCACATTGAAAGGAAATATCATCTCATTCGTGAGATTATCAATAGAGGAGATGTGAAGATTAGCAGAGTCTCAACAGATGCAAACGTTGCTGATCCATTGACCAAGCCTCTTCCACGGCCTAAGCATGAGAGTCATACTGCGGCTATGGGCATTAGATTTCTTAAGATGTGATCTTAATTATAGTGAGAGTTTTTTCTTTTTATGATATGATGTTCATGTTTACATACATTTGATTATATTTTAAAATTAATGAAATTTGTTTCAGATTTATTTAATTATTAGATGATTAAATAATAGCCCCAAAATAATTTATATCATTCTTATAAGTCATCAAGTATATGACTTGATCATGAAACCCTATAGGTGAAAAATGAAAGATTCATTAGAACAATCTTTTAAATTAGAATTTTCATTCATACATTTGCAGTTTAACAGAGGCTGGTCTGTTTATGGCATCTGGACAACCAGCTTCTCCATAGAAATTCTTTGTTCATGGTTTGTTGTTTGAGCTACAGATGAATGTGTGGTTGGAATCTTCTTTTAGATAATCATTACAGCAACATTAACTGCTTCCACCATCTGTTTTGCCAAAGCTTCATATTGCTTTTGTCTCCATAGTCTGTTGTGAAGCTGTCTACCTTGTAGAGAACTCCTTTGATCATCAAGGCTGAAATCTTGATCATTTTCTCCTCTGACCGGTTTGGATTGATCTTTACCTCTCCAATTAGGCTTCTCATGCGATCTTTTTAGGCGTGGATTTTCCTGCACATAATCAAAATTGTCAAAAGCAAATGTGTTGTTATTTCTTAAATTGGTTGCTAACTGTTCAACAAGGTTTTTGATGGTGATTTAAAATCGCCTTGTTGTGGGACCTTCTTCTTGCTACTTGTCCTCAGAAGTCCAAACATCTTATAACCTAGAAACAAGAACACATCAAAGCAACAAAATAATCTCTCTAGTGTTTTCTCTCAAGTGTTCGCCTTCCTTTTTTTTTTTTTTTTGGTCATTCAATGATTTCTCAAGAGTTCTGGTGGAACAGAAACCCAATCAAACCCAATGAGTCAATCATTTTGAGGAGAGAGGAAGTGAGATAGACAAATTGCAATATTTTAGGTGGAAATCACTTTAACTAATCTGCACCTGATTTTTCCTAGGTCACAAGCCGATTTCTCATAGCTTTTCTTCCTTTTAAAAAAAAATATTAAGAGGATTGACCCGGTTTAATTACACAAGATAGACATATAAGTTTTTTTTTTTAAAGAAGATTGAAGAGATGAGAAAGATGAATAGAAATGATACCAAACTTTCAAAGTGTACACTGATATTACTTGATGCAAACTTCCCAAGAAAGACACTTGTAAGTTGGTGTTGGATAGATCTTGATCAAGGAGCTATTAGCATCCGAAGAACAAAAGAAGTGGATTGAAATGGTCGCACAACGGTTGCAGAAAGCCTTTGATATTCCAACAACCTCAGCAGTCCAAAGATATGATATACTTAGACGGCCGAAGAGGGTTTGTTGATTGGATATGACTCACCAAGCAACATGTTTTGTTCAAGAAGAACAATTGAGAATCACTCTCAAAGGATTTTGAAATCGAAAAGAAGAAAACTTGTTATTGATTTTTATGCAAGAGTTTGGTTTAAGTAACAGAAAAATGTGATAAAGACTTAACTACAAACAATGTAAAACGAAAAATTAGGCAAAGACTGAATTAACTAAGCCTGGATGACTTTTCTGCTTCATGTTTGACTCTTTAGCTTCCATTTGGTGAATTTCCTTCTTAGTTGTACATGGTAGTTGTACATAGTAAACTGAGAGTTAATTCAGCAGACTTGAGAATTTACTTGATAGTCGTACATAGTAGACTGGGAGTTAATTCAGCAGACTTGAGAATTTGTTCAACAGACTTGTGAAATAACAAAACAGACTTGAAACTTGTTTACCAGAATGGGTCAGAAAGGGTTATGACCGGCTTATACAATGGAATCTTTAGCTTCTTGGACTTGTAATAACACTAAGGCATAAGTCCATTTGATTAAAAGCTAAACTAAGTAACAAATTTAGTGCATTAGAGAATTCCTTGAACCAAGACCTTGTCATAGTTTCAACTGGTACTTGTAATACTTTGTCAGGTTTATGCTCTTCGTCAGGTTTAAGCTCAGGTATTTATTCAGATTCAAGTTCATCCATGATCACATCAACATATATAAAAAATTGTATGTTTAGGACTCCCTCATTATATAATAAATTATCAATATTTTCATATTATTCACATAAAATAAATACAAATATATTGGATAAATAAATTAAAAAATCATATTAAATTTTTTTTTGTAAAAAATAATTTAACATATAAATATAATCTCAAATAAAAGTATTACAGTTATAAAAATAATTTTTGACAACCAAGTTATGAAACCTTTTGCCAAATGTATAATCAAAATTTGTATTAATGGTCCTTTGCACAGGTTACTTTCTGCATTGATGAGTTAGCACAAGCCACACGTAAAGGCCTAAACGTTTGAAAAAAAAAAACTTTGTCAAGATTTCCATTATCTTAACTATTTTCCATTACTAAACTAATACTAATAAAAAATTATCTATTTAGCTAGTTTTCTATTCTACGTATGTTTTCCTTTTTGTAAGAACTTTATTCTCTATATATTGATCTATTTTCCAAATGTGTTATTCATGTTTTCAAATTTAGTTACATGTCTCTTTGAATATAAATAATCAAATTAATAAATCTATTTGCATAAAAGTTTCTACTAACATTATGAATACATATCTATATTAAAAGAACATTATGTAAATAATATTAAATACAAAGACTTAGCTGCAAAAGGGAAGAAAACTGGACATATTTTTTTTTTCAAAAAAATGTTAAATTTATTCAACCAAAAAGAACGCTTTTACAATATCTGCAGTTTTAATAGAAAATGATTAGAGGGAAAAGAAACATAAAGTTGAGTTTTCAAATCCTATCTGGTGGCTAGCCACATTTTCATTGCTTCTTCGTGTCTTGCATTTCCGTTGAGGCGGATTGCTAAGATTTTGTTGTGAACTTGTTTGTTGAGGTTGTGTATGAGCCGACATAATGAAAGGAGATGATCACTATATCTTCTCCCATTACGCTGTCTCCAAATTAAGAAAGCCATGATCTGAAGAGAGTATCTAACCAAATACAAGTGTATCTTATCCATAGAGTTAATTCTCGTGATCTCTAAGATGCGTGACCAGCACGGTGTATAATCTGCAGCCATAAATTTTTGAGTGAGACTTTTCCATACTTCCTCCGAGTATCCGCATGAGAAAAAGATGTGGATACGAGTTTCTAGCTGAGCATTGCAGAGAATACATGAACCGTTCGCCCTAGGGTTTCAGAGCAAGACACGATCCACTGTTACTAGCCAATTGTGGGTTGTGGGCCATGTAATAAAAGAGAACTTTTGAGTAGCGTTGGTGAACCATATTTCTTCATGTCATGGAGCCTGTGATTGTGGTCCACACATAAACTGGATTGTTTTTTTTTTTTGTGCTAAACTTGTTTTTGAAATCATCCCCTCTCCGTCTCCACAAAATCACATCATCTGCTTGTGTTAACCCCTGCATTTTTATCTTATGGATTTCTTGTTCAATCATATTTAGACTCTCCACTCTATGCCTCGTATCTCTGCGTTTTATCGCATCTTCCACTGTGGTGTTAACTTGAATGCTCATATCAATGATTCCACGAACACCCGTTATATCCATATGTCTTCCAAGAGGAAACCATATATCATGCCAGAAGGAAGTATTAGTAGCACTACATATTTCCACCCTTGTATAAGAAATTGCCAGAATTTTATACTTTAAAAGCTTCTTCCACATCCATAAACCGAGAGAGATGATTTCCTTTATTTTCAAAATTGAATTCTTCTTAATCAGGTAACAATGAATCCATTTGACTCATAAAGATGTTTTGGAATACATAATTCTCCAAATTAGTTTCAGGCAGCATACATTGTTGCATCCAAGATTGATCTTAATCCTACCCCTCCATCTTCCTTTGGTATGAGTTTAATTGATCTTAATTGAATACAGTGATGTGTATGTAAGACAGTGATGTGTATGTAAGACATGATGAAAGATGTTGTGTGAGTTTTACTCTCTATCACATCTCTCAAAACCTCCAGTGCATTTGGCTTCAGGTAGAGATTTCTCTGTATTGTGTGTTCATCTATGTATGGATTACTTTGGGAGTTTATGCAGGATGGCAACTATGATAGACACTCAGTTTTGGATAGAACGTAAACTCGTTAACCCCTGAATCTGATAATTGTCTGGAGCTGCTAAGTGAGTTGAGAAGGATCTTCTTTGAAGTAGAGGTAGAAAATATAGCATAAAAAAACAAAGAGAAATGACGTGTTACAGTCGTAGAGTTCTGAAAGCCTGAGATGATGGATGAATCAAAACCACAAATAATAAAAAAAAAAAACAAAAAGGAGGAGGTTTGAAGTCCATATCAGGTAACGAGTACAAAAAAAAAGTCTCCTTGATAGTGAATGATGTAAGACCTGATGTAAAGGATTCTCATTTTGGAACATGGTGCTACCACACTATGCTTCTGAGCATGATCACTATTTGGATTGGACAGAAGGTTCCTTTTACTCTCACTTACTCCTGCAAAAAGTAGTACCTCATACCACATGATCTTATGCTATCTGCTAGTGTAAGTCCAAATTCGCGGGTTGATATTTTCATCTATCAAAACCCATATGATGTTCAATTAGGGAGTGTTCAAACATCCAGTCTCTCTTGGAGTCAAGTACAGTCAGCTCTAATCTGTTAATTTTAGTTTATGTATTTCCTCCAGGAACTTTCGATTCGGTCTCACTTGAATTTTACTCACCAATTACCTGTTCAAACTTCATGTGTTTGAAGTTGCTGAATTGACTTGAACATGAACCCAATAATGCACACATACACGTTTGAATTTCTGGTTTCAAATAAATTGTACCTAGTTCACCGGTTTGGTTTAATGCTTTAGTGTGGAGTGTTTTGGTTTAGATAGGTTGGATTTCACGCTCATCTAATAAAGGAGAATCGACAAGGCGTTTTTTTTTTTCATCCTTAACCCTAGCTCCTCTTGTGTTCATGTCAGCCACTCTCCCATGGAAAATGAGTCGGTACAACCTCGTCGCTCTCAGTGTCTTCGTCACACTACGGCTGGATCTTCTGGTGATTCACTGCCTCGACATTGATCTGAAAAAGCACCAATGGTATCTCCTAATCTAGTTGATGAATTTGATTCATTGGATATCGACATGCAAGAAGTTGGTGGTGATGCGAGAGTTGATTCGTGTGAATCGCGATATGCTGCAAGTCAACTTCAATTTGCTGAGTGTGCCTTTCGAGATCCAGATCTTTGAAATCAAGTACCAAAGTCTTCAATCGACTCTTTGCGTCCGCGGAAGCTAGTAGACAGTACCGGTTGCTTGAAGAAAGAACCAACTTGGATCAGAAATTTCTCACACTGGAAGATCCCAAGATGAAAGAAGCTTATGAGATTATCAAAATATCTTTAAGTGACCCATTGTTGGTTTATGTCCACTCCACTTATCAATCAGCATAATGTCTTATACCTCTATGGTTTTGGTGGGTAAACAATTTTGCAGGTATGTTGGTGTATTTACTGCTTCAGCTCAAAATATTTGAGGAAGACTTTGATCAGCGATCATGGTTCGCGTCATCTCCACTAGAGACCGGTTGTTACGCTCTGCAACATCATTTTGTTGTGGTGAGTATGAAACCATTACTTTTCTCTCGATTCCCCATTCATGACAGAATCCATTGAATTCATTTGATGTGAATTCACCACCACCATCAGATCAAAGTATTTTTATCTTGTTTCCCGATTGAGTCTCCAAGAAGGACTAATACTTCTTAAAGATCACAAATACTTCACATTTGTTTTTAAGAAAGTATATCCAAGACATATGAGTGTAATCATTAATGGACAATAAGAAGTACCAGCTTCCATTGAGTGACTTTGTTTGCATTGTTTCACAAACTACGCTGTGAATATTCTCGAGTTCTCCTTTGTCTATGTTATAGATTCATGTGGAAATGCATATATTGCTTGCTTTCCGCGCTTACATGCTCCACATACTTCTAAATTCACTCGTAATGTTGGTAAACCATCCACCTTCTTCTTCTTTTGCATTTGTAGTATTCTCGAATTACCCATGTGACTCAATCTTCTATGCAATAACTTCATTTCTTCTTCTGCTTTCACGAGTAGTCATGGCATCTTCTTGAAAAGAATTTCCATTTTATTGGAAAAATCTTTTCGAATCATTTTAATCTTTATAATTTTCCCCCCATTGTATCTAAGATTATACACCGCTTGTCTTCGAATATGACAAGATATCCATGAGATATTAATGCTTAGTAGATTTTTCTCCAATTCTGGCACAAGAAAAACATCTTTGATGACTCGGCTTCCTTTGTTGGTCATGATAGATGTCTCCTTTGTCGACTGTCATTACAACCTTTTTGTTTCCAACTTTGATTGGAATGTTAATACTTTATCCAGTTTTGTGAAGTATTTCTCTTCCTTTGTCATGTGATTGGTGCAGCCACTGTCTACCAACCATACTACTTTTTGTTTGACTGTTAGTGTTTCTTCACTTGCACTGAACAGCATGTGAATTTCATCTTCTTCGTCTTCTTCTTCAAGATTCATATGCACTCGTTCATATTTCTTTGAAAGACAATCCCTTGAGAAATGTCCTGCCTCGCCACAGTTGTAACATTTCTTCAAACTTTTCGAAACTTTCTGTTGAACACTTTTGTTCTGTTTCTTCCAACAATATGCCTCTGTGGACTTTCCTTTTTGCAGAAACCACACCATTTTTTACCTTTTACTTGACATTCTCAGAATCTGTTTTTCCCTTTTGAAAACAGATTTTCCTCCTCTTGGTTGTGCATTGAATGATCATTCAGTCGGAACTCTCATAGCGTGAAGCAACACGATTCTCTTGTGCTTGTAGAGTATCGATTAACTCTGTCACATGCAGCATTTGTAAATCCTTTGTTTGGCCATCACGGCTACAACACTGTCGAATCTCGGCGGGAGAGAGATGTGTAATTTTTTAACAATTTGATAATCTGTTTTTTCTTCTCCATGTACTTTTAATTGATTTGCTAAATCAATTAATTTTCTCGTGATAACGTTGACATTTTCACTATCGTTCATCTTCACATTTTCATACTCTCTTCTCAGCGACTGGAGTTTGATCAATCGAAATTGGGAAGCTCCTTGAAAGTTAGATTCCAACGCATCCCAAGCGATTTTAGAAGTAAGTACTGGTGCTATACGTATAAATATTTGATCCGATAGTGCCGTTCGTAACAGTTGCAGCGCCATTAAATCCTTTAATGATGTTTCTTTCATGGTTTGTCTTCATGCAGTTGGATCAAGATTCTCTGGCTTTGTTGGAACACCATTGTCCACTATTTCCCACAACTTCTTTCTCCTCAGAATAGTCTGTATTTTGATTTTTCAGAAATCGTAATATTCCATCAAATATCAGAATCACTTGATGAGATGTTGTCTCCCTCGTCTCTACTTTATTGTTTGAACTTTCTACTTGAATAGGCCCTCGAATCAGTAGGGCTCTGATACCATGTTAGAAGCAAATGCTTCTTCTTACAAAGAACTAATATGCTCAAATATACCCTAGAGCTATTCTCCAAATTAAGAGATCGATTATAGTACTTAGGGGTTGAATTTCACAGAGACTCAAGATTACACAATAGATTATTTGATTTCGAATTAAGCTAAACAAGAAATAATGTAATGAAAACAATGCAGTAAAATCGGTTGTAGATCAGATACGAAAAACGTCAGGTTCAGGGAATTCTCAGGAAATTAGGAATGCAAGCTAATCAGTCAATTAAGATTCTGTTACGTTCTAAAAATCGAAACACATGATAAAGTGAACCAGCTGTCGCTGCGAAAACTATATCTGTCTAGCAACCTAGAAAACCAAATTTCTTTGTGAATTCAAAAGTCTAAACATGCAATAATTTCAGGCTCGATTTGTTCAAAAATTCTCCTAAGCAAATTCCTTTGCGGATGGATAATTTGCTCACCTAAGATATTTCTAGCTTATTAACCAACTTTTGTTGTGAGAATCAACCTATGATCAATAATCTAACTGGCCAGTTCAGATCAAGCATTAATCACAACCTAGATGAAGAACTAGTGTTCCAGAATCCTTAACTAACGAATCAACTTAACAATCCATCAAATCCCTATTGAGAAACCCTAAACCTAACTATCAAACTACTCAGACATGGAGATTGAAAAAATAAGCATGATTGAATAAGATTGCATACAATATAGAATAAAAGGAGTTCTGAATCTTCTCCGAAGGAGTCTGAATTCTTCTCTCCAAAACTATGCTACAAATCTTTCTCAAATAAAATCAAGCTTAGGCTTAAATAATGACCATAAAATCTTATTTATAATAGTCTAAACCTAATAAAATATGGAAAACGCGTTTAAGGCTTCTTTGCAAACATTGAAAACTTTGGGACATTTCTGTAATTTATCAGAAGTTCTTTAAGATAAGTCCAAGAATCTGTCTACGTGATGGATGTCGGGTGACACCAATCCCCTGATTTGTCTGTGACTTCATTTTTTCTGCATCTTCTCCAAATTACCTCCAAAATCTCCAAATGTGCTCCAACCGTACATAGACCTGAAAAGACTCTAAAAGGACTCCAAAAACACATAAAAGACTCTAATAATAAGACTTATATCATGGCTAAAAACACTAAAAACCATGATATATCAACTCCCCCAGACTTAGTCTTTGCTTGCCCTCAAGCAAAACATAGAACTAAACCTGTGAAAGAGATTTGAAAACATAGAAACTCACATATCCTTTAGCATACTGAATCAACCAACACCTTTGTAAGCCATATCAAACAACACCAACTTTAGATAAAACCTCCATTACTTTTCCGCAGGGTTACAAACCATCCTCATATCAACCCACAATCCATAAGAGGTATCCAAAATCACCATTGCTGACCTTATTAAATTTTAAGTGCAGTATGATCGAGGGAGGACACATGAAATCTTACTCATCCAAGTATCCAATTTGTAGACAGCCTGCTTCTGGTTTCTTTCTTCTCCCTTTTCTCACTTCCAGTCAGCTGATTTCTCCCTACTAGGGTATCATTTTTTTTATTATAGACTGACCATTTATATATTTTATAGACAGGCTTCCATGAGACACAAGAACTAACGGGGTTTCCGCCAACTTCTCGGTTCACTTCTTTTCGACCTATATCTTTTGTTTTCTTTTTTATTTGAAGGGAAGAGAGAGGGAAACCATAATCCCAAACTAATCCTATCAGACTTGAACAAGGAATCCGATTCAAAGTATACCAAAGTTTGTCGACCGACACTGAAACTGAAACTCAGATTTCTGCACTTTTTCTGCAGTTTAGCTCTGCAATCTTTGCCTCCATCACAAAAACATTTTCCTCCAGCAACTTGTCTTTGACTGGACTCTCATCTCTGAGCCTAGTCCTGAATAGATGATCTCCACTCCAATCCTCAAGCCTAGCAGCTTTCTCAGAAGTTTCAGATAATATCTCTTGAACAGCCAGCTTGTTCTCTTGCCCACTAGGCTCCAGCTCTTTGGCATACCCAGCAGTAATGTCATCTGGATGTTCTCTGATTGGGTAATCATCCATGGTAGTCTGGACAGAAATGGTTTGTCCATCAATGGTAGGTCCTCCTGAGCTTGTCCATGTCAAATTTCATTACCACATCTCCCAAATCCAGCTCTATCTTCCATTCTCTCACATTAATGATGGCACCGACTGTAGCTAAGAAGGATCTTTCTAGTAGAAGAGGATCCTGAGGTTCTTCCCCATACTCCAAAATCACAAAGTCAGTGGGAATCATGCAACCTGCAATCTTGAGTGGAACATTCTCTAAGACACCTTCTAGAATCTTTTAAGAACGATCAACAAGGATAATATGGATCTTTATTGGCTTGAAATCAGTCATTCCAATACTTACAGCAACAGAGTGAGGCATTAAATTTATACTTGATCCAAGATCACAAAGAGAATGAGGGAACCTTCCTGTTGAGATGGAGCAATCTAGTACAAAGCTCCCCGGATCAGACAGCTTCTCTGGAAATCTACTCTGAATCATAGCACTGGCTTGTTCAGAAACTCTCACCTTCTTCTGTTTCATTGAGACTATCCTTTTCAAGAGAATTGCACTGATTTCCTCTGTGAGCAATGCTGCAACCTCAGAACTCATACCAATAACAACCATCCTCTTAACATATCTTAAGTGCAAGTGAAACTTGACTGCATCAACCAATGGTATCTCAATCAGCACCTTGTCCATTATTGTCTTGCACCTTTCCTCCTCTAACTCCTGTTTGGACTTCCTATGATTCGTTGGGAAGGGAATCTTAGGTTTGTACCCTCTTTCCTCAACTAGTTTGGGAGTTTCAGGAAGGTATGTTGTGCCCGGGTCAGGTGTCAACCGACACCAGATGGGTGTCGATCGACACTGATTTCTGGTGTCGACTCTTTTGTATCGAGCTCTGTGCTCGATTTCTCTTCGTCAGAATTCTATTTTTCGAGAATTTTGGCTGGTGTCGACCGACACCAACTGCAGAGCTCCAAAATTCTCAATTTCCAACTCCTGAGGTTCCACGAATTCCTCTGCACTTCTCACCATGATGGCATTGACATGATACCTTGGGTTGGTGTCAGTCTTTCCAGGAAGAAATCCTTCTTGCCTTTTGACAGTATCAGCAGTTTGAGCAACCTGAATATCCAGCTTCTTAACATAAGCACTCAAAGACTCAATCTTCCCATTCATGTCAGTATACAAAGCATCCAGCTTCCCATTGAAGTTCACTGTCATCTTTGTCTGACCTTTCAAAAACTGCTCCAACATAAATTTCATCTTGTTATTCTGTTCAGGTTTCTGGTAAGAAAAAGACCAATAAGTTCTTGTGAAGTTGTTGTTCTGAAAAGGCTTATGGTAAGAAGAACCATAACCTTGCTGATTTCCAAATCTCTAACCTTGAAACCCAACTCCATTGATGAAATTTACATCATCTTCCTCTGGTTCAAAGGTTTCAACCTCTGCAGCAAACTGAACTTTCTTCTTTCCCACAAGGAGATTATGGATAGAATCAAGTTTGGATTTCACTTCAGCACTCTGAGCACCTTCCATGTTTCGAGTCAGCCTCTTCCTATCATAGTCTGCATTCTTGGTACTATTGCTAGATGCCAAGTTCTCAATAAGAATTTTGGCTTCCTCTGGGCTTGATCTGGTATTGAAATTTCCTTCACTTGCAGCATCCAAAGTCATCTGGTACCTCCAATCTATGCCTCTGAAGAAAATACCTGGCAGCTGAACATCACTGAAGCCATGGTGTGGACAATCCCTCTGATATGCTCTGAACCTCAACCAAGAAGCTTTGAATGCTTCAGCAGGTCCCTGAGAGAATGTAGAAATCTTTTTCCTCAACTCCTCAGACCTTGCATCATCAAAGAAATTATTAAGGAATCCTTCCAAGAGGTCAAAGCACCTGGCTGCAAATGCTTGAGCCAATAAGATGCATCCCCAGCAAGAGAGTATGGGAACAACTTGCAAAACAGATAGTCCTCAGAAACACCATTTAACTTGATGCTTGTCACCAAATCCTCAAACTTCTCAATGTGATCCATGGGATGCTCATGAGGAAGACCATGAAAAAGATGTTGATCCACAAGAGTGTAGTATGCAGGTTTCAACTTAAATTCATTCCTCTGGAAAGGAGGAGGACGAATTGTAGACATATTATCATAGAACTGATCAGATCTATTAAAATCAACAAGTGTCCTTCCTCGAGTAGGTGGCACAGCTTGTCTTGCAGGAACAAGCTGGGTGTCTTCTGGGATGATATTCCCCTGATCGTCGATTTGGTCCCCATCGTCATTGTAAGTGTGACCCTCTTGGTCTCGTAAGACTCCAGCAACATCAGGTCGAATGATTGTTCTCCTCATGTCTGCTGACTTCCTTGCTTTGGGGTTTGTACGTTCTAACACTCTCAACTCCTGATTCGTGAGATTCACAAGCTGAGTTTCTTTGTTGCTTCTGGTGTTGTGATTATGCATGTACCTAAAACACAAGAAAAAGAGAAAGAACAATGTAAGTAAATGGAAAATAAAAGGTTTAGACTAAATTCTATACCTAATCTAATGGTGAATTGATGAGTCCCCGACAATGATGCCAAAATTTTATATGATCAAATATACCCTAGAGCTACTCTCCAAATTAAGTGATCAATTATAGTACTTAGGGGTTGAATTCCACAGAGACTCAAGATCACACAATAGATTATTGGTTTTCGAATTAAGCTAAATAAGAAATAATGTAATGAATACAATGTAGTAAAATCGGTTGCAAATCAGATGGAAAAAACGCCAGGCTCAGGAAATTCTCAGGAAATCAGGAATGCAATCTAATCAATCAATTAAGATTCTGCTATGTTCTAGAATTCGAAACACAATGATAAAGTGAACCAGCCGTTGCTGCGAGAACTATCTATGTCTAGCAACCTAGAAAACCAAATTTCTTTGCGAATTCAAAAGTCTAAACATGCAATAATTTTATGTTTGATTTGTTCACAAATTCTCCAAACCAAACTCCTTTTCGGATGGATAATTTGCTTACCTAAGATATTTTCTAGAGTCATTTACACTTTTAGGCACTTTGGAAAGAAAATCTTTCAAAAAAGGCACTTTGTGCATGTTGGGCAAATATTGGAGCTCAAAAAAATTTAAATCCCATTTTACCTTTTTCTCTTTCATACTCTCTCCTTACTTTTTTCTCTTTTTAAATCATGACTCTCTCTTTCTCTTTCTCTTTTTAAATCATGACTTTCTCTCTCTCTCTCTCTCTCTCTCTCTCTCTCTCTCTCTCTCTCTCTCTCTCTCTCTCTCTCTCTCTTTCTCTCTCTCTCTCTCTCTCTCTCTCTCTCTCTCTCTCTCTCTCTCTCCCCGTCATGGACACGAGATGGTGGATATGAGTCTCTTCCCGTCATGGACACGAGATGGTGGATATGAGTTGGTGGATATAATCAATTAATATTTTTGTGGATATGTATTTATGGACAAAGTATCGTGGATATGTTTTAGTGGATTAAATGAATTATAATGTTCATTATAATGTCATTAGGAATTGTTATTCCGTGAATGATTGAAATTAGAATGTTTATAACTCAACTTCCATGTGGACAGGAGATTGGGGGACATGAGTGGTGGATAGGAGATTAGTGGATTGAAAATTGGTGGACATGAGATTGGTGGACATGAGATTGGTGGACTGAAAATTTGTGGATTAAATGAATAATTATGTTCATTATAATATCATTATGAATTATCATTCAGTGGATGATGCAAAGCTAATGTCCACAAGACAGCGAAGATTGGTGGATAGGGGAAGGGGGAACATGAGTTTGATGGACGGAGCTGTGGTGGACGGGCTTTGGTGGACAGAGAATTGATGGACACTATTTTCAAGGAGAGAGTTATGATGGATTGGAGATTTGTGGACCAAAACCCCGTCCATCAAAACCCTGTCCACCACAACTCCGTCCACCAAAACTCCGTCCATCACAGCCCCGTCCACCAAACGTCGGATGAGAGAGAGAGTGAGAGAGAGAGAGAGAGAGAGTGAGAGAGAGAGAGAGAGAGAGAAAGAGAGAGAGAGAGAGAGAGAGAGAGAGAGAGAGAGAGAGAGAGAGACTTACGTTGGAAGATGAGAAAAAGATAAAAAGTGTGAGAGAGAAAAAACAAAATTAAGGGCAATTTAGACTTTTCATTCCTCTAAATTGCCCAACATGCACAAAGTGTCTTTTTGTAATTAGGAGTTAAAAAAGTGCCTTTGAGTGTAAAATACTCTATTTTCTAGCTAATTAACCAACTTTCGTTGCGAGAATCTACCTATGTTCAATAATTTAACTGGTCAGTTCAGATCAAACATTAATCACAACCTAGATGAAGAACTAGTGTTCCAGAATCCTTATTTAACGAATCAACTTAACAACATCAAATCCCTATTGAGAAATCCTAAACCTAACTAGAAAAATACTCAGACATGGAGATTGAAACAATAAACATGATTGAATAAGATTGTGTAAAAGAAATCACTATAGAATAAAAGGAGTTCTGAATATTCTCTGAAGAAGTCTGAATTCTTCCCTCTAAAACTATGCTACAAATCTTTCTCAAATAAAATCAAGCTTAGGTCTAAACCTACTAAAATAGGAAAAAAACGTCTGGGGCTTCTTTGCAAATATTGAAAACTTTGAGCAACTTCTGTAATTGATCAGAAGTTCTTTAAGATAAGTGTAAGAATATGTCTGTGTGATGGGTGTCGGGCGACACCAGCGGCTGGTGTCGGCAACACCAATCCCCTGATTTCTCTCAGTTTTTTCGGCATCTTCTCCAAATTAGCTCCAAAATCTCCAAATGTGCTCCAACCATGGATAGACCTGAAAAGACTCTAAAATGACTCCAAAGACACATAAAAACTCAAATAATAAGACTTATATCATAGCTAAAAACACTAAAAACCATGATATATCAAGAACACAATAAGTGTTTACCTTGTTCTTCTGTTTCTTTGAAGACACTCGATAACGTTGGTAAACAAAAACAGAGTAACAGAGAAAACTGAATTTTTATTGAATCACAACTTGTGTGTTTACATCATAGTTACGATGTTTAAATAGATAAAACAACATATACGTTAAGAGTTGCATCTCTTCTACTTGTGACTGTTAGGCAATACAACACAGCCTAAAAATCACGACTCTTAATTAATAACTAACTTAATACAGTACAAACTTAATTATCGATCAATAAGTTTAAGGAAAGAGGTGGTCAAGTGATCAATTACCTTAGTTTGGGAAATTAGAACAAGACTGGGGAGTTTATTTTGTTGCTTTTTGTAGATAAATTAGTCATTGTTGGTGGAAATTATGTAAATGAAGGAAGAATAATTTGAATTTTGTAAATGCGCAAACTAAACAACAACAGAAATAAATCGGATTGTAGGTCTCCATAATGAATATCAGATTATGGTTTTAATGGAATCCAAGTTGAACAAGAAACGGTTAATTGTTTAGATAAACTATTTACATCTACGTCTCTGTATGATTTTGACTAGGCCATGATACAATTTCTCTTATTAATTACGGATGAGATGAATTAGTTACTACAACAACAGTGGCTATAGAAGAAGAAGTGCATACGTCACATGTTATATTACATAAGAGAAAACTCTGATACTAGATAGAATAATTGCTTTATTTTTCCAACAATCTTAGTCTATGATTAAGGATAATATGATAGTAGATAGAATAGTTTATACAATATTATACAAATTACAAAATCTATGCATGGCTAAGGATTATATTGTGTGTTGATTGTGAGTTAGTGGTTTAACTTGCATTTTCTGTAAATTGAGGGTAATGTTACGAAAAATATCTACGGGAAGGGTTATTTTGCAGAAAACCGGATTAAATTGTTTATTACAAAAATGTAAAAAAAGACTAAGTAAGATGATTAGTCTTACAAGGATAATATGGGATAAACATGAATTCTTATGTCCTTTTTCAGGGTTAAAGCCGCTTTTACAAAACCTTATCTCTCAGGCTCAATCGGTTTTATTGTCATGGCATTTAAATTTCTGGCAATATTTTAATTTTTTAAAGAAATGTGTTATAAACTGTGAATCAATTCATCATGCAAGTAGAAATACATAGGAATGAAAGCGTATGATCGGGTAGAACATCATTTATCAAAAATCTTCTAAGAAAGCTTGGTTTTATGACACAATAGACTATGTGGATAATTAAAAGGTTGGTTCAAGATAGAATGATCCATGAATTTCAGGTACATGCTTGAAGACAGCTAGATGTAAAAGTCATAACTATTATTCTTTTTTAGTTGTCAATCATTTAATTGATCCAAATACACATTCATGGAATTTTGCTTCGATAGATAATATTATTGTTTTGGAAGATGTTAAACTCGTTCGGTGAATATCCATCAGATGGATCGTGAGGCCTAACAAATTAAGCTAACAGTTTATGAAATCCAGAAAATACATGGTTAATTCATGATATCATACTGAGTAAGATTATCCATCCACCACTTAGATATAAGATCATATGGCCAATATATAAAAATGTTACATGCATATTCATTGAAATTAAATATCCACAACAAAATAAACATTTTATCTAAAAAGTTCTGATGGGGTGTGTTTCGGTTATAAAAAGCTTGCAGGTCAGAGAAATTAATTGTGACATACAACGCGCAACCTGTAGAGTAGCTGCGGAATCCATAATTTATGCACTTCTTGAATGTTCACCAGCTTCACAAACATAGGTTAGTTCTCTGGTTCTGTCAATTCTGAGGGTTTTCTAATCCATATGGATTGTGATCCACAAGAAGTTTATATTATTACAAAGATAAAGACAATATTATTGGAAGATACACAATCGATTACTTCCAATACAGAGACACAATATATTTTTTCTCATTTGGTTACATGGTTCATGAAGGATAATTTGTTTATTTAGATGGATTTTGGAAAGTCTTATAATTTTCAGGCTTGTGCTGATTTTTTTCTCAAGAAAGTGTAAGAAGCTCATTGATGGATGGTAGGAATCTATGATGTAGTCTCTCACCTTTACATGTGCTGAGCTAGAAGCATTCATTTGGAAAATAAAATATATGATCACACAATAGAAGATAATGGATAGAAGATAGTGGTGACTTTTGTAACATAATATCCTAGAATATTGAAGATCCTGTCTACACTAATACAGTCACCACTACTTTTAATACATATGAAAGAATTTGAGAGAAATAAGGAGAGTTTTAATGCTTCTTAATCACACTCATCCCACACACAAATATATATATATGTATGTATATTCAAATGCGGTTAAATTAGCATGAAATACTGATATTGTTTATTAGATTATTTATATGTAAGCTCGATACATTTTTTTAATTTCTTAACCGTTTTTATTTATATTTATAATATTTAAAATATGTTTTTTGGCATTTGAATCAAATAAAACATTATAAAATACAATAATTATTTTCATATTATTTGCATAAATGATATACAAATCTATTTGAAATAAAGTTTTTTTCTCTTTTTTTTAGGCAACAAAGATATAACTAACTGGAATGGTTTAGTTAGCTAAACTGGTGATACATAATCAACATAAACCATTGCTGAAGGAAGAGCCTAAACATTACATGCCAATTTGTACGTCTTTGTGTTCTTTGCACGTGGAATAAGCTTTATAATGAAGGTATTGAAATATTCCTTATATCTTTGAAATTCCTCTAGGTGTGTTGAGAAAGCAGGCCATTTTGTTTGTGTAGGCACCGTCTTTACCAAATTAGAGAAATATGTTATTAAAATCAATTGAAGCTGATGACATTGCTGAAATCAGAGTTTTGAACTCAGAATGAAGAGGTAGGCTAAGATGAATATTCCTAGCTTCCATCATTGTTTCAACCACACCCTACTTTCTACGAAATCATCATTGACCTGAAAAAACATTTGAGTCTATCCAAGCTCTATCTACATATCACCATCGGCCATCGTGGGTCGCTGTGTTTAATTTTGGTTATCCACTACTTTTCTTGTTTTGTCTTCAGACAGTTGAGCCTCTTTCCAAAGCCTCCTTTAGTTTTCGCAATTTTTGTATTCTCTTGGGGATTTCGATCCTCATTTCTGAAAATTTTCTAATCTATACTATTAAAACAGGAAACATTATATAAAAAACATTTAGTCATGTGTTATATTACTGAAAATGTCACTGTCTTTTAATGATTTTTCAAATGTTTATTAAGAGTATTTCAATCAAATGATATATTCCAATTATGATTAAAAATTAAATAAAAATTAAATCGAAACCAAATTGTATGATATCTTTTTAAATCGCAGTATACATTTTTAAAATTTCAAATAGAATCAAAGATTTCAGTATCTTTTTATTTTAATATAAATGTATGCTTACTTTTTAATTATAATAAAATCTTATACAAATTTTTTTAATATATTTTAATTTTTTATTATTAATAATTTTGTAATTATTTAAAAAATTATTATAATTATTTGATTCGGACATTTTTTATTAACGGGTTGGTCTACTTTATTTTTATAAATGTGAAATTACATTCTTCAAACTAAAATAATTATTTTAAGAAAAATAAAATAATATACAAAATAAAATGGTATAATATTTAAAACTATAAATATGTATATATATACAAATTGATAAGCATATTATATAATCATACTATAACTATATAATTAATAAAAATTATATAGTATTACCATCTACTGCAAAATATAAATACTAACATATCTCAAATTATAACTTTCACAAATATATTTTTTTATACAAAATAGAACAAAATAATAACAAAAATCAACTAAAAATATTGTATGTTTACATAACATATTAAAACTATATACTACATTTATGGGGAAAAAACTGGTAAAACACCTTAAACTTCTAAAATTACAAATATATATTATTAGTATATTATTAAAAAGAGAAGTGAATATTAAAATAAAACTATTAAATCTCGTCTTTAGGACGGACCAGAGTCTAGTTCCTACTTATTTAGAGATACCATATTATTCATGTAAAATACTTATTTGAAGTACCTTTAGGAAATCTTTAAAACAGGTAATCTTAGTTAGGGAAGACTGAAGCCATGGAGAAAGACCCTGGATTGAAAAGAACTATAAAAAGAGATTAAGTTTGAACTGCTGGATATTCGAAAAGAACATTATTTATTGAGTCGTTGTCTGCCATCACAATGGGCACATATATTTTACAACATAATGTATACCTCGTGACCTCTAATTTTTGGTGACCGATATATATCCTAAAATAACTTGCCAAATAGAATATGTTCATTTCAGAAGATATTTTATTTTCCATACAAAACCAACAATGATTTTACAACTGGACCATAAAAATAATCAATTTTCCCCAATTTCATATATAAAGATAAGTAAAGCCTTCAAATATTTTTTTAGCAATTAAATAACTTAACATATAAAAACTAACTCAAATAAATGTATAATATAAATTGTGAAACTTTTTCATAAAAAATTTTGAATCTTTTTTTGGTCAACTAAATTGTGAAATATTTTGACCAAATTTGCAGTCAAAATTGATATTAATGGAAAACTTATTAATAGAAGTTCTATCAAAACTATATATAAAACAGAAGACTAATTACATAATAAGTTGTTTGTAACTTCTGCAATATTATAAAGATAAAAGGTAAACGAAAAAAAAAATATGTTACATTTTATTAAAAATGTTGATTTTTTTCTATTGAAAAGACAACATATCTCCCTCTTCTACTGGAAGTTATTAATTTTAAAATTTAATTTATTTACTTTTCAAATGGTTTATTTTCTAACAGGATTAAAGGATTTTCAAAAAAAATAGTGGTTACATCTTAAAAATATAATTAATGGCAATAAAGCAAAATTCATCTCTTTTACTAGCTTCAGTGATGATATTTGCTCTTATCCTTTTACCTATGATTTCAGGTAAATATTTACTTGTTAAATGTTAAATTGTCTCAAACACACAAAATATATACATATGGTAATTTATATGTGAATATAATTTATTGATCATTTTAGTATTTGAAATTTTGTCATTTAAATTAGGAAAAATCCGGATATGCCCAACTAACATACCGCCATGTCATGTCAGCGAGGCATGCATAGCAAGCTGCATATCTTTAGGGTATAAAATAGGAGGCTGCGAAGAAAAGCCTACAGGTCAATTCTGTTGTTGTGTTCTTAAAATGGAATCTCAAGAAACTTCTCTTTATTTCAGTCCAAACCTAGCTAACTAATTTTCTATTTTATATGTGTTATCAGTTATATGTATAAAAAATAGATATTTATATATTATTATTATTGATCTAGATTATGGTTATATATGACATAGACATATTGTTAAACCACATCTATCAAGTCACCCACACATGTATTAACCCGTGTTCGAAAACGTGGCCACAGTGACTGATTAATCGGTGTTGAAGCATTCGACGGTGACTTAACGTGGCTATTTTTCTATATTCGGTCAACAAATCGGGTTCATTAAAATAATTTAGTTTTTTTTTTGGATTTTGAATGTTTGAAATCAAAATTTCCATAAGAGATTTACAAATTTGATGCCTAAACAATACGAAAAACGCAAAAGATTTGATTAATTATGATGAAACTACAGATCATCTGAAAAAGAGTTGCAGGAGGATGATGAAACAAATTGAAGAAGATGATAAAGTTACAATTATGCCACTCATTTAAAAAAATTATTAAAAAAAAAAACTAAAACAGCATCCTTCTGGGTTAAACCAGACTTGATAGATTTAAATCACCTAAGTCACCACCAGACCGCATTAAATTTTTGGTATCTAGGCCAAAAATTGTTTCTATATATTTATTTATTTATCTAAATATCGAAGAAAATACTCAAAATTAATCTCCGATTAATCTCCATATAATCTTCAATTTTTAATTAAATCGCTAAACCTGACCCGACCGTACACGTTATGCCTAGCGCAATCTCGAACCTTGGTATTAACCAATGCTCCCAAATTTTATCTTCAGAATAAACACTATATATATATAATTTATCAAATTAATCAACTGTTACTTACTCAATTATGACCGCATCTAAACCCAAACCTCATATGAATTTTGGATAACCTAAATTTCAATTGCTTGCAATTATTGTTTAGTTTATATCTTAAAATAATTATAATCTTTCTTCAATCACAAACTTTTATCTTTTTGTTTCACAAAAAATTATTTATCTTTATATACTTTTTAGGTTATGTGTAATACCAAAAACTTCTTCATTGGTTCTATTATCATTGTTAAAGGTCTAGTTTTTGTAAATTGATTTTTTATTTTTCAAATGATGGATTAGAAATTTTGGGATTACAGTCGGATATCTAATCCAAGGCAATTAATATGATTAGTTATATATATATATATATATATATATATATATATTTCTAAAATATCGAATAAAATACTCAAAATTAAACTCCGATTAATCGCCATATAATTTCCAATTTTTAATTAAATCGCTAAACCCAACTCAACTGCACACGTTACGCCTAGTGCAATCTCGAATCTTGGTATTAACCAATGCTCCCAAGTTTTATCTTTAGAAGAAACACTATATATATAAGTAATTTCTCTAATTAATCAACTCTTACGTACTCAATTACAATTGCATCTAAACCCAAACCCCATATGAATTTTGGATAACCTAAATTTCAATTGCTTACAATTATTGTTTAGTCTATATCTTAAAATAATTCAAATAATTATCATCTTCCTTTAATCAAATTTTTTTATATTTTTGATCTTTATATATTTTTTTAGTTTATGTGTAATACCAAAAACTTCTTCATTGGTTCGATTATCATTGTTAGAGGTCTAGTTTTTGTTCATTGATTTTTTATTTTTCAAATGATGGATTATAAATTTTGGGATTACAATCGGATATCTCATTCAAGAGAATTAATATGATTAGTTCGATATTCTTGTGATCAAAATTTATGTATACGTTGGAACTTGAAACTTACAATATAAGTGGGGTACGAACTTAACCTCTCAAAAGAATGAACACACTTGTTCTCTCTTCACACCAATCTGATACGTAAAGACGACGAAGTAAAGAGACACGATTATTTGTTTATCCGGTGTTCACCACCTTATCCGCAACCACAAGATAAGTGCTATACCTCACCGGGGCTGATATTGCTTTCAGCGTTTCACTAAAACCTTCGCTCAAACTCGAGCTTCTCGATTTACAACAATGGTACCTTCTCTCTCTTACTTATCTATATCTCGATATATCCTAATCTAATTACAGACTATCTTATATATGAGAGAGATAGCCACGACTACACACAGTCGTTTTTACAATAGATCCGGTTCACTATTAACCAACTAAAACCAACACATATTTCTAATAACTGAGACTTAAGCTGATTATGGTCACTAACCTTCAATTCTTCACCTTGACCTTCATCAGCTTTCTTGTTCTAGACTTCTTCAACTTCTTGAAGATACTTGAGCAGAAAATTTCCTGAGACAACCCTCTCAACTTTTTATTAACAACTTTCTGAGAAAACCCTCTCAGCATTTTATCCGTGTCTCAACAACTCAATCCTTTGTAACTCTTATCAAGGTTAAGGCTTCTTTAAATTTCCCAATCGAAAGACCCTTTGTAAAGATGTCAGCTGGATTATATGCTGTAGCTATCTTTAATATTTGTACCCAACCATCAATTATAAGGTCTCTCATGTAGTTGAACTAATTAACCTGCATATGCTTCGTTCGTTCATGGTGCACTGCGTTCTTCGCTATGGCGATGGCACTTTGAGAATTGCAGTATATGCTGACAGCATCTTGTTTGAATCCCAATTCTTTCATCAAACCCTTTAACCAAGCTGCTTCTTTACATGCTTCAGTAAGGGCAATGTACTCAAACTCGGTTGATGATAGAGCCACTACCTTTTGTAAGCTCAATCTCCAACTTATTGGATTTCCTCCAACTGTAAAAACCATTCCAGTTGTTGATCTTCTTCTATCATTATCACCTGCATAATCCGCATCTACATAACCTGTTAGAACGAAGCTTCCTTCCTTCTTGTAGCTTAACCTAGTCTGAAGCAATCCTTGTATGTATCTGAGAATCCATTTTACAGCCAACCAATGCTCTTTAATGGGCCGGCTCATATATCTACAAACCACTCCAACTACATATGCTAAGTCTGGTCGTGTTCCTATTATTGAGTACATCAAGCTTCCCACAGCGCTTTGATACGGAACATTTTCTATAGCTTCAAAATGTTCCTCTGCCTCTTTGTCTGTAGCTGCCTTCAAACAGAAATGAGCTCCCAAAAGGAGTACCAACTGGTTTACATTGATCCATCCCAAAGTTACCTAAGACTTTCAGTAAATACCCTTCTTGAGAAATCGTTAAAGTTCTTTTTGTTCTGTCTCTAGTAATCTCCATTCCCAGAATTTTCTTAGCTTGACCAAGATCCTTCATTTCAAATTCAGAACCTAATAACACCTTTAGAGCAAACACCTGCTGCTTATCTCTAGAAGCGATAAAAATGTTATCTACATAAAGTAACAAGAAGATATAGTCTTCTTCTGTCAGCTTCCTATAGTTGACACAACTATCAAAATCGCTTCTGTTATAACCGTTCTTTTGCAGAAACTCGTCAAACCTGTTGTTCCATTGACGAGGAGATTGTTTCAAACCATACAACAAACGTTTGAGCAAACAGACCTTTTCGGGATGATCCTTATCTTCATACCCCTCTGGCTGATCTATGTAGATAGTTTCTTCAAGATATCCATGTAGGAAAGCAGTCTTTACATCCATTTGTTCTAACTCCATATCAGAATGTACCACTGCTGAGAGAAGTAATCTGATGGACACATGTTTCACTATAGGAGAGAAAATCTCCTGATAATCTATTTCTTCTTTCTAGGAATAACCTTTTGCTACGAGTCTCACCTTGAACCTTGGACCTTCAAAACCATCAATTCCATCTTTCCTTTTGAATACCCACTTACAACCGATGGGCTTTTTTTCTTGTCTCTATCAACTAATGTCCATGTTCCATTCTTCTTTAGTGAGAACATTTCCTCGTCTGAAGCTTCCAGCCATTTATCGCAGTTAGGATCCTCAAGTGCCTCTTGGAAGCTTGCTGGTTCTGGTTTGCCTCCGTCTTCAATCATTATGTACGCATAACCGGCTGTCTTCATCTTCTCTGTATACTTGATAATCTTCTAATCTCACTGATGGACGAGTTGTTCTTCTCAGTCTGTCTCGAGCTAACTGGTAGTCGCTTAAGTCGTCTGTTTCTGACTGGTTCAGAGTCTCAACTGTAGTGGTTTCTTCTTGATTTGTGTGGTTCTCTTTTTGAATTCCTCCTTGAGCTGTTATTCCCTGACTGGCTCCACCTTGAACTTGAATCTCCGGGTTCCTGTTACTATCTGCAAACACATTGCTCACAAACACATTAGTAACACCTTTTTCATTTAATGTATTCGAATCCTCACCTGATTTGATGTCCTTAAACATTGTATCCTTTCTGAAGACTACATTTCTGCTAATGGTGCACTTTTGTTATTCTAAGAGCCAAACCCTGAATCCTTTAACTCCTTCTGGATAGCCCAAGAAAACCCCTTTCTTTGCTCTTGGATTAAGTTTTCCATCAGTAGAATGGATGTATACGATGCATCCAAATTTCCTGAGATCAGAGATATCAGGAATCGAAGATGTCCACAGTTCCTCTGGGATGTTAAAGTCAATCGCTGGTGAGGGAGATCTATTATTCAAATACACTGATGTAGAAACCGCTTCAGCCCAAAACCTTTGACCGAGACAACTCTTACTCAAAATGCATCTAACTTTATTAAGAATCGACCTGTTGAGTCTCTCTGCAATACCGTTTTGCTGAGGCGTGTAAGCACATGTCTTATGTCTTACTATCCCTTCTTGCTTGCAAAACTGATCAAACCTGTGCTTACAATAATCTAAACCATTATCTGTTCTAAGCCTCTTTACCTTTCTTTCTGATTGTACTTCAACCATCTTCTTCCATTCCACAAATTTTTCAAATGCTTCGTTTTAGGTCTTCAAGAAATAAATCCATGACTTTCTGGACCAGTCATCTATAAATGATACGAAGTATTAACACTTCCCAATGCTTGGTGGCACATTCGGTGACCCCAAAAGATCTGAATGTATGTAGTCTAACCTTTCTTTAGTCACATGTTGAGCAGCTCCAAAACTAGTCCTTTGAGTTTTCCCTATGATGCAGTCCTCACAGAACTTTATTTTCTGAAACCTTATCGTTGGAAATGCAGCCCTTCTTTACCAAAATTTCCAATCCTTTTTGACCTATATGTCCTAGCCGACTATGCCAGAGTTTTGTCTGATCCTCTTGAGTTGTAGCCTGACACGCTTCTGCAATCTTTGCTGTTCCCTACAGGAAATAAAGGGTGTCTCTACCTCTTCTTTTTCCTTTCATGATGACCGTACATCCCTTCATTATCTTCATGACACCAGCTCCACCTTTGAACTCGCAACCCCTCTCCTCAAGTGTGCCAATTGATATCAGATTTCTCCCTATATTGGGCATATATCTGCCATCATGAAGCACAAAAGTTATGCCATCTGGATTCCATAACCTAACTGATCCAATCCCTTTAACTTCAGACTGAGTATTATATGCCATCTTGACTCGTCCTGCTGTTAGATCTCTGAGCTCAATGAATACATCTTTCCTTGGTGTCATATGAAATGAGCATACTGTATCTAATACCCAGTCATCTTGAATTCCCTGTTCTTGTGACAGATTTACTTCAGAGGCGATCAAACCCACTAGATCTTGAGCATCATCTTTGGCTAGTGATGATTCTCCCTTGTCACGAGACTGAAACTTTCCTTTATTTCTTTCAAGCCATTTGTAGCACTGCTTCTTGAAATGACATTATTTGCCGCAAATCCAACACATCTTTTTCTTTTCTGATGACTTAGACCTGTAACTATGTTGTAACTTAACTTTGCCAGAATTGGAATTTCTAGTTTCCGATCTTCCTCTACCTCAGAACTAAGCATATACCTTGTTTCAGAGCTTTAATTTTTCAATGTTTAGTCTTTCTCTCACTTAAGATTTTTTTGTTTTAATAATGAGAAATACCAATAATTACTTGCTTATTTGGTTCATTTGGTTCATTGCGTTTATTTCACTTCTTTACTTGTAACTACTTTAGTTTTCATATTTTTTTTCATTTTATAGGTTTGATCGTGATGGTGGGAAGCTACCTAGAAAGATTTCAAAGCTTTTGAAAGCAAAATTTGATGGTCCTTTACTATTGTTGGACAGAAACGCCTCCTGACATCCAAAGACGATATTTTGAAGACTTTGCAGTTAGTATCTCTTTAACTTGAAAAATGTATATCTTTTAGCTAATATTTGCTTACTTAATTTCATAAATAAATCATTGATATATAACAAGGACACCATTGGGATATCTCGATCACCACACTTTTACGAGATGAGTTTGATATCATTTGTTTAGGTCGGATGAAAGGAATGGTGAGTGTGGCAAAAAAAAAATGGAAACCTTATTGGATTGCACATACACTTTGGACAATAATGATCATTCATTGCCTACGGCCCAGAAGATCGCCCAAGCTTATGATAAAAACTTAGAGGAGAAGTTGCCTCAGATTGAGGTGGAACAATCTGAGATTTCTGATGGTACTTCCCAAGTTCCATAACATAGCCCAAATGAACAGAACCAGATATTTCTTGAGGTAAACAGTTTCATATATATATATTTTAATTTCTGATATATTTTTGTTAAGTTTGGACTTGGTAGTCTTCACAGTCTATTACTTTGGATATGAGAGGGCGTGAGTTTGGAGTTGGTAGTCTTCGACCAGTTTATGGCAATATAAAGAGAAAATAAGGAGCGCGAACTTCATCTTCTTCTGCATTTGTTGAAATACAAGAACAATTAGAAGCTGAAAAAAATGCCAGATTGAAGAGCAAGCAGTTGCCGATGTTCGACGTGATGCTGAGTTAGCTCGTCGTGATGCAGAAGCCGCTTGAGTTGCAGTAGAGCAACAAATCTAGATCAAGATTTTGGAGATGCTTGTCACCTACATGAGAGGTAAAAATCCTGCTTTGTCTGATTTTATGGCAACAAATTCTACAGCCGAGACCACTCCAAATGTTTAGGTAGTTTTAGTTTGTTTAATATGTAGTTAATTTTGTTTAATATTGTAATGTTTAGTTAGTTTAGTCGCAAATAAAAAGAGAGACTGTGTTAGCACCTACCTTTACCAACTATTTTTAGACTATAGCAATGGTCTTAAAATATTTGCAACTCTAGTTTAAGTTGCAAAATTGGTCACTAATATACCAGTCATTCTGTTGTTGCAAATTAGTTGCAAATGTTCAATGTTTTTGTGACTACCAATTTTTGCAATAAAGCTTTTCTCATGACATGAAGTAGTCGCAAGACTCGCAAATGAGTTGCTATATCTGTATTTGCGAATTTTCGGCTACTAATCATGTAGTTACAAAATCTATGTTTTCCTAGAGGTTTTTTTTGCCTTCATCTTTCTAAATCACACTCCTAGATCTGTACCCTATACCGGGGTTACTACCAGACAGCTTTCGACAGACACTTTCCCAAAGACGATTCCTCCATATCCATCTACCAACCCCTGTCTCTAAGCCATGCTACATGTTAGTAGTCAGAGGTCTCACCGGCGATTTTCCACCAGTACAAAGTTTCTCCATCTTAGGAATATCTACCACTGTTTCGAAATGCTCATACATTCTGGCCCATGAGACTTACAGACCAAACCTAGTATTGAATTTTAAGTCATTATGCAAGCAGCTTAGCTTACTATTTTCTTCCCATTGGGAGAGAATCTTTCTATCTTGTTCTTTCGTCAAGAAGGACACTTTCTCCTTGGTGTCAAAACTTGGAGGCAAGTCCAATATCCTAACCGACATGTCATCTTGTGTAGCGACTTATACGGAGTCAGAAGATGCAACAGTTTTTTCTCAGTCGATTTCCAATAGTATGGATTGGCGTTTAAAATCACAACAAAAAGTGTCGAGTTTCAAAGTTTCCGGCTTTGCCATGAAGCTTTGGTGGATGCATTCGAGCTTGTTCTTTAATTTGCAGTCGTATTATTTTAAGCCTTAAAAATGTAACCAAAGAGGTATGTCTAACTCTTCCTTTCCTTGTAACACAAACGCTTAAGTTAAATGAGTTTATTTCTCTTAATAATATTGGCAGTTTTTTTGGTTTTGGGTTCTGTTCATTATATATATATATATATATATATATATTTTTTTTTTTACTTTTGTCGTATATATATCTTCTTGATGTTATTAATTTCTAATTAGATTTTTATTTTTTTAAAAAAATACATGAATATTGTGATATGATTATCATATTTATATGTGGTGTCTTTTGTGGATATGCAGTAAACAGTCTAAACTTCAAACACAGACTTTGCATTAGTCCGTATACCCCAGATTTCGGATCCACCAAATGTTATCAGTAATGTGTGGATCCACCAAAAGGTGATGATAGGTACACGTATGGGGAATGTATTTATGGGGCTGAGTTTACTCAACTTTCTTATTGTTGTTTTATTTGATAGGAAAGGGTATTGTATTTTGCTTTGATATATCTTTCTTGCAGTAATACTCTACTTAATGTAATATAAAAGATGAACTGTTATAGAAATTTATCTTGGTTCAACATATTCTTTTACAAGAAATATATTAAAAGAGTATGATTTTAGTTTTAAAATTGTAATAAAAAAATTTTAGTATGCAACTGTAGATCATATGTTTAAACCAAATAAAAAGTTCAAAATGATATGAAAAATTACTCATAATAACTCATTTTTCTGTTTATTACTAAAACAACACCATCAAACATTCTTGAACTAAATTAACTCTAAATGTTTTACCAAAAGACAAAATACTCATATATAAAACTAATTATTGCAAATATACCATTATCAGAATAATTATAATTATTTTTATTTTAATATAAGTATTTATATATACTCAGATATAGAGTATAAAAAATATATTTACTTAGATATAGACTGATGAAAATATTATCTTGGTTCAATATCTTTTTGCATGAAATATATCGACGGAGTATGATTTTAGTAAAACATTTATAACATGCAATAGCAGATCAAATATTTAACCAAATGAAAAGTTCAAAAAGATATTTATATATTTCAACAAAATATATAATAGAACTTTTTTCCACCAAGGAAATGTATACAAAAATTTAATATATGCTTTCAACTATTTTTATTAGAGTAAATCATTTGATATTTCACATATATGTTCAGAAAGTTTTGTGTTCGAATTGATAAATTTGTATAATTACAATTTAAGTGAAAGTACCTAATTATTTTATGAACATGTTAAATGTACTTATATTCAATGCGTATAATATATTGATTAGTTAGTTAGTTATAAATATTATTATTAACTTTCACCCATAATAAATAGGAAAAAATGTAAAAAAAAATCTTCAACTATCCATATTTGGCCAAACAATTTCAAACTTTTTCATCAACCGAAAAAATTTCAACTTTTGTTGACTAAATATCTTAATCCCTCATTTTTGTTAACCAAACCTTTTTAATCTTTACCTTTTGTTGATTAAGCCATTTTACTCTCATGGGACTAAAATGGCTTTATACATAAAAGTTGATATTTTTTTAAGTAAACAAAAGTTTATTATGTTTTTGAATTTTTGATCTTTAAAATTAATGAAATTATAAGTAAAATTATTTGGTATAAAGATAAATGTGGATGAGAAAATATTAAAAAAAAAATCATATTCATTGATTTGAGAAAAATTAATGATATCGTAAGATGAAATCAAACTTTTAGTTTTCAACTAGAATCTAGTTTCAAAGCTTTTTTTAAAATTAAATTAAATTCATAAAAAAAAATTAAATCATCTATAATAATATTAATTTTTACAAATGATAACATAAATATGATTATTATTTATTAGTAAGATTTCATAAAAATTGATTCATAATTATTTTGTAAATAAATTAAGAATTAACATGCTATCATAATCATATTTTTCTTATCTAATAACAAATATTATTAACCCAATAATTAAACCATAAAAATTGAATAACTAGCCAAAATTTATTGTTAGACATAATTTTATTAATTCAACATATTTATTTATTTAAATGGTTTCAGTAAATAAACTATTATATTAATTAAAGACTTATATTAATAAGTTATTTGTTTTATTGATGAAAATAAAATTTATATATATTTTTAATTTATCTTGATGTTAATAAAATAATTAAATAAAATAAGTAAAACCATTCAAATTAGTCAAAAGTTTATTTATTTTAAAAAGTATTTCTAAGAAAAAAAAGTTAACATTTTTCGGGTAATAAATACCTGACCTTTTGTTGAGTAAGTAATTTTAGTCTTAGAATTAGTTAACAATTATTGTTGACTAATTTTGAGACTAAGATTGCTTGGTAAAAAAAAAATACTAAGATTAAAATTTTTAGTCAATAAAACTTGAGATTTGTTTTCGATTGATGAAAAAGTTCGAAGTTTTTTGATCAAATGTGGATAGTTGAAGATTTTTTTTGGTAGACCAACTTTTTTATTTAAGTAATAAATTTTATTAACTAAAATTATCTTATTGAGACAAAAAATTATTTAACATTTAATCCTGAATACTTATTCAAATAAACAGTTTTAAAAATAATATTTAGTTCATTCGTATTTGTATTTATATCATGATGATATTGATGTGTTAATACAAGTCTATTAGAAAAATATATAAATAAATTTAATTATTTACATATTTACGTTGTATATCATTTACCTTATATTGTTAGACAATTAATTATCTTTTTATTTTTATTGATACATACAAAGTAAAATGTATATGTGTGGACTATATTTGATGTATTTGTACATCTCACATTTATGCTAGAACTATTTGACATCATAACATGTTCAAATGTTTTATATATATTGCATTTTATTTTAATTGGTGGCATTAAACTAGCTAAATATCATCTTTTGCGAGAACAATTATCAGAATTCTTAACTATTTTAATTATACGATATTTATTTTTTATTTTAAATTATTAGAAATTTAATACTAATTTGTAGTCTAAAATAATAATATCAATAGCATTAATTGCTTTAAAATCTTGACTATAAAACTATTTATACTACTTCCCACCATCGATGATCTTCATCTGGTCAAAACAACATGATAACAAAATATATGTTTTAGTCAGAAAAAACTTTTAGTCAAAACAAAGTATTATATATCAATAGTATACATGGAAGATCCATTAATGGTAAAAACAACAAATTCACCTTTTTTCAATCACGAGACTTAATTTCTTAACTACAAAAAGAACTTAATACTTTGAGATTTACAAAATTACATAACATATTACTTTTTCATCAGAATTTATAATTGATACTTGGAGTAAGAAAAAATAAACATGACAAAAACCTGGATGAATTTATTTCTCTTAATAATATTGACAGTTTCTTCGATTTCGGCTTCTGTTCACGGTATATATATTCTTTACTTTTTCCGTATATATATTTTCTTGATGTTATTAATTTCTAGATAGGTTTTTCTTATTTAGAGTGAATGAATATTTATATAAATATATTATGTGTAATATGCGTACGTATATAATGCATATATTGTGATATGACTATCATATTTATTATGTGGTGATATATATATATATATATATATATATATATATATATGTAATATCTGTACATATATAATGCGTATATGACTATCATATTTATATGTGATGATTATCATATTTATATGTGGTGACTTTTGTGGACATGCAGTAAACAGTCCAAACTTCACACGCAGACTTTGCATTGGTCCGTGTACCCCAGATTTCGGATCCACCAAATGTTATCAGCAATGTGTGAATCCACCAAAAGGTGGTGATAGGTACACGTATGGTGAATGTATTTCTCGGCCTGAGTTTCCTCAACTTTCTTGTTGTTGTTTCATTTGATAGGAACCGATATTGTATTTTGCTTTGTTATATCTTCCTTGCAGTAATATTCTACCTAATGAAATATAAAAGATGAACTGTTATAAAAATTTATTTTGGTTCAATATATTCTTTCACAAGATATATATTAAAAGAGTACAATTTTAGTTTTAAAATTTTAATAAAAAAATTCTAACATGCAATTTTAGATCATATGTTTAAACCAAATAAAAATTTCAAAAAGATACGAAAAATTACTAAAACAACACCATCAAATATTCTTGAACTAATTGAACTCTAATTTTTTTATCAAAAGACAAAACACTCATATCTAAAAATAATTATTACAAATATACCATTATCATAATAATTATAATGATTTCTATTTTAATATACATATTTATATTTATTTCGTTATAGAGTATAAAAATATATTTACTTAGATATAGTCTGATGAAAATATTTATCATGGTTCAATATATCTTTTTGCATGAAATATATTGACGGAGTATGACTTTAGTTTTAAAATTTTAGTAAAACATTTCTCACATGTAATTCCAGATTACATATTAAAACCAAATGAAAAGTTCAAAAAGATATTTTTCTATTTCAAAAAAATATATAATATATTTTTTCCACCAAGGAAGTGTATAAAAAAATTTAATATATGCTTTCAACTATTTATATTAGACTAAATCATTTGATATATCACATATTTTCAGAAAGTTTTGGGTATGAATTGATAAGTTTGTATAATTGCAAATTCGCATAAAATAAATTAAACTTCAAAATAAATTAAATTTACTGAATAAAATATCATGAAATAAATTTAATACCCAAGTTGTGGCAAGTGATAAATTATGAGGAATGATTTAATATAATATTACAAATAGTAATACAAATATAAAAAATAATGAATTTTTAAATGACTTTCCATATATTCTTGATTTTCCCCATATTTATAAAATAATATATAAATAATATTAAAGATAATTAGAAAGAGTTCATACCTTTTAAGTGAAAGTACCTAATTATTTTATGAACATGTTAAATGTACTTATATTCAATGTGTATACTATATTGATTAGTTAGTTAGTTATAAAAATTAGTATTATCTTTCACCCATAATAAATAGGGAAAACTGTAAAACAAATCTTCAACTATACATATTTGGCCAAAACAATTTCAAACTTTTTCATCAATCGAAAAAAATTTCAAATTTTGATGACTAAATATTTTAATCCCTCATTTTTGTTGACCAGACTTTTTTAATCTCAAACTTTTGTTGACTAAGCCATTTTACTCTCATGGGGCTAAAATGACTTGATAAATAAAAGTTGGTGTTTTCTTAAGTAAGCAAAAGTTCGTTATTTTTTTACTTTTTGATCTTTTAAATTAATTTGTAATTATAAGTAAAATTAAGGATTATAAAGATAAATGTGGATGGGAAAATATACAAAAACCAAAAAAAATCTAATTCATTGATTTTGAGAAAAAGTAATGATATTAAAAGATCAAATCACACTTTTAATTTTCAACTAGAATCTAGTTTCAAAGATTTTTTTTTAAAATAATTCATAAAAATTTGAAAATCCGCTATAATAATATTAATGTTTACAAATGATAACATATATATGTTTATTATTTATTAGTAAGATTTTTTAAAAATTGATTCATAATTATTTTGTAAATAATTTACAAATTAACATGCTATCATAATCATATTTTTTCCTATCTAATAACAAAAATTATTAATCCAATAATTAACAACTAGCCAAAATTTATTATTAGACATAATTTTATCAATTCAAGATATTTATTTATTTAAATGGTTTAAGTAAATAAAATATTAAATTTATTTAAAGACTTATATTAATTAATTATTTTTTTATTTAACAAAGAAAGGTTTTATATTGTTTTTTCATTTATCGTAATGTTAATAAAAAATTAAATAAAATAAGCAAAACCATTCAAAATAGTCAAAGTTTATTTATTTTAAAAAGTATTGCTAAGAAAAAAAGTTAACATTTTTCGGGTAATAAAATACCTGAACTTTTTTTGAGTAAGTCATTTTAGTCTCAGAATTAGTTAACAACTATTGTTGACTAATTTTGAGACTAAGATGGGTTGGTCAATAAATATATAGGATTAAAGTTCTTAGTCAATAAAAATTGAGATTTTTTTCGATTGATGAAAAAGTTCGAAGTTTTTTTGGCCAAATGTACATAGTTGAAGATTTTTTTGGTAGATAAACTTTCTTATTTTAGTAAGAAATGTTGTTAACTAAAAGTATCTAGTTGAGACAAAATATTAGTACCATTTAATCCTGAATACTTATTAAGAAAAACAGTTTTAAAAATAATATTTAGTTCATTTGTATTTGTATTTGTATTTATATCATGATGATATCGATGTGTTAATACGAGTCTTTCAGAAATATATATAAATAAATTTATATTATTTAAATATTTACGTTATATATCAATTACCTTAAATTGTTAGAGAATTAATTATAATTTTATCTTATTGGTACAAACAGACCAAAATGTATCCGTGTAGTCTATTTTTGATATATTATATAAATAAATTTATATTATTTACATATTTACGTTATATATCACTTACCTTAAATTGTTAGAGAATTAATTATAATTTTATCTTATTGGTACAAACAGACCAAAATGTATCCGTGTAGTCTATTTTTGATATATTTGTTACTTCTCACATTTATGCTAGAACTATTTGACATCATAACATGTTCAAATATTTTATGCCGCTATTACAAAGCTTTCGAAAGCCCTAAAAAAAAGACATCATATCCTCCCCCCCCCCCAAACCCTTCTAGGCATTTGTACAAACATATTTTACTTTTCCATAGTTCATATGACATCTTGGCCGTGACTTCATGTGAGTAACAATTCTTCCATATTTTATAAGGTAATTCAGAATCACACATCTTTGCGGTCATCATCTATTAAGTGTTCATTTTTTTTTTAATGCAATTCCAACAGATTCACGTGTATAAAGGGCAGTTTTTTTCGACGAATTGTGCAATTTTCTCTAAGAAATGACTTTTATTTTCATCAAACTCGCCTCCTTTTTCAAGTACATGAGCTTGAAGCTGTGGAAAAGCATGGACCTGAGGAAGCATTGCAAGTACCAGCTATGACAAGGTCTCAGTTCAAGAAATTCTCTAAGGCACTAAGTTCTTTACTTAGTTCAGCTTCTACTCATGTGGACTTATTGGAGGAAGAGGTGAAACACACTACCTTAGTGTTGTTACAAGTCCAAGACATTCAAAAAACTGAAAAATCCATTGTCTAAGTTTCAAGTCTGTTGAACAACTTGCAGTCCCCAATGTACGACTTTCAGTCCCCTCTGAACAACTGCAACTGAAAGTCTTCTATGGACGACTGCAAATCCCCTATGTACGACTAAGAAGGTTATACACCAGACAGGAACAGAAGAGTCAAATAAGGATCTAGAGAGTCAGTCAACACTAGTGAATTTAGTCTTTGTCTAGTTTTCCGTCTTTAGTCAAATGTTTTCAAAGTCTCTACCAAACTCTGGCAGAAACTCAACAACAATCTTATTTTTTTTTATCAAATTTGAGAGTGATTCTCTTTTGTTCATCTTGGACAAATCGGTTGCTGGTGTATAATATCTAGAAACCAAACTCGATCTTCAGGGATATTATATCCTGAAGACCAACCGGAATATCAAGAGCCTTCCGCAACTCTTGTATGACCATTAAATCCAAATCACCTTAGCCTTGGTTGAAGGCATATCCAGTTCGAAATCCACCATAAGAGATCATGCTCTAGTGGGATCATATCAAATACCTCAGATGCAACATTGACGACATTGCCACTAGTCTGCTAATATCAAGTAGGACGAAGCCCTTTGCGGCCAAGACAAGCCCCAATTTTTTTCCCATCACTAGGCAAACAACAAGAATGTGTGGCTCGACCTGAAAGTGATTCCAGATAAAAGATAACATGATTAGATTTGCTCTACACATATATCTTACATAATCAGATTTAAGACTTATACTGTATGACTGCAATAAAAAAAACTATGGTTTCTATCCATTTACCTCATCTGGGATCCACTAAGCGTGGACTTCAAAACCAGTGAACAATACGTGCTGCAATATTATTTCAAATAACACATTAAAAATGGATCCCTCATTGATTTTAGTGAGAAAGATTGGCCAAGTTCTTTGTTCAAAGTTTACTTACCTGGAGATGAGATTTGGTAAATTCACCTTCATCCCGATAATTTAAAAGAAGAATATATGTTTTTAGGATAAGCATAAAGCATTTTATCCTTCTCTGCACATGACAATAAAGAACCAAATAAGAGATTATGCAGAGAGAACAGTATTAACATAATATATATACTAATCTTATCTATCACCAGATTCATAAATTTGTAGATAAAAAAAAAAAATCATTGCCACCTAAAATACCGAAACTATGTTATGAAAGGGATGTTGGAAAGCAGAGAAATTAGCTGCCTCCTTCACCCCATGAGGCCTACAAGATTGGCTAGTACAGTTAACTTCCTGTGAAGAAGAAGGACGTTGTAGATAAGATGTAGACGGGAAAATCCAATCAGAGATTAAGGTTGCAAATGGTTGGCATTTGCACAGTTTGAGGAATGAAATTGGAGGAATTTGACATTCTTTCAAAAATATTACCTACCATATGAGAGAAAAAGTAGTGTAATTTTTTTTGGACTAATTCTGCTAGAAAAAAAAATTGATGATGATGTTCATAAATTTCAAAATGAAACTGATTTGATGAGGATGATCAAATAAACAATATGACAAAATTCTTTTATTAAGTTATGTTTGTCTTTTATGAGATATGTTTTCATTGTAAAATAACACTATATAAACTGATAAATTGCATCATAACAATCTTATATAATAAAGTAAGATTTCTTTCAAGAAGAGTTTTGAAAGATTGTCATGTTTCCAACATTTTAACATTTTATTATTTTTCACTCTATTTATTTGTATCTAGTTTAATGACATTTAATTTATCTTAATTTACTCATATGAAACAGAATTTAAATATATTTTATCATTTTTGTAATAAAAATGAGTTTGCTTCTTATTTTAAATTTTAAAATCACAAACAGTCATTAAGATTTAACAATCTTAATTGATAAATTTGAATTATTATTTTTTAATAAATCAAATCTAATATATTAAAATATAATAAATTAAGGTTTTTCTCGAGAAGAGTTTTGAGAGGTTGTCATGTGTCCTCCAAAATTTTAACACTTTATTATTTTTCTCACTCTATTTATTTGTATATAATTTAATGACATTTAATTTATCATAATTTATTCACATGCAACACATATTAAATGTATTTTATCATTTTGTAATAAAATGAGTTTGTTTTATATTCTTAGTTTTAAAATCACAAACAATCATTAATATATAACAATCTTAGGTCATGTTCGTTTGGTGAAGAGGATGAGATTTCTAGACGTAGGGTCTGAGCGCAGTAATTGGATGCAGCAGTCAGATGCTGTTAATTGATAAGTTCTAAATTATTTTTTTTTAATAAGTCAAATATAAGTATAGTAAACAAGTAAATGTGTCACCACCCCAACTACCTTTCTTTTTGTTATTAAATTTTTTTTGTTATTAGTAGTAAACAAGTTAATGTGGTTGTGATAAGGTCTCCAACAATTACAAAAGAGACATAACAAGAGATATCAACATTAGTCACATGAGACTTAAGAATAGACTTAGCCAACTCAGTTACTACACTTTGACAAAATACATCTTTACTCTTTGAAATAAAATATGTTGCCATTTTGAATAATCATGGCTTAAAAGTTTATTGTCAATGACCTGTGGTTATAAGAGAAATTTTTTTTGGCCAAGTACAGATTAATATTTCCATTGCCATCGATTCCATGGTTTGTTCTATATAAACAACTTCTTTCATAACACAACAACAAACACTCTAATCTTATATAACAAAGTTAGGTTTCTATCAAGAAAATCTTTTAAAGGTTGTCATGTGTCCCCCAATGTTTTAAATGTATTTTATCATTTTTGTAATAAAAATGAGTTTGTTTCTTAGATTTAGTTTTAAAATCATAAACAGTCATTAATATTTAACAATCTTAGTTGATAAGTTCTGAATTATTGTTTTTCAATAAGTCAAATATAAGCATAGTAAACAAGTAAATGTGCCACCACCCCAACTACATTTCTTTTTGCTATTATAAAATTGTTGCTATTGGTAGTAAACAAGTTAATGTGGTTGTCATAAGATCTCGAACAATAACAAAAGAGACATAACCAGAGATATCAACATTAGTCTCATGAGACATAAAAAAAGACTTAGAAAACTCAGTTACTACACTTTGAGATAATACATCTTTGAGTAATTTACATATAGAGGCACTTTCTTAAACTTGAATTGCTTTATAGACACTTTCAACATGTTGGGTAATTTAAGATTTTGAGAAGACTAACTTACCCTTCATTTAACTTTAACCAACATTTACTTTAACCCTAATGTTCACTTTCTTCTTCTCCAACCATCGACAAACTCTTCTCATACGCCTCCACATCTTCACAATTTTCCACCACACCTTCCTTCCTCCTATCATCATCATCCACCGTGCCTTTATTCTTCTTCACCTCCCATCTCTCATTTCATTCTTCTCTGTCACCAGATCTTCTTCTTCAATCAACTCCGGCGACTCTTCATCCTCCTCCTCCGCTCTTCGTGATGGCGATTACACCGTCACCACCTTCTGTACCCTAGCCAACAACCACATCTAAATCTCGATGCGCCTCTTCGCGGCATTCATTGGCTCTTATTGTACGGGCTCTTGTACCATATCTTCACCACCGTCGTCGAGAAGCTCCAACCTTTCAGCACTGTCCCAGTCGATAAATTTATGTATATTCATCTCAACCCACAACCCTAGGTACATTCATCCCAATCCACAACCATATGTGCATTAATCCCACTTCACAACCTGAGCTATATCTACCCCAATTCAACAATCTTTCGCCAATCCATCCATGTCCACATTTTACTGTCCATCCATTATTATCTGTTACTTTTCATTCAGCCATCCCTATCCACGGTAAACCTATCTATAATACTTCATCCATATAGTTACCACAACATTGTTGTGTCATTGAACTATCAGCCTATGCAACAATTTCTTTTGTTTTTTACTTCTACTCAGTTGAATGTTAACTACTAATATAACTATGTATCTGATTTAATTTATATCTATGCTGAAACGTAAAACTTCTTGTTTCTTTGGATTTGTCACCACATATCCAACAACACTTGTACACATGCACCGATTACTATGGACACACGAAACTATCTTCTAAACAAATATAAAACATCTATGTCAAATATTTGTACACACATGTACTGGTTTTTGTGGACACATAATTGTTCTTCAAAACACAAACCATAAAAAAAATTCTCTAATATTTATCCAAAACAATATTTGAATATCTACCATAATATATCCATAACACATTGTCTATTATAATTGCCCACTATAACATGTCCATAACACATTGTCCACAAAAGTTTATCCATAAATCTACATAGAATAATATACACCCTATTCATTTTAATCTAGCATTGATTGATTTACTTATTTACCTCTCTCCCTCGTTTCCTAAATCCATTCAGTCACTATGCCACATATGTACACAAATAACTGTCCATCATGTACACAAATAACTATCCATCATGTCTTATCCATCTAATCTAGTCCACTAGTTTCTGTCCATCAAGTTATGTCTATCGGTTTCTTTCCACACGTTTATGTCCATCCATTTGTGTCTATCAAATGTCTGTCCACGCGTGGTCCGTCCATCATTTTATAGTCCACGCCCATCAGTCCATACTATTGTTTCATCATTGTTTTACTCTAACAAATCTCATCAATTGCTTCTATACACAGGTCCCAACATTAATAATGATTCTGACGACATGCTTCCGCAGAGAAACGTCCCCTGGACTTTTTTTTGGTGTACAGCCCCTCAGGTTCTCGCTTTTAGAGTTTGGGGAAATGGCTGGATTGTCATGTGGTGAGTTCCCAGAAGACTACGATCCAGAACTCCAACCACCACCAGAACGGGAACCGAATGCATTCTGCTCCTTCAAGCTGCCAAAAAGACCACATGGACTGAACTCTATGTACTACACTATGTGGACAGTTCTATAAATGACTCATCCCAATTGTTATGTTGCTTGTGAATTTTCTAATAATCATCATACAAACTGAACTTTATTTGGTTTTGTAAACTTTGGATGAAGTTATTGTTGAGTTATAATCACTATTGGTATTGTTAGACATGAAAATAACATGGTTTATCCTGAAAAACAAGCTAGATTCTGGGTACAATTAATATGGAACAAGTGTTCAATACAAAATGGACAGATTCAAATAGTAATATGAAGTAATTGTGTTTTTTGTATACATGGATGAAATGGATATATTCCAATGCTCAAATTTTTATTGTTAGAGAAGCCTAAATTTTGTATATCATTAGTCACATGGACGATGTATTGTGGACAATAGCTTTCCATCATCTACTGAATGATAATTCCTAATGACATTATAATAAACATCATTATTCATTTAATCCACTAATCTCCTGTCCACCAATCTCTTGTCCACCACTCCTGTCCACCAATCTCCTGTCCAGAACTCATATCAACCAATCTCCTGTCCACATGGAAGTTGTCTTATGGACATTCTCTTTCCATCATCCACTGAATGATAATTTCTAATGACATTATAATGGACATCACCAATCTCATGTCCACCAATCTCCTGTTCACCAATCACATGTCCACTACTCCTGTCCACCAATCTCTTGTCCAACACTCCTGTCCACATGGACATGCATGTCTCTTTTGCGCATTTCATCGAACACTTTGAAGGCATCTTTTTATTCTTCAGCTCATAAAGATCTATTCCACCAAACGAACATCGTCAATTGCATTTTTCAATTGCACCAATCCTAAATTGCAACTGTCAAATTACCCAGTTCATGAATGACAGTTTTCATCGAAAAGACAAAGCTGAAAGAGAAGAAGGAGAAGAAATTCAGGCATAAGCAAATTATCAAAACAAAAGCTAATGAAGAAGAAGACGAATAAGCAATTGATGATGAGTCATTCTGGTGAAAGTGATTAGATATTGTGTTTCGACAGCCATATTGGTGGAGAGAATAAATATTTTCAAACAGTGAAAAAATTGTCTAACATGTACAAAGTGCCTTTATAGTAACAATTCATGTCCAAAGTGCATTTTATTGTAAATGACTCTACATCTTAACTATTTGAAAGAAAATATGTTGCTATTCTTAATAACCATGGCTTAAAAATTTATTATCTATGGCATGTGGTTATAAGAAAAAATACTTGCTGGCCAAGTACATATTAATATTTCCAATTTCAACTATGTTTGGTTCTATATAGCCAACTTCTTTTATAACACAACAACAAACACTCGAATCCTATATAATAAAGTAAGGTTTATTTCAAGAAGAGTTTTGAAAGGTTGTCATGTTTCCTCCAAAGTTTTAAATATATTTTATTATTTTTGTAATAAAAAAGAGTTTTTTTCTTATTTTTATTTATAAAATCATGAACAATCATTAATATTTAACAATCTTAATTGATAAGTTCTGAATTATTGTTTTTTAATAAGTCAAATATAAGCATAGTAAACAAGTATTGTGCCACCAACCCAACTACATTACTCTTTGATATTATAAAATTGTTGCTATTAGTAGTACAAAAATTAATGTGTTTGTCATAATGTTCCCAACAATTACAAAAGTGACATAATAAGAGATAACAACATAAGTCACATGAGACAGAAAAATAGACTTAGACAACTCAGTTACTACACTTTGAGATAATAAATCTTTACTCTTTGAAAGAAAATATGTTGTTATTCTGAATAACCATTGCTTAATAATTTTCTTTCAATGGCATGTGGTTATAAGAGAAAATACTTGTTGGCCAAGTACACATTAGTATTTCAAATACCAACGATTACATGGTGGTTCTATATAAACAACTTCTTTTATAACACAACAACAAACACTTGAATCTTATATAATAAAGTAAAGTTTTTCTCAAGAAAAGCTTTGAAATGTTGTCATGTGTCCTCCAAATTTTTTAACATTGTTTTATTTTTCTCACTCTATTTATTTGTATATAATTTAATGACATTTAATATATTTTAATTTATTCAAATGCAAAAAATTTTAAATGTATTTTATCACTTTGCAATAAAAATTAGTTTGTTTCATATTTTTAGTTTTAAAAGCATGAACAGTCATTAATATTTAACAATCTTAATTGATAAGTTCTTAATTATTATTTTTTAATAAGTCAAATATAAGCATAGTAAACAAGTAAATATGCCACCACCCTAACTACATTTATCTTTGCTATTATGATTTGTTGCTATTTGTAGTAAACAAGTTATGTGGTTGTCATAAGGTCTCGAACAATTACAAAAGAGACATAACATGAGATTGCAACATTAATCACATGAGACTTAAAATTAGACTTAGACAATTAAGTTACTACACTTTGAGAAAATACATATGTACTCTTTGAAAAAAAAAATATGTTGCTATTATGAATAACCATGACTTAAAAGTTTATTGTCAATGGCATGTGGTTATAAGAGAAAATACTTGTTGGCCAAGTATACATTAATATTTTCAATACTAACGATTCAATGGTTGGTTCTATATAAACAACTTCTTTTATAACAAAACAACAAACACTCGAATAAAAAGATATGGTTCTATTGGCTTTCCTTATGCTATTTAGTTGGTTTAAAATTTTCCCTTTACCCACCATCGATGATGAGGAGCCCTGCGTCGATCCCTGGAGTGAATCTGATAATGATGGCAATGACGATGACAACTTGAATGAATGTTGAAGATGACAGAGCTAATGAAGACGGTGGGAGAGTTCACTGATTAATTTATAGCTATGTAAACACTTAACTGATTAATTTTAACAGTTATATAATTTGTTTTGGTTTTTACGATTTTAATAAATCAATTTTGACTGTATTTCTGTTATTCATGCATGAAAATCTTAAGAGAAACACACATTAGTTCTAACTGAATCTTATCTTCATACTTTTGTATATGTATATAGTTTTTATTTTATTTCAAATTTAATAGTTTTCAGTGACACGAAATAATGTTTATAACATATGTATATTTTAAAATTGATATCAGTTATTAAAATTTATTCATAATAATAATAATAATATTGATCTCATATCACTAAAACTAAATCTGAAAATAAAAGCAAATAAACTATATATACATTTATAAAAATATGATGACAATATTGAATTATAATGTATCTTTATCTTTTCAGTTTTTAAATATAAATCATGAAAAAATAACCGAAAAAATGATCGGGTTTGTATCTACTTTTCTGGTAGTTCATGTTAATTAACACCACAAATTACGACAAAAATTTATACAGCTGTTAAAAGTTTGCTTACATATTTATATAGCTGGATATATATTCGATTAGTTTTTTTCAAATTTATTATTTTTGGGTGTTAGAGGATAATTCTTATGATTGTTACAAATAAATTTTAATAATATATGTATATTTGTTTTACCTTAACACCTATATAAAAAAATATATTATATTTTGAAATTATTCAATTAATTCCTCAAAAAGTTTCAAGATTATTTATCAAACTATTGTTTGCACAAATTAATTCTTCAAGTTTACATTGACTTTGCAAAATTAGATTCAGAAAAAGTCAATGTTAACTTCTCTATTTTCTTGGTTAACGTTGACTTTTTTTAGTCTAGTTTTGCAAATTAAACATAAACTTGAGGAATTAGTTTGCACACACAAAAGTTCGGGAATTAATCTGCATTTTGCAAATACTTGGAAAATTAAATACCCATTTGGGTGGGAAAATGTGTATTTAATTCCAAAGTATTTGCAAAATGTGGATTAATTCCCAAACTTTTGTGTGTGCAATTTAATTCCTCAAATTTATGTTTACTTTGCAAAATTAAATTCCAAAAAATCAATGTTAACCAAGAAAACGGAGAAGTTAATGTTAAATTTTTCTGAATTTAATTTTGCAAAGTCAGCGTAAACGTGAAGAATTAATTTGTGCAAACAATTGTTTGAGAATTAATTAGAGTTTCATGGCAATTAATTATCCTAGGTTTGTTAATCTAGGTGATAAAGCTAGATTAAGCATTAAGAACAATTCAGATGAAGAACTTAACGGATTACCCTAACAATTCATTCAATACTAACAAATCATCATCAACCTTTGAAAACCCTAAATCTAACAAGTAGATTACTGAGACATGATCAGAGAAACACAAAGCATGATTTAAATAGGGAATTCCAAATAGATTAAAAGAGTAAAAGAGAGGTGAAATCTTCTCTCTACAGGGAGTTCCGGTCTTTTCTCTCTACTCTGAAATCTCTAAACTTTCTTCCGTAAAACTTATGTAAAAAAAGATTGATCTCAAACTCTATGTATAATAGCCTAAAATTCCTAAAATATGAAAAAAACACGTATAAGCTTCTTTGCAATTCTTAGAAACTTGGAGCCACTTCTTCAATTTATCAGAAGTTCTTTAAGACAAGTCCAAAAATTTTTCTGTGTGATTGGTGTCGGGTGACACTAGCGGCTGGTGTCGGACAACACCAATCCTCTGATTTGTCAATGACTTCAGTTTTTTTGCATCTCCTCCAAATTAGCTCCAAAATGCTCCAAATGTACTCCAAACATACCTAGACCTGAAAAGACTCCAAAAAATCTTCAAAACAAGATTTATATCATGGCTAAAAACACTAAAAACCATGATTAATAATCCACCTTAAAGGAAAACCCACTGGAGCCACATAAAAAGACCTAGAAGGCAGATCTGACTAGTTTTGGAAGAAGGTATAATCAAACTAGTAAATCTAATCCAATCAATCTGAAACTTGGTAGGTATACTCTTGACTCATTCATTGATCTACTTCCGCAAGCAGTTTATCATTCAGATCTTTATACTTAAAGTTATAGTTGTTTCTTTGAGCATGTGCGGTGCAGTGCCAGATTCGCATCATCAGACCGCCACCACCTTGCGAGGAGATATCCCAACGAACCGTGAGAATCCATGATATGATCCACATATCGTTGGAAAGCGCCGAATGTCTTATTTCCAGTAAGACCAAGTTCGTTCAGATCAGAGGTATGCCTAGAAAGTTATAGCCGTGTTTCCAAAGCGTTTCTGTGTAGTACTGATACAAGATCAGTCTGTTGAGATGTGTGTTTTGGTTAGGCAAACGCGGTCTGTTTGACCTGAATCTTTGCATGGAGCTTCTAGAATCGTAGATCTAGCTTTCGGTTGAAGGAGAACCGATCTGGAGCTTTAGAGCATAGGAAATCCTATTGTTCTTCCTGATTATGGTGAAGTTAAGGTGAAGACTTTCCGCAGAATTCCGTACTTTCGTCTAAGACGCCATACATGGAATTTAGTACTAAATGTGACCTGCTAATTTGATCGAGTTTATGTAGTATTGATTGTTCAATTGGAGATAGGAACATAGATGATTCAACCAATATTCTTTGTGCATGTAAAAAATGATTATTGTTTGTTATATATATAAGTAGTCGAGTATGTTAGATGTTAGAGATTGCGGGGGTAAAGAGACAGACTTCTGTACTATCTACGCCTTGTGTGAGAAGGGGTGCGGGCAACCTTGTCGATCTGCTGTCCGGTGCCTTAAGATAAATCATCATACTCGGTGGTGCCATTGGACACTTATTCCATGCTGACCTCCTGGTGGAAGGGTGTGGTCGGTCACTTAAACCGTCAGTGGGACCATTGGTTATTGTTTTGGTGTTTTATGTGCTGTGATTGCTCATGTTTAGTCTTTTACCATTTTTGGTGTGCTATGACCGGAACTGCACTTTCTGTGATTAACATCCCCAACCTCACTGAGTGACTCCCCTGTTACTCACCCCTTTTTCTTCCCTTTTCAGGTGAGACGGACGAGTAGATAGATGCTTACAGGATCGGGTGCTACTTTTGGGATTTTTCAATTTTCAATATTTTATTTTAAACATAATTTTATGATTTTATTCAAGTTATCGGTTTATTGGATTTATTGGCTATTAGATTTTACAATTATTAATATAAAATGGATGTTTTATTAAATAAAGTCGTAGTTTATTAAATTGAAGCATTTGAGTTTTAAGATGTGTTTAGTGGCACACTATTCTCGAGAAATGATGAAATAGATGGTACATCATCTTACTTGAACCATAAATTTTTACATTTTTGTTTCCCCAAAAATTCTTCATATTTACATATTTTCTTTATTTTTTGTGTAATATCAAAAACCTCTTCATCAGTTATATTATCATCTTTGTAAACCTCTTGCAATTTTAGTTCACTCATGTTTTATTTATTTTCCATATAGTAAATTATATTGTTTTTGGGATTACAGTTGAATAACTCATTTAAGAGCAATATTAGTATGGTTAGTCAGATATTTTTGTGATTAAAATTCATGTATATGTTGGAGCTTACCGCAGCAGTACGATATGATATAACATGGTGTCAATATGATTGAGTGTGTTAATGAAAATCTCTTCATAATGGGTTCACTGCGATAATATTCAAAATAAATATGATTATTAAGAAGTATATTATCAAGCAGCTTACGTGAGATATACATATTAACCAGCTTTTGGATTCAGATATGATCGACCAGAGTTTTGAATCAATATAGTTTTTGAGGGTACAAATTTGATTATGGATTTTGTCATCTTGTCTGTTATAGTTTTTCTGATATGTAATTTCTATTAGTAGGTTCATTGTTTAAAATATTATTTTTATATTTTAATATATGTTGTTTATGTTTAAATTTAAATAAAGCATTAATGAGTACTAGGAATTTTTATCTCCTGCATGCACGGGATAGTATTCGCATTATCAATAGTTTTATTTTTTTTTTCTATTTCTTTCTCTTTTATTGTTAATTTTTAGTTGTAATTACTTGCATATTTTTATCTATTTGTTGATTATCTATTTTTATTTTATTTTATTTTTATCATTTATATACATTCCAGTCATCTTCTCTTATTTTAAAATATTTTACTAATATTTTGTCTTCAATTCTGTCATTTATAATTTTGTTAGACTTAAAAAGTTATTTTATGTTCGGTCAAATTATATTGTTCTTTTTCCATCAAAATTTTCTATTTTTACAGTTTAAATTTCTTTTGCCATATCATTTGTTGTATCGAAGATGTAAACGTGTAAGATCTTTGGTTTTTATATTTTTCGGACATAAAGATCTCGCTATGTGATAATTTTTCTCGTGCATTCTGTAACTAATAGACTATCTCCCTTTATTGATCACCGAATGATCTAGCTTTGCACCCATCAATACGAATGCTAATAGAGTTTTGTAATTTATTTTTATTTTTCTAGTAATTAGATGGTTTTCTTTGCAACTTTTGTATTGTAAACACTTGTATTTTAAGTAGAGCATTGGTACCATTGTTTTTATTTTATACCAATGCATCACAGATTGGGCATTATATCATTTCATTAATTTTTGGAGAGTTACTCGTTGATACTTCAAGTAAAACTTTTTTATGGATATCTGGATTTTTTTAAATCAAATATATTTAAATAATTTATTAATTATCTTTTGAATGTTTTTTTTTATCTCAAATGTTAAAGAAAGTATTACTTGTAGAGGTAGGCACATATCGAATAACACATTCAAATCCGTTGTTTTTACTTTCGATATTCGGATCCGTTGTTTTTGGTAAAGGGTTTACTTAGTTCTTTTTTTGAAAAAAAAAATTAGTTTCTAGATGTTTTTTTAGATTTTTGGTCCTTAGATAGCTATTATTTTTTTATAAAAGTAACTTTTAAAAAAAAAATTATATAATCATCTATTATATGTAGTTTTCGCTATCAACGATTACTAAATTTATATTTTTTTGTTATAATTAGTTTAAGCTTGTCTTTTCTTATTTTTTTGGTTTGTGTCATTTTCTTTACTTTATTTATATAATACTGTTTTCTCATTATATATGTGGATACTAATTTTTAGAGAAATACTCTCAAATAACACATTTTGGTGTTTATGTCAAAAAATAGCACACAAGGGTGAAAGTGACAAAAATAACATTCATTAAAGGGTTTAAAGATAATTATAGCCTTAAATAAAAGCAACATTCAATTAGATTAATCATTTAAAGTTTATATTTACATTAATGAGTTTAGGTTCACAAATCATTAATTACGGTAAAAATTTTGGGTTTTAGGATTTAAGAGTTAGAAAATAAGGTTTAAGATTTAGGGAATTGGGAAGAAATGAAAGTTTAGGTTTAATAAGGAATGAGAGTTTAGCTTAATTAAAAGTAAGGGTATAAAAGTTTTTTTCCTCTTTAATGAATGCTATTTTTATCACTTTGACCCTTGTGTCCTATTTTTTTTTTGACATAAGCATCAAAATGTGCTATTTTGTACATAAACATCAAAATATGCTATTTTTAAGAATTCACCTCATTTTTAATCACCAATTTCTTTATTTTTCATTTTTAATATAATCCTTTATTTTTTTCTTTAGCAGATAATGTTTTTGTCTAATTGTGATTCATTGTATTGTATCATTTCATTAATTGTTTGAGAATTACTTATTGGTGTTTTTGGTGAATATTCTTTGCGAATATCTCCACCTTTTGAATCAAATCTATATTATTAATCATTACATTGTATTATTTTATTAATTTTTGAGAATTATTTGTTGATGTTTTAGTGAATTTTCTTTGTGGGTACCTGTATTTTTTGAATCAAATACATTTTATTAATTCTTTTGTAAATATTTATTTTGTATCTCAAATTTTTAAGTGGGTATTACTTGTATAAGTGGACACGGATCAAATTCGTTATTTTTGCTACCCTGATCGATTTTTTTTTATTTTTTTTTATTTTATCTATTTTTTTGTTTTTTTGTTGCTAAAAGATTTCTTTAAGACCTGTTTTTCAGTTTTTTATTTTTAAGTAGGGATTAGTTTGGTTGATAATAATAATTCGTTGTTTAAAATTTATATATAGATTTTTCTTATCATCAATTATTAAATTTATATTTTTGTTATAGTTAGTTTAAGTTTTCCTTTACATATTATTTTATGGTTTGTATAATTAGATTTGTTTAAATAATACTTTTTTCATTGCATATGTGGATGGTAATTTTAATCTAATAATTAAAAAAAAAATCTGATATATTTATATATTTCTTAAGTAAATTACTTTTTTATATTTTTATGATCTATTTGTAGCTAATTCATTTGTAACATTAGTTAAATACATGTTAATTATATTTGAATTTCTTAGATATTAATGAAGTTTTATGTATAATAAAGTTTTACATGGATTAAATTTATATTTATTTATAGTTTTCTTTTTAAAAGGTTACATATGATGCAAATTTTCCAAGAAAGACACTCTTAAGTTGGTGTTGGATAGACCTTGATCAAGGAGCTACTAGAATCCGAAGAACTCTGGCCCTTTATATTTCAACCTCAACAGCCCTAAGATATGACACACTTAAGCGACTGAAGAGGGTTTGTTGATTGGATATGACTCACCAAGCAATATGTTTTGTTCAAGAAGAACAATTGAAAATCACTCTCAAAGGATTTCGAAATCGAAAAGAAGAAAACTTGTTATTAATTTTTCTACAAGACTTTGATTTAAGTAGTAGAAAATGTGATAAAGACTTAATTAAAAGCAATGTAAAATGAAAAACTAGGCAAATAATAAATTAACTAGGCTTGAATGACTCTTCTGCTTCATGTTTGACTTTTCAACTCCCATTTGGCGAACTTCCTTCATAGTCGTACATGGTAGTTATACATAATAGACTGTGAGTTAATTCAGAAGACTTGAGAATTTACTTGATAGTTTTTCATAGTAGACTGAGAATTAATTCAGCACACTTGAGAATTTGTTCAAAAGACTTATGAACAAAGAAGACTTGAAACTTGTTTTTCAGAATGCGCCAGAAAAGGTTCTGACCGGCTTAGATAATGGATTCTTCAGCTTCTTGAACGTCTTGGACTTACAACAACACCAAGGTAGTGTGTTTTACCTCTTCATCCAATAAATCCATTTGATTAGAAGCTGAACTAAGTAAAGAACTTAGTGCCTTAGAGAATTTCTTGAACCGAGACCTTGTCATAGCTCCAACTAGTACTTGTAATGCTTCCTCAGGTTCATGCTCTTCCTCAGGTTCAAGCTCTGGTACTTGCTCAGATTCAAGCTCATCCATGATTACATCATCCCTCCCTCCTTCAAAAGGATTTGACCTCAAATCCAGCTCTCCTACATCAAAAGGAAATGAGTCAGACATGAAGAAACGGAAGAACAAATGAATAAACTTTAGTGAAGTGAAGTTTTGGAAAGAAACTTCCTTGGACTGTGGAAATCGTTTTCCTTAGGTACTTCCAATTCCAAACTCCAGATTGATTAGTCATTTGTCGGCTCTCTTTGCTTGCTGTCTTTTGAAATAGATCCTAGTTCTTTGGTCCATAAGCGTTTTGCTTAGCATAATCTTGGACCATCTTTGCTTTCGGAACTGATTCAGGAACCTGTTTTTCATGTGCTTTCACAAAGAAATGCTTTTGACAGTCATTAGGAAATGACTCAAACTTAAGTTCTGGTTCATGGTTAGTTGGTTGCTTCAAGACTTCATTCAATGGTAAACTCCATTGTGCTTCTTCTTGTTCGTTTTCTTCTTGAACCTGTGAAAGAGAATCAATACTACTCGGCTGCACCAGTTCTAGACAGGTAAGTTCTTCACAAGTCTGTTTACTTTCAAGCACAAAATCAGAATGAAAAGAGACAAGATTACACTTAGCTTTATTTTGAGCACTTGGAGTTTGTCTAATCACCAAGTGACCTTCAACTGTTGATGGTGGTTTGTATAATTCAGCAGGAGATGGCAAAGATTCAGAGACTTATCCTCTTTCCTCAGTGATGTTCTCAGCATTCTCCACAAGAACCGTGGGCACATCTTTAGGAATCTTCTTCCTGTCATGACACATGAAAGATTCATTAGAACAATCCTTTGAATTAGAATTTTCATTCATACATTTGCAGTTTAATAGAGGTTGGTCTGTTTATGGCCTCTGGACAACCAGCTTCTCCATATAAATTCTTTGCTCATGGTTTCTTGTTTGAGCTACAGATGAATGTGTGGTTGGAATCTTCTTTTAGATATTCATCACAGTATCATTAACTGCTTCCACCATCTGCTTTGCCAAAGCTTCATATTGCTTTTGTCTCCATAGTCTGTTGTGAAGCTGTCTACCTTGTAGATAACTCCTTTGATCATCAAGGCTGAAATCTTGATCAACTTCTTCTCTGGCCGGTTTGGATTGATCTTTACCTCTCCAATTAGACTTCTCATGTAATCTTTTTAGGTGTGGATTTTCCTGCACATAAACAAAATTGTCAAAAGCAAATGTGTTCTTATTTCTTAAATTGGTTGCTAACTGTTCAACAAGGTTTTTGATGGTGATATAAAATCGCCTTGTTGTGGGACCTTCTTCTTGCTACTTTTCCTAAGAAATCCAAACATCTTATAACCTAGAAACAATAGCAAACACATCAAAGCAACAAAATAATCTCTCTAGTGTTTTCTCTCAAGTGTTCGCCTTCCTTTTTTTTTTTTGGTCACTCAATGATTTCTCAAGAGTTCTGGTGGAACAGAAACCCAATCAAACCCAATGAGTCAATCCTTTTGAGGAGAGAGGAAGTGAGATAGACAGATTGCAATATTTTTGGTGGAAATCACTTTAACTAATCTGCACCCGATTTTACCTAGGGCACAAGCCGATTTCTCATAGCTTTTCTTCCCTTTTAAAAAACAAATATCAAGAGGATTGACCCCGTTTCCTTACACAAGATAGACATATAAGTTTTTTTTTTTTTAAGAAGATTGAAGAGATGAGAAAGATGGATAGAAATGATACCAAACTTTCAGAGTATACTCTGATACCACTTGATGTAAACTTCCCAAGAAATACACTCGTAAGTTGGTGTTGGATAGATCTTGATCAAGGAACTATTAGCATCCGAAGAACAAAAAAAGTGGATTGAAATGGTCGCACAAGGGTTGCAGAAAGCCTTTGATATTCCAACCTCAGCAGTCCAAAGATATGACACACTTAGACAGCCGAAGAGGGTTTGTTGATTGGATATGACTCACCAAGCAACATGTTTTGTTCAAGAAGAACAATTGAGAATCACTCTCAAAGGATTTTGAAATCGAAAAGAAGAAAACTTGTTATTGATTTTTATGCAAGAGTTTGGTTTAAGTAGCAGAAAAATGTGATAAAGACTTAACTAAAAACAATGTAAAACGAAAAATTAGGCAAAGACTGAATTAACTAAGCTTGGATGACTTTTCTGCTTCATGTTTGACTCTTCAGCTTCCATTTGGCGAATTTCCTTTTTAGTCGTCAATGGTAGTTGTACATAGTAAACTGAGAGTTAATTCAGCAGACTTGAGAATTTACTTGATAGTTGTACATAGTAGACTGGGAGTTAATTCAGCAGACTTGAGAATTTGTTCAACAGACTTGTGAAATAACAAAACAGACTTGAAACTTGTTTACCAGAATGGGTCAGAAAGGGTTCTGACCGACTTAGATAATGGATTCTTCAGCGTCTTGGACTTGTAACAACACTAAAGCAGCGTGTTTCACCTCTTCCTCCAATAAGTCAATTTGATTAAAAGCTAAACTAAGTAACGAATTTAGTGCATTAGAGAATTCCTTGAATCAATACCTTATCATAGTTTCAACTGGTACTTGTAATACTTTGTCAGGTTTAAGCTCAGGTATTTATTCAGATTCAAGTTCATCCATGATCACATCAACATATATAAAAAAAATTGTATGCTTTAGGATTCCCTCATTATATAAAAGATTATCAATATTTTTCATATTATTCACATAAAATAAATACAAATGTATTGGATAAATAAATTAAAAAAAAAATCATATCAAAATTTTTGTTAAAAAATAATAATTTAACATATAAATATAATCTCAAATAAAAGTATTACAGCTATAAAAACAATTTTTGACAACCAAGTTATGAAACCTTTTGCCAAATGTATAATCAAAATTTGTATTAATGGTCCTTTGCACAGTTTACTTTCTGCATTGATGAGTTAGCACAAGCCACACGTAAAGGCCTAAACGTTTGAAACAAAAAAACTCATTCTACAATACATTAACTAACTCATGAAACATAGACATTGTCAAAATTTCCATTATCTTAACTATTTTCCTTTACTAAACTAATACTAATAATAAATTATCCATTTAGCTAGTTTTCTATTCTACGTATCTTTTCCTTTTTGTAAGAACTTTATTCTCTATATATTGAGTCAATACCTAAATAAGAAGATGATTACATAACAGTTATCTTATGTTACCTTTAAGCTTTGATTGGGACCTTATCAATTGGTATCAGCGGCATATCTCGCTTTTGATCCGGACCACTTCAGGTATCAAAAGCAATTTTCGTTCAAAGCTACCTCTGTTTTTATCCAGACCACACATGTGGTCACAAGGAACTAATCAAAGTGCTGGAAAAAAGCTTCAGTGAGACTAAGCTGCAGGAAGAATTACAGAAGCTGAATCAAAACATTGCGGACAAATTTCAGTCTATTAGAGTAGATGGTTTAGTTAACCGTGTGTGATTACGGTTTAGTATGTTAGACCGGATATTATCACATGGTATAAAAAGCTTCTATTGTTGTTACGAGATGGTAAATAAGAAAGTCTGTTACATTCTATCTTCTTCTTCGTTTCTTCGTCTCTACTAATACAGTCCTTGGAGCAGGTGATCAATCAGCTCTCTGAATTTGTTATTGATAACGGAGACGGTGGAAACAGTATTGCATGAATCGCTTGACGCGAGGAGGACAGCAACGAGACAAATCGCACACGGCACACCAGTACTAATATTGTGGCACGTTCCTGAACAGTGGAACTTGAGTTTCTGCGATTCAAAGGTGGAGACCCAACGACTTGGGTACGTAAAGTTAAAAAATATTTTGCTTACAACGACACACTAGAGGAACACAAATTCTAATTCGCTTCTTACCACCTCAAAGATGAAGCCAATGCATGGTGGCAAGCGATCTCTAAATCACTTCGAGAATAAGAGACACACACTTAGATTGGATTGTGTTTGAGGAAGAACTGAGGGCACGTTTTGGACTAACTGAAGGAGACGATTTTGTCGACGCATTAAAAGTTCAAAAAACTGGTGAATTCAACGATTATAATGAGAATTGAGAAGTTGCAGAACAAGGTCACATGCTGGACACATAAAGCTTTAACCGGGGCATGTGCTGGTGGATTGATCCCAAAAATTACCGATAGCTTCGAGATGTTTAGACCCAAGACTTTAAAGGAGGGTTATGCTGGATCATTAGACTGTAAACAAACGCAGAACGGTCCTGGCTTGCGTGGTATGTAGCCGCCTGAAAAGCGCGTTCCAGATTGCATCCAAAAGCGGTAGCGTGGCTGATGTTCAATATGTAGCTCATCAAGCCTTACATGCCAATTCGCACACTGTACTCGGTATGTGCAAGCAATGGCTAGCCGAAAACATATAAAGCCTTATTATCTCCAGTACACAGGTTCGAAGCGAACGTGAAACTTTTTGAGGTAAACATCGTTCTGGCTGTTTAGGGATTAGCTTTGCCTTTTTTTTTTTTGTCACAAAAAAAGAAACAGTACGTTATCAATGTTTTCGCTTAAACTTTGAGAGCAGGTTGTTTAAAAGAACATGGTGGAAAATGATTAATCTCACAATATCACGGACTAATGCTTTCGCTTATGTGAGATCATGGGCTTTGTGTGAGCACAATGCATAAAATGAAGAGGTCTACTTGCAAAAACTTTTGGGTTGATTAGTGGTTGGCACTTACTATTGAATGTGAGCTTAGTGTGCTTAGTTTATTTTTCCCGGTTTTTTTATAAATAGGTTTTCAAAATGAATCCTATATTAGTTTGTGTTGCGAAAAATTGGGAATATTTTCAAACTTAAAACAAAGATTTAACGATGAAAGAGTGCAACTTTATCAGAAAGATGTATTTTCATCATAAAAGTAAAATATGCATTTTCTACAAATATATTTTCTAATATATAATTTTCAAACAAGTAGCTATTTAGTGTTACTTTCCTTTGTTTGGTTAACATTTAATATATTGTAAAATTCCTCCTGTCTAAAACACAAAAATACTTAACTGGATGAATTTGTAAACTCTTGACTCTAAAAGACATTTACATTAGTCTCTAGGTCAAAGATGAAATTTCATCTCATGCTGCAGTCATGATAAATAAACTTTGTTGTAGTCGACATAGATATTGAATTATATGTCCTTCTCAATAAAAATTGATTAAATTAGACGGAATAATAAATATTGAATTTGGAGAATTATGTCCTCCTAGATATTGAATTATATGCTGCAGTCATGAAAAAGTTCCAGATTGTCGTTTCGTTATAATAGATATTGAATTTGGAGAATTATGTCCTCCTAGATATTGAATTATATGCTGCAGTCATGACAAAGTTCCAGATTGTCGTTTCATTATTTGTTTTGTGTCCTTTTCAAGTCTATGGTTTACAGAAAAACCGGTCCATTATTTTGTTAGTGAAACATTTTGGGTATCCATCATTATTGTTTTAAGATTACAGATGCAGATCAATCAGACGTAGAAATATACGTAAACTTTACTAAATTAACAGTAATAGAAAACAAGTGTTTACAAAAAGAAAACTAACTTGATGATTTCTCCTTCTTCGATATTCGAATAAAGTTTTGTTTGATAGAGGCTTGCAGAAGCAATCTCCTAAGACAAAATTTCGCCCTTACAGTGGTGTATGCAGTTTCGGTGGACGTCTATCTTGCAGGATTCAACTATGGATCTCTAAATTAACACCTTAGAGAGACCCTGGCAAACCTACTTTGAGATTCTCAGAAATTGGTTATGAGAAGAAGAAGATCAGAAATAATTTTAATCTCTTTCGCATTGTTCTCTCTCTCCCTCTCCTGTTTCTTGTTCGTTACGTCTTTCGTCTCTCCCTTTTATAATGATCCAAGCGTTGCTTTCCACAAGGAGACAATACCAATTGGTGTGTTTCACAACCGAACCTGTATTAACCGACACAAACATATATCAAGAGAAGTTTACGTAAATACCACTCCTTCACCAATATCTTCGTAAACAACATAAAGTTTATGTAACTAAACACCAACAATACCCCACATTTTCTATTCAAACTTAACAATACCCACATTTGGATAGAAAATAAGATTCACAATTCCTGAAAAAAAAAATAGAATCAATATGCATCGGTAAAAGTGTCTTTTGGACTTGAACTTTTCCTAGTAAGCACTTATCGGATTCACTTGTGGGTAGTGAACGTTAGTCTTGAACTAGCCACGTTTGTTAGTAAACCGAAACAATAAGTGAAACACATATATCATCAGCTCATTTCAAGTTTATACGGTTGTGTTTTTTTCGGCCCTGAACATATCCCGACTTCGTGAGAGTTCTAGAGAATTTAGCCATCTCAATTCTCATATGTGCGACCGCGACACACCTCTCATATATGTAACATTAATTAAGAATAGTCCATTCTATCCCACTTTAATAAAGATATTAACGTTATTAAGAATAAAATAAATTCATCCCTTAATCGTCAATGGATACACATTTTACTTCATAGGAATGAGAAATGTGTCTTTCTCTCTTAAGTCTTAGCCAGTTTGCCTTTTGAACTTAGACCATGGGATATCCAATGTTGCTAAGTAAGGTTTCCACCAAGTGGTGACTCATTTTGTTTGCTTTAAACCCATTCCCGTCGAAGTGAATACAACTTGCTCTTTCGGTAGGCCTTTAGTCAAAGGATCAGCCAAGTTTTTCTTTGATCTAATATAATCTAATGCTATCACCCCATTGGATAGCAATTGTCGTATTGTGGCATGTCTCCGGCGAATATGCCTTGACTTGCCATTGTAAATTTTATTTTTCCCTCTATTTAAGGCAGCCATACTGTCACAATGAATACATAGTGCAGGCTTTGGCCATAGTGGGATATCTTCAATAAAATTTCTAAGCCATTCGGCTTCTTCCACAGCTTTATCTAATGCGATAAATTCGGATTCCATTGTAGAACGTGCAATACACGTTTGTTAGATGATTTCCAAGACACAGCACCACCACCAAGTATAAACACATAACCACTTGTGGATTTAATATCCGTATTACTAGAGATCCAATTAGCATTACTATACCCTTCTAACACAGGAGGAAATTTAGTGAAATATAGACTATAATTAATTGTATGCTTTAAGTATCTCAATACTCTAACCAAAGCATGCCAATGTTCTCCATTTGGATTACTTGAATATCAACTTAATCGACTCAAAGAATAAGCCAAATCAGGTCTCGTACAATTTGTAATGTACATGAGGCTCCCAACAATTTGTGTGTATTCTAACTGAGACACACTGTCACCTTTATTCTTTGAAAGTTTACATGTGGATCGTACGGAGTGACTACGGGTCTATCATCAAGTGACCAAATTTCTGTAGAACTTTTTCCACATAATGGGATTGAGTAAGTGAATATCCATTTTTAGTTCTCGTGAAATAGTTTTAGGAAAGTCTGTCTGTATTGATTCATGAGAATGAGTCTTTATACAAGAGTGTAGAGGTCGTAAAAAATATACGATAATAAAGACATATACATGTGTTTCCTTATTCTTCTCCTAATACCCCTCCTCGAGTTGGCGGTGAGATATCTTGAATCCCCAACTTGGACAGTAAGTAGACAAAAGTAGGAGAAGGCAACGCTTTGGTGAGAAGATCCGCCTGTTGTTCTTTCGTGGTGATATGCTCGGTGATGATAAGTTTATCTTGAACAGCATCACGGACGAAATGACAGTCACGTTCGATATGTTTCGTCCGTTCATGAAATACCGGGTTCGCCGCTATAGGAATAGCTGCTTTACTATCACAAAACAACCGCATAGGCTCGTCATGAGAGATACCGAAATCAGAGAGCAAGGCTTTAAGTGATTTCAACTCCTTCAAAGCGGCAGCCATAGAACGATACTCTGATTCAGCGGAAGACATAGAGACGACTTTCTGTTTCTTCGTTTTCCAGGAGACAGGAGAAGAACCAAGGAGCACAATGTATGCACTTAGTGAACGACGCGTGATCAGACAGGCACTCCAGTCAGCATCGCAATAAGCTGTTATACGTAAATCCGTGTCGGCGCGGAGAAGAATGCCTTGAGCAGGAGAGCCTTTAAGATAACGAACCACACGAAGAGCAGCAGTCCAATGAGCTTATAACGGCTTCTGCATGAACTGAGAGAGTATATGGACGGCATAGCAAAGCTCAGGCCTCGTAAACGTGAGGTAAATAAGCCGACCAACTAACCGGCGATATGCCTCGGGATTGGAACACAACGGACCATCAGCAAGAGAAAGCTTGTGATTCAGCTCGATTGGGACAGAGGATGGTTTTGCTGCAAGAAGTCCCGTCTCAGCAATGATGTCGAGAGCATATTTGCGTTGAGAAAGGAAGATGCCTTCGCGGTTACGGGCAACCTCAATTCCCAAAAAATACTTGAGTTTCCCTAAATCTTTCATATGAAAGCATTGACTGAGATAGTTCTTGAACTTTTGGAGAGTGGATATGTCATTGCTCGCAACAATGAAGTCGTCCACGTACACCAAAATGTGAAGAGAGATATGTCCACGAAGATATGAGAAGTGAGAGTAATCCGACTTACTTTGTACAAACCCATACGACTTCAATGCAGTGCTGAGTTTAGAGAACCAACATCTAGGAGCTTGTTTGAGACCATATAGAGACTTCTTCAGAAGACAAACTTTGTTGGGATCTGGATCCTCGAAACCAGGTGGCAGCTTCATGTAAACTTCTTCTTTGAGATCACCATGAAGAAAAGTATTGTGAACATCCATTTGGTGAACCTCCCATTGTTTTGCAGCAGCCACATCAAGGAGAACACGAACGGTGGACGGCTTCGCAACCGGAGCGAATGTGTCTGTGTAATCGATGCCCTCTTTCTGACGATTCCCAAGAGCCACCAGACGAGATTTGTAGCGAGCTACCTTGCCATTTGAATGGTACTTGATCTTGTACACCCATTTGCTCCCAATAGCTTTCTTGCCAGGTGGTAAAGTGGTAACGAGCCAAGTCTGGTTGACACCTAGTGCCGAGTATTCGTCTTGCATGGAGTCATTCCATACATCATCTTGAGATGTTTCGTAGTAACTGGTGGGTTCAACACTGGCAGTAACAGCTGCAAGAAAGACTTTGTGACTCGGAGAGTAGTTAGCATCAGAAATATAGTGAGATATCGGATACAAAGTGTTACCTGAGGCCGCGTCAGAGGAGCCAAGATCAGAGAGAGGTAGAGTGAGAGGGGGTGTAGTACTCAGAGAGACCGTATTGGTGACATAGTTCTTGAGCAAAACGGATGGTTGTCGTTGACGCTGACCCCGTCCAAGTAGCTCAGGCAACCCTGGTGATGGAGGTTCGTCCGGTGGTGGTACACCTACGTTAGGGGATGGAGAACCAGACCGAGGAGAATCAGAGGATGATTCAGTAGGTATCGGATCAGAAGAAGAGGAAGCATCAGCTAGGCTAGGGTCAGTGGAAGATTCGATTGGAGCAGGAGTAACCCCTGGAGGATCAGAAGTAGGTGTAGCTGCCGGAGAAACCACAGGAGTAGTTAACACAGGCGGAGACGAAAGTACCGGATGCAGCCAATCATCCACGAATACGTCAGAGTGGTGGAGAGGAGGAGTTACATAATCAGCATCGAGAACCCCGGGGAACTGATCCTCATGGAATACAACATCACGGCTCTCGAAAAACTCATTCCGTTCAAGATCATATAGTCTCCAAGCCTTCTTGCCGTAAGGATACCCAACAAACAAACATTTTCGACTACGGGTGCCGAATTTATCTTTGTCGCGAGATCGCCGATGTGCATAACAGAGACATCCAAAAACACGCAGAGAGCTATATGAAGGAACGAAACCGTTAAGCACTTCGTAGGGAGTTTTACCTTGCAGGAGCTGTGTCGGGGTACGGTTGATGATATGAGCAGCGGTAAGAATGCTTTCACCCCAGAAAGTAACCGGTAGACGCGCCTGAAACAGACATGCTCGTGCAACATTGAGAATGTGTCTATGTTTGCGCTCAACACGACCATTCTGCTGGGGAGTATCAACGCAAGACGTCTGGTGAACGATACCATGTTGTCGGAAGAAAGAGGAGAGCACCATGAATTCGGTGCCGTTATCACTCCGCAACATTTTAAGCGGCAGTCCATATTGACGCTCAGTCATAGCACAAAAGTTCTTCAAGAGGCCCGCGACTTCAGATTTTTCCAGCATCAAATAAGTCCAAACAGTGCGAGAATAATCATCAACAATTGTCAAAAAATATGCAGCACCACAGGACGAGAGAGTACGATACGGACCCCATACATCACAATGAATCAAATCAAACGGAGCAGCAGCTTTATTAGAACTGTCGTGAAAAACACCTCGAGTTTGTTTCGCACGATAACAGATATCACAAGAATTCGAATGATCAAAATCAATCTGAAAATTATCAAAAACTGGTAATGACGACAAAACGTTGTAAGATGGATGCCCAAGTCTTCGATGCCAGAGTTCGGAAGAAGAAGATTGTTTCTTTGTAGTCCGATTAGCTTTAGCAACGGTGACACCTGTGAAGTAGTATACCCCCTCTCTCTCTTCACCTGCTCCAATCAGGGTCCTCGTAAAACGGTCCTGCAAGACACACATTGTATCAGTAAATATCGCTATACAACCGGTTTGCTTAAGCAGCTTAGATACAGAGATCAAAGTGCAATTAAACTCGGGAACAAAGAGAACATCGCGGAGATAGTAGTCTTTGCTTAAAGGTAAAATCCCAAATTTAGTAGCACGAGATGCAGTGCCGTCAGGCTTAGTAACCGGAGCCGGAAACATGTTCTGAACATCTTGTAGAAGAGACAAGTCTCCGGTCATATGATGGGATGCACCTGTATCAATAATAACATCGGTGATGTGAGTTTTACCAGACAAGCGATCAGTGGACAAGTTGATTTGTTGTTGTTGCAGCAGATTGATGAGAGCAGCAATCTGATCTGACGGTGGAGTCACAATGTTGGTGTGAGCCGCATTAACTCTGCCCCGACCACGTTGGCTAAAAGACTGACGACCACCACCACGACCAGCTCGACCACGATGAGAAGAGGTAGAGGAAGATCCCGTGCTACGACCTTGAGACTGTGTTTGTTGTTGATCAAGGTACCAATCTGGGTATCCATGGAGGTCGAAACATTCCGCCTTGTCGTGACCTTTGCGGTTGCAGTGAGTACAAAAACGCGGAGAGTCTCGTCCTCGAACAGCATCAGAAAGAATGGGAGACTCTGTTTTAACTGAAAACCCAACGGCATCGGTCTGTATCTCCTTAGAACGCATCGTAAGGCTATTCTTCGCGAACCACACGTGAGTAAACCGAATTCATGTCTGGTAAGGGATCCTCATTGATTATCTGAGAACGAACATTGCTGAATCGTGCCTCATCAAGCCCAAACAGAAATTTATGGACTCGAGCATCTTCACGTTCTTTCTCGATATCAGCAGCAGCTGCACAGGAACATGGACGAGTGGACTTGAGATTTTGGAGCTCCTCCCACAACTTGGACAAACGTCCGTAATATTCAAGAACAGGTTGTCCCTGTTGTTTGCAATTTGTTACTTCGTTTTCAAGGAGGTGTTTACGAACTCCATTGTTGACGGAGAACCTCCGTCGAAGGGATTCCCAAAGCTTATACGCATCTGCAACATGCGTAACGGTGGAGCGAATGGTTGGATCGTTGGACGTACGGATCCAACCCACTATCATGGAGTTCGAAGCGATCCATCGAGCAAGATCTGGATTGTCGGCTGGTTTTTGCGATCGTGCCGTCAATGAAACCGATCTTTTGTTTTGCTTGAAGCGAGTTGGAAAGCTCTGTAGCCCATTCACTGTAGTTATCTCCACGAAGAAGAACAGAGGTAATTAAAGCGCCTGGATTATCAGACGGATACAACGTGTAGGGAGACTGAGACTCATTTGAGGAGCCTGTTGCACCGCTTCCAGAGACCGACATATTTTCCGATGAGCAGGAAAACGAGGAAGCGAAAGACGGCGCTGTAGAAGAGAACTAGGTCAGAACCTTTGTGGCTCTGATACCATGAAATAGTTTTAGGAAAGTCTGTCTGTATTGATTCATGAGAATGAGTCTTTATACAAGAGTGTACAGGTTGTAAAGAATATACGATAATAAAGACATATACATGTATTTCCTTATTCTTCTCCTAATATCTCGTTTAATTCTAATACCAAGAATTACATCAGCCAATCCCATATCCTTCATTTCAATTTCACTTAACATCTTCTTTGTGGCTTTGATAATGTTTCCACTCGTTCCCATTATCAACATATCATCCACATATAAACATACAATGATTGTATCATTTTTGGTGTTCTTAATGTACACACATTTGTCACATTCATTTATCGTAAAACCATATGACCTCATTGTCTCGTCAAACTTCTCATGCCAATATTTTGGCGCTTGCTTAAGTCCATACAAGGACTTCATAAGCTTACAAACTTTCTTCTCTTTCCCTTTAACTATAAAGCTTTCGGGTTGTTCCATATATATTTCTTCTTCTAGTTCACCATTTAGGAATGTTCTTTTAACATCCATTTGATGAATATCTAGATCATATATGGCCACAATTGCTATTAGCAATCTAATCAAAGTAATTCTCGTCACGGGAGAATAGGTATAAAAGAAATCAAGACCTTCCTTTTGACGATATCTTTTTGCCACTAATCTTGCTTTATATTTCTCAATTGTACCATCCGGTCTCAGCTTCTTTGTGAAAATCCATTTATGTCCAATTAGTTTATTACCAGGTGGTAAATCCACTAATTCCCATGTATGATTACTCAAAATGGATTCAACTTCACTTTGAATTGCCTCTTTCCAATAAGGTGCTTCCAAAGATTCAGTTGCAGCCTTATACGTTTGAGGTTCAAATTCAGTCAGATACGTCATAAAGTCTGTACCAAAATCTTTAAGAATCCTTGCCCTTTTACTTCGTCTTGGTTCAATTTCTTCTTCTTGAACCTTTGAGGCCCTTTCATTAATCTCACGTACTCGTTTAGTACTCGTACTTATTTGCTATTTGTAAGGAAATACGTCTTCAAAGAACTCAGCCTCATTTGATTCAATGATCGTATTGACCTTTACCTCAATATTATCAGATTTATGGACTAAGAATCTATAAGCTGCACTGTTTTCCGCAGGACTGATGTAAACACAATCCACTGTTTTTGGTCCGATAACAGTTCTCTTTGGTAAAGGTATTTGAACCTTAGCGAGACAACCCCACACTTTCATATTTTTATATGACGGGGTCTTATTTTTCCACATATCATATGGGGTTTTAACACTCTTCTTAAGAGGAATCTTATTCAATATATAGTTTGCCGTGAGAATGGCTTCACCCCATAAGTTGAATGGTGCACCTGAATCATTAAGCATGAAATTCTGTAACACCCGTCTCATCCTCACTCGAGAACGGTGTGCACTAAACTCAACTTATGTCTCAAATACTCCAATTAATAAAATTTTATTTTTATTTTCGGAAATCATTAAATAAATCTCATAAATCCAATAAATCGAATAAAATCTTAAAATAATGTTAAAAATAAAATACTGAAAACTGTAAAATCCCAAAAATAGCATCCGATCGTCATAGCATAAATCTAGTCGTCGGTCTCACCTGAAAAGGGAAGAAAGAATGGTGAGTAATAGGGGAGTTACTCAGTGAGATATGAGTTACAAATTCATCATCTCCTTTAAGAGTTATTTTTTTCCTCCAGCAACTCCATTTTGCATTGGAGTACAAGGAGCAGTAGTTTGATGAATGATCCCATGTATATAACAAAAATCTGAAAATTCATTTGATTTGTATTCTCCACCATGATCTGTTCTAAGAATCTTTATTCTCTTCTCTAATTGATTTCCGACTTCTGCTTTGTATTTCTTAAACATATTCAAAGCCTCCTCTTTCGTCTCAATCAAATAGATATTACTAAACTTACTATAATCGTCAATGAAAGAAATCTAATAATTCTTTCTTCCACGACTTGGAGTTGATTGAAAATCACATAAATCACTATTTATCAATCCAAGTAAGTCATTTGACTTTTCCACAGATTTGTAAGAGTGTCGTGAATATTTTGATTCCACACAGACTGTACATTTGTTTCTGTTAACGTTAACAAGATTGGTTTTAGGTAACAATCCTATATTCATCATTCATCATTCTTCATAATGAATGATAATTGACATGCCCCATTCTTGCATGCCATAAATCACTTAAATCAATCAAGTAAATAGAAGCAGAGCTATTGCCTGCAATTTTATTAACAATTGGTACAACATTCAGTTTGAAAAGACCATCACATAAATAGCCTATTCCTACATACATCCCACCTTTAGTGAGGACAACCTTATCAGATTCAAACATGATATGAGGCGATTTTACCTCATTATAACCTTTGTTTTCTAGTTTTTATCGAGTCTTTGTAGTCCTTATCGAGTCATTTCAGGTAACTAAGGAGCTATAAAAGAAGATTTGAGGAATGGAAGCTTCTGGAGAAAAAGAAAGTGAAAGTGGAGCAAAAAGGAGTCATAATGAAGGAAAAGAGCATTACGGAGCACTTGCTCCGTTTTGGAGCACCCGCTCCGTCTGCTGACACAAATATGGAAACTCCACTTACCTAGTTTTGGGACGCGACCTAAGAGAGAAAAGGAGGAGCCGTCGCCAGAACACATCTATCATCTTTTCTATCTTTTTGATTTGAATACTTTGAGAGAGTTTTGAGACCTAGACAATTTTCCATAAAGTTTTTAGAGTTTTTGTTTGTTAGGATTTGGGAGAAGAATCTCTACAACACTTGAGAAGAATTCTGAACCCCTTTTGTTTATTTTCTATTTCATTCATGGATTTGTCTTCATCTCTTGCTGTGTTTTGTTTCACCATGTCTGAGTAGTTCTCTAGTTAGGTTAAGGTTTCAAGGGAATTCATGAATCGCTGAAATATATATGTTAGAATAGGGATCTATCTTCTAGTTCTTCATATATTGTTGATCTTAATGCTGAAACTTGATTAGCTACCTAGTTTCTGATATTAGGTTGTTTAATGCACCAAAAGTGTTTGCTAAATGCCTGAAAGAACATAGATGAGCAAAACGTCCTTAGCTAACGAAAGCTGATGTTAAGGCTTTTTGTGAACATATCAAACCTGGTCTTAATGCATGTTCAGTTTCCTGAATTCAAACGACAGTTTAGAATATTAGGTTATTAGACATAGTAATTGATACTACGACAGTAGGTTGGTTATAAATCAGTGTTTTGAGTTCTAGAACGCGCTTAATGATTTCCCTGTTCGATTCTCTGGTTCACGATCTCTGAATTCCTGCGAATTTACCCTTGACCTAACATTTTGCTTATTTGATCTTTACATCGTTATTTGTTTATTTCTGTTTCATACAACCACCAATCAAAAACCCCATATTTTGTCTTAGCTTCCTTTCGATCTTCATAGATTCATGGTTTAACACTGGTCCTCTGTAATTCGAATCTTTCTGTATTACAATTATATGATGTGCACTTGCAGTTGAAAATAAAACACTAAATCCAGTCTTTGAAAACACAATCTTAAAGCCTATGTTGCTAAGAAGTGAACCTGAAATCAGATTCTTTCGAATCTCAGGGACATGGAGCACATTTGTTAGTGAAAGTTCTTTCCCAGAAGTGAGTTTTAAGACCACTTTGCCTTTTCCTTCGATCGTTACGGTGCTCGCGTTTCCCATATAAAGCTTTACTACACATGAACCTTGCTCATATGTCGTAAACATACTCAGGTCAGAGCACACATGTTTTGTTGCACCAGCGTCAATCCACCAGTCGTTGGAATTTGTTACCATATTTGCCTCAGAAACAACAGCAACAAATTGATTCTCGGTAAGGTTTACGTTGTTAGCGTCTCCACCCGATGTCCCTTCCTTCTTATGGCGGCAGTCCTTGGCCCTATGTCCAGGCTTTCCACACACCCAACACGCACCCCGAGGCTTCTTCTTAAAGTCATAGCTCTTTACAATGGTGAACGGTTTCTTAAACTTTTTATTATTCTTAAAGCTTTTGAATTTGGAACTGTTTCCCTCAATTACATTGGCCCTTGCTTCCATCGAAGAAAATTCAGATTTATCGTTTTTTCATTCTCTTCTTCGACACGAAGTTTAAGAATTAACTGCTCGAGACTTGTATCTTCATGAATATGCTTCAGATGGGTCTTGAAATCTTTCCATGTTGGAGGCAATTTTTCGATAATAGATGCAACGAGAAAGGTTTCATTCACCCCCATACCCTCATCCTTTAATTCATGAGAAGTCACTTGAATTTCTTCAACTTGTTTCACCACAGAGATGGCATACTCATCTTGAAATTCAGAAATTTCCCAGCAATGAACTTCTTTGCACTTGCCACTTCAGATTTGTACTTATTCTTTAGTGATTCATACAATTCTTATGGAGATCTAAATTCTTGATAAACATCATATAGAGAATCATCCAGAACGTTAAGAATATAATTCTTACACAAAAACTCATTTTGTGTCCACGCCTCTGATGCTTTGACGACATCGTCCGGAATATCACCGTCATCAGGCAATTCTGGTCCGTTGGAAGTCAAATATTGTGCCAAGTTCAATGTCGTGAGATAAAACAACATCTTTTGTTGCCATCTTTTGAAATCCACTCCTCGGATCACAAAAGGCTTCTCGATGTGATTTTTCACACTCACAGCAGATTGATCCATCTATCAATTTCAAACAACAGAGAGAAAAGAAATTCTGTCTTAGATTGTTGTTTAAGGTTAGAGATGCAGATCAATCAGACGTAGAAATATACGTAAACTTTATTAAATTAACAGTAATAGAAAACAAGTGTTTACAAATAGAAAACTAACTTGATGATTTCTCCTTCTTCGGGATTCGAATAGAGTTTTGTATGATAGAGGCTTGCAGAAGCAATATCCTAAGACAGAATTTCGCCCCTACAGTGGTGTATGCAGCTTTGGTGGACGTCTATCTTGCAGGATTCAACTATGGATCTCTAAATTAACACCTTAGAGAGACCCTGGCAAACCTACTTTGAGATTCTCAGAAATTGGTTAAGAGAAGAAGAAGATCAGAAATAATTCTAATCTCTTTCTCTCTTTCGTATTGTTCTCTCTCTCCCTCTCCGTTTCTTGTTCGTTACGTCTTTCGTCTCTCCCTTTTATAATGATCCAAGCGTTCCTTTTTGACACAATACCAATCGGTGTGTTTCACAACTGAACCTGTATTACCGACACAAACATATATCAAGAGACGTTCGTAAATACCACTCCTTCACCAATATCTTCGTAAACAGCATAAAGTTTATGTAACTAAACACCAACAATCATATTGCTATGATGTTGAACTTATTTATTTGATATAACATGAATTAAAAAGTTATAGATCTATTTGCTAATAGTGGATTGCTAAATATATATACACATGTATACAAACATTTATCATCATACATAGCCATACATATCCATTTTGTATAATATTGACTACATATCCGTAATATTGTTAAGATGTTCAATCTATTTACAAGCTTTTATAATCAGAAAATTTACCGATCTATTTTCCCAATGTGTTATTCATGTTTTCAAATTTAGTTACAAGTCTTTTTGGATATAAATAATCAAATTAATAGATCTATTTGCATCAAAGTTTATGCTAACATTATGGATACATATCTATGTTTGAAGAACATTATGTAAATAATATTAAATGCAAGGACTTGGCTGCAAAAATGGAGAAAACTGGACAGATTTGTTTTTTGTTTTTTCAAAAAAAATGTTAAATTTATTTAAACAAAAAGAACGCTTTTACAATCTCTACAGCTTTAGTAAAAAATGATTAGAGGGAAAAGAAACATAAAATTGGGTTTTCAAATCCTATCTCGTAACTAGCCACATTTTCATTGCTTCTTCGTGTCTTGCATTTCCGTTGAGGCGGATTGCTAAGATTTTGTTGTGAACTTGTTTGTCGAGGTTGTGTATGAGCCGACATGATGAAAGGAGATGATCACTATGTCTTCTCCCATTATGCTCTCTCCAAATTAAGAAAACCACGATCTGAAGAGAGTATCTAACCAAGTACATGTGCATCTTATCCATAGAGTTAATTTTCGTGATCTCCAAGATGCGTGACCAGCACGGTGTATAATCTGCAGCCATAAATTTTTGAGTGAGACTTTTCCATACCTCTTCCGAGTATCCGCATGAGAAGAAGATTTGGTCACGAGTTTCTAGCTGAGCATTGCAGAGAATACATGAGCCGTTCACCCTAGGGTTCCAGAGCAAGACACGATCCACTGTTGCTAGCCGATTGTGGGTTGTGGGCCATGTAATAAAAGAGAATTTTTGAGTAGCGTTGGTGAACCATATTTTTTCATGTCATGGAACCTGTGATTGTGGTCCACACATAAACTGGTTTTTTTTTGTGTGCTAAACTTGTTTTTGAAATCATCCCTTCTCTGTCTCCACAAAATTACATCATCTGCTTGTGTTAACCCTGCATTTTTATCTTATGAATTTCGTGTTCAATCATATTTAGACTCTCCACTCTATGCCTCGTATCTCAGCGTTTTACCGCATCTTCCACTGTGGCGTTAAGTTGAATGCCCATATCAATGATTCCACAAACACCCGTTATATTCATTTGTCTTCCAAGAGAAGACCATATATCATGCCAGAAGGAAGTGGTAGCACCACTACACATATCTACCCTTGTATAAGAAATTGCCAGATTTTTATACTTTAGAAGCTTCTTCCACATCCATGAACCGAGAGAGTTGCTTTCCTTTATTTTCCAAATTGAATTCTTCTTAATCAGGTAACAATGAATCCATTTGACTCATAAATATGTTTTGGACGACATAATTCTCCAAATTAGTTTCATTCAGCATACATTGTTGCGTCCGAGATTTATCTTAATCCTACCCCTCCCTCTTCCTTTGGTTTACACACGTCTTTATATACCACTTTTTTTTTTTTTGGTTCAATTCCGGACCTGACTAGAGAAAGGCTGCACATAATTTGTCTATCTCATTGATGCAAGTTTTAGGTAAGCGGAAATAAGAGATCAAGAAATTTGCAAGACTGTGTATCACTGATCCCATAAACTGCAGCCGACCAGCGAAAGAGAGATGTCTGACTGTCCGAGAGCTAAATCGCGACCTTATCTTTTCAATAAGAGGACTGTAGTTGTTAGCTCTCATCCTTTTGTTCATTAGAGGAAGGTCGGGATATCTTACTGGAGGAGAACCCGAGTCAAAAGGGAATTGATTAAGTAATGTATTCTTTCTTTCTTTCTTGCACCCCTGCCATATGTAGTGTGAATTTTTCTAAACTAATATCCAATCGCGAAATTTCAGAAAAGTCTTTGAACACTTTAAGAATCCCCTCAATCTATTTTTTGTTTTGCTATCTGAAAAAACTAGCATGTTCTTGAGTTAAGTTCTGATTCGAACATACATATTCTTGAGTTAAGTTCTGATTCGAACAAACCATGAGCTGGATGGTCGAAACCATCCGAGCTGGAACAGCCATAGCCCCAGCTGGAACATGCGATGGCCCGACCTGGAGCATGCAATGACTCGAGCTAGATCCTGCCGCACCCGAACTGGATGTGTAGTGCACCCGAGCTGGAACGACGATGGCCCAATCTGGAACGGTCATGGCCCGAGCTGGAACATGCCATGGCCAGAGCTGGATCCTACGACACCCAAACAGGATCCTGCCGCACTCGAGCTGAAGATCGAATCTTTCGATCTGGACTTAGCGACATTGAGCTGAAGATTGTATCTTCCAAGCTGGATTTAGTGTCCCCAAGCTGAAGATCATATCTTCCAAGCTGGACTTAGCGTCCCCGAACTGAAGATCATATCTTCCAAGCTGAAGATCATATCTTCCGAGCTGAAGATAGTATCTTCCTAGCTGAAGATCGAATCTTTTGAGTTGAACCCACGACATCCACTTCCGAGCTGGACACACACCACTCATGAGCTGGAAGTGTTTGTACACCCAAGCTGGATTGACCAATTCTCTGAGGTGAACTTGGTCAATTCTCTGAGCTGAATCCACAACACGTTCCGAGCTGAATATAAGCATCTCTCCGAGCTGGACTTTGGCCGTACTTCTCAAGCTGAAATTGGCCAGTTCCCTGAGCTGAACTTGGCCAATTCTCTGAGCCGAAGTACAGCCGTTTCGAGCTGCAATGTTGATCTTTTCTCTGAGCTGGATTTCCCAAACATCTGAGCTGGTTGTTCAACATTCCCGAGCTAACTTCGTGAATTCTCCGAGTTACTTTCTTCCGATTATCCAAAATTAACTTCTTATTTTCTCCAAGTGGAAAATATGTTTTGTCCAATTCTTCGGACTGTAATAATCGGTCTTTTGTCTTCAGAGATTTATTTCTGAAACATCGTATTGTTTTACGGAAAACATCATGATGTTTTACGGAAACTTCATTCTGTTTTGATAATAAAAAGTCGAGAAGTTCGCGTATAAAAACCAAGTCAAGACATTAAACCGATTAAATAGAAGGAAGGATCCAACCAAAGGCAGAAGATTGACTCAGGCTAGATTGGAAGAGAGAAGACTCGCGGGCCGGACGAATTAAGTAAAAGTTGGTGCAAGGAGAAGAGACCAACATGCCACATCGCTTAGATTGCTTTCGAGGGTTTCAACCCCTTAGTATATATAGACACCTATGTATAGACTTTCAAATCATCCCTTCTTCTCGTACTTTATGACTTAGGCATTAGATTAGTTTTGCTTAACGAATATTGCATGAAAAGTTTACTCAACAAGTCAATAAAAGTCTTTTTACGAGTTCATCCCAGAAATTTTGGATCCCTACATTAAAACTTTCTAAATTTAGTCGTGCGAATTTTGACTCCCACAGTTTGGCGCTGTCTGTGGGGAGTCATAAATTTTCTTACTCGTAAGAGTGAGAGATCATAAGAGTAGGAGAAATTACTGTCGATAGGGTTGGATGTCACGCGATTAGCGATGAACTCGGAACGAATCCGCAGCCGCATAAAGCATGCAACGTGCAAGTGGCCGAGACTTCGATGGCCGAGTAGAGCAGCACGGTGAGAGTCCCGCGAGAAAAGGCAAACCAAGGAGTAATCGAGTTCTTATAAATTTCTCATTACGATGAAACCATAGACCCAAATGTTCACATAACGGCTTTCCGCATCCCAATGGGCCGAGCCAAGCTCAAGAACAAAGAAAGAGATGCTGGTTTCTGCCTTCGGCTTATAAATAACTTGAAGGGAGCCGGACTCGAATGGTTATTTCGCTAGGAGAGAGACTCCATCGATAACTTTGGACAGCTTTCTTCGGCCTTCCTTTGGACCAAAATGAAAGCCTAAAATAAATTCATGGGATGCTTCAAGGCCGTAGAATCAAAAACTGATGAGCTTAGCGACAAAGTCGCGATCTTAGCATTGTGGTTTGTGTCGCGTTTCCTGGAGGAAATATAGCTAAACATGCCCCTTACTATCCAAGATGCTCTTCATAGAGCTTCGTATTTCTTTACCCACGAGGAGGAGATAAAGGTCTTGGCCCAAAATTGCCATACTCAAAGCCACCAAACCGAACCACACCTCCTACTCCGACGACCTCGAACAGCACGAAGAGCGGTCAAAACGGTGTTTACGCACACTTTGAAAGAGCCAACTCGATCGGATCCCACGACTATCAAGTTGGTTTAGAGCAACCATCAACCAGCTCCGATCGGCTACAAATGGGTTCCGGACGTGGCAAAGGTCCATCGAACACATGGACTAGAATCTCCGGTAACTTCGATGAGATGCAAGAACCATCATCTCTACAGAAATTCAACGGCAAACTGCCACACTTTAAGAATGAAGCTCGAAACTAAACTCTTAACAAGAGAAATTTGAGTATTCGATTAGGCTCCAAGACCTAGACCGGAACGATCAACCGACCAGCAACGACGACAAGGCAGAGAAGTAAGCTAATTGCAACCCTTCAAAACCTCTGAACGATGATGCAAATACTGCGTCCGAGCCAACAAAACAATAGTTTCTGCTCCATTTTACAAACAAATATAATAACTGAACTACAAGACTGCTTGCCACCTTTGGGAGAGCTCAGCTGTACTCCTTTTATTAAGTGTGGGGGGGGGGGAGAATACGTGTATACACCAACTCGTACACAATGACTGAATACATGGACATCACATTTCCTCGCATTCTACAAGCGTTGCGAAAGTACAAAGAAAGCGAATGAGGAAACTCATGATCCCAAACCAAAAGGTCCCCAATTGATCAACCTGGACGACCGCAAATTGGCCAAGCAGGCCAGGCTGAATGTCTGCGAGCTGGCCAAGCCAGACATTCAGAAGTTTTCGAAAAATGGTATCTTAAGTAAAGGGAAAGAAGAAAGTCTTACATTTCGGGAAATTACAAAGAATGAGAATAAGGAAACTTATGCCCCCGAACCAAATGATTTCAAGTTGATCGAGCCGGACAAACAAAAACTAACCCAGCAGGTCAGGCGGGACGTCCGCGAGCTTATCAAGCTCGACATTCGGAAGTTTCTGAAAAACAACGTTTATAAGTAAAGGAAAATAAGCGAGGCCTACACTTCTAAAAATTACAATTATTTTTGGAAAATAAGCGAGACTCACACTCCCAGAAACTTATAACCAAAGTCATTTTTCATAACTTACGAAGAAGCGTGCTCCTAAGGAAAACATATCTCGAATTGGGACATGGCCTCTTTCCAATCTAGAACGGACATGCCCCTGCTAAGGTTGGGATCATGCTGCTGAACACAAAGAGATGTGTGCAACAAGTCGGAGGACGACGCGGGAAACCATGTGTACAAGGAGGACAATGACGTGCCACGAGCTGAGTGGTCAGAGCTGAAAACAAGGATTTTAGAAATTTTCTCAAAAGTTATGAATGAAGATTTGTACGAAGAAAAGATTTGATGGATCAGAGAGAAGTGCATATTTAAGGGGCAATGCACAATCACTTAAGGTTAGCCGTTTTAAATGAGAGTTTCTTTTTTTTTTTACGTGAGTAAGAGGGTTCTTTGGTGAGTGAAAAAAAGAGTGTGTGCAACTATTGTTGTGCGGTAAGGTTGGGTAGATTATGAATTGTTCAGTGTCGATACACGTGTGTGTGAAGTCGAGTCATTCTGATTAAGCAAGTGTTTTTGTTTAATTTCTAATAAAAGTCAACCGTATTCAGGAACTCATCATATCATATTGATATATCTGTGTTCTAAGTTTTTCATTTGGTATCAGAGCAGGTCACCTATCGAGACTGTGAGGTCTACATACAAGTTGAGATCCTGCGGAGAAAATGGATACATCAAAGGAGTTGTTAGCAATTCAACTAACTCTCATGCTGGATAAAAATAACTTTGGCCACTAGAAAGTTTGCATGAAGCAACGACTTAAGGGCATTGATGAAGATGTCTGGATGGCGGTTGAAACTAGTTGGACGGAGCCCACTATCAAGTCAGAGGAAGAAGGTGAATTGATACCAAAACCCTAGGACAAATGGATAGAGGCTGACAAGTTGAGCTCTAAGTTCAATTCCAAGGCAATATCTGAAATCTTCAATGCTATCAATAGCAGTTCAAATTGGTACAAGGATGCACTTCGGCTAAGGATGCTTGAGACACTCTGGTTGAATACTACGAAGGTACCTCAACGGTTAAGAGGAAAAGATTGGATTTCTTGGCTTCTCAGTATGAAAATCTGAGGATGAGTGAGGAAGAGTCAGTCACCAGTTTTAGTTCAAAACTGAGCTCTATTGCCAATGAAGCGGCTGTTCTGGGAAATACATACAAGCACAAGAAACTTGTTAAGAAACTCATTCAAGGCTATTTTCTTACTACAATGCTCTGTTTAAGGCTGTGATGAACACTGATGAAATGAAATTCTCATCACTCTGTGGGATTCTCAAGGCATAAGAGATGGAGACTTTGGCTACTCAAGCTAAAGGTGGAAAAGACATAGCTTTCACTGCAGTAAAAGAAAAAGAGTTTTGGTGTAGATAATCCAAAGGACATGGACACATCAAGAGTGAGTGCCCAAATCATCAGAAGAGAAATGACAAATCACTGATAAGTTTTTGTGATATTGAATCTGATGAAGATAGGATGCTTAATATGGTTGCCTATGTTGGAGGAAAATATTTATTGGATTCAGATCCTGATTCAGAAATAGACAATGAAGAACTTGATTCTAAGATGGAATATCACAAGCTATGTGAGAACTGGGTTAATCTGAGCAATATCAACCTAACACTTCTAAAAGATAAGGAAATTTTGGAAGAACAGATCAACATTCTTGAAATGGAAAAACCAACTTCCCAGGAAACCGAAGCCTTAACATTGATGAATAACAAAGACTCTGATCTGTTGGTGAAACTGGGGATAGAACAGCAGAAATTATCGATCTGGAACTTAGGATGCATTAATTTTCAGAATAGTTATCCCATGAAAAGGAGAAAAACAGAGGGCTTGAACATAATCTAAATGTCAACCACAAGAAAATTAAAATGTTGAACAAAGGAACCAAAAACATAGATCAACTGCTTGCTATGGGTCAACCCTCAAAGGTAAATTGGGGTCTTGGATACACAGGTCGTGGTGAACCAAGTTCTACTGCTCAAAATGTCATTCAAGCTGGCCTCAATGGCTTTATGCGTGCAAAAGACACTTCAGAAGCTAATGATGTTGAACAAGCTAAACCATGTCCAACAGTGAAAACTCAGACGATCAAACAGGTTGGAGTTGCTACACCTAAGAAGAGTCGGGATGCTATTGTTTTAGTCGATGAGGACACATATAGTGTCACTGTTATGACTTCATCAAGAGGGTTAAACAGGCTTGGAACCAAAAGGAATGTTTTATTGAACCAAAGAGGTATCGTGAAGTATGGATTTCCAAAGAATTTATGTATCCTTGAATCATTGAACCAAGCACTAAGGAAAGAATTTGGCACACCTTGAAGATGATCCTGAAGATCTCCTTGGACATGTTGCTTATACCTCCACAGATCAACCAAAACCGATGGCATGGTATTTTGACAATGGGTGTTCTAGGCAAATGATTGGACTATAACAAGTACTGTCTTCTTACACAGAGATAGACGCTGCGAAAGTGACATTTGGTGATGGATGTAAGGGGAAGATAAATGGTTTCAGTGAGATAATTCAGGATAATCAGCCATCCTTGATCAAAGTCTACTATGTTGAAGGTCTAAAAGTCAATCTGATCAGCATTAGTCGACTCTGTGATGAGGGTTTGAAAGTGACTTTTACTAAGGTCGATTGTGAAGCAGTAGATGAGAGTGGAAAGATAGTGTTCTATGGGGTGAGATCAGGTAACAATTGTTACATGTGGCAAGCATCTGAACAATGTCTTAAAGCTAAAAAATCTTAGTTAGAACTATGGCATAAGAGATTAGGGCACATAAATGTGAAATGGAATGAATGATGAGAATAATCAAAGCTGATGTTGTTCGTGGTATACCTAAGTTTAAGAATAAAGTTACTTCAGTATGCAAAGCTTGCTGTCAAGGAAAGCATATAGGTTCAACACAAGTAAGTGAAAGAAATTGGTACCACAAAGGTATTTGAGCTGGTGCACATGGACTTGATGGGAACAATCCAAACAGAGAGTGTAGGAGGAAGAAAGTACATCTTTGTTCTTGTAGATGATTTGTCCTGGTTCACCTGAGAAAGATTTCTAAGAGAGAAATCAGAGGCTTTAAAGAGCTTCAAAATTCTGGCCATGCAGCTGTCCAACGAAAAGGGTCATATTGCTCAGATCCGAAGTGATCATAGTGGAGAGTTTCAAAATGATGCTTTTGAAAACTTTTGTCATTCTCAGGGTATCAGATATCAGTATTGAGCTCCCAGAAACACGTAAACAAAATGGGATTGTGGAAAAGAAAAATCAAACACTTGAAGATATGGCCAGGGCAATGATGCATTGCAATCAGATTCCTACACATTTCTGGGCAGAAGCGATCAGTACAGCATGTTACATCCTTAATCGTGTGTATGTTAATCATGGTACTAAGACCACACCGTACAAGGTATGGAGAAGAAAAACGCCAAATCTGAGTCACTTGCACATCTTTAGTTGTGTGTGTTACATACTTAGAGACAAAAACAACTTGGAAAAGTTTGATTCAAGAAGTGAATAAGGAGTGTTCATGGGATACTCGATTCATATTATGACCTATAGAATCTACAGTAAAACCTCAAAGACAATTGTAGAAACAATGAATGTTGTGTTCGACTCTTGTGAAGTTGTGAACGATGAAAGGATTGGGGTTACACATGCTCAAGATGTGTTCAACCTAGAAAATAACATTCGTGAAGGAGAACATGATAACGAGGAGAAGCGTCTTCAAGTGCATCATAATCACTCTATCGACGATGTGATTGGAAATCTGGATGATGAAAGAAGAAACAGAAATATTCAACTAAACTTCAAGGAGATAGTCAAACTAGCATGCTTTATCTCACATATAGAGCCCAAAAGACGTTTTTGATGCTCTAGATGACTATTTCTGGACAGACACTTGTCATGAGGAACTGGATCAATTTGTGAGATATGGTGTGTGGGATTTAGAACTCAAACCAGAAGGTGTGAATGTGATAGGCACCAAGTGGATCTTTAAAAAAAAATTGATGAAGATGAAAACATTTTGAGGAACAAGGCCAGACTAGTTGCACAGTTGTCAGATTTAAGGAGTGGACTTTGACGAAACCTTTGCACACATGTAGCAAGATTGGAATCAATCCTTTTGCTCCTTGGTATTGCTGCAAGCTCAACATCAAGCTGTATCAGATGAATGTTAAAAGTGATTTTCTCAATGGGCTCTTGCAGGAAGAGGTATATGTTGCACAACCAAAAGATTTAAAGATCCAAAATTTCAAAATCATATATACAAGCTGAAAAGAGCATTATATGGGTTAAAACAGACACCCATGGCTTTATACGAACGTCTTGCACAGTTTTTGTTAAGCACTGGATTAAAGATAGGAAGTATCGACAAGACCATGTTCATCCTGAAGAAGAATCATGGGATGCTAATAGTCCAAATCTGTGTTGATGATATCCTATTTGGAGCAACTAAATATCATCGGGTGAAAGACTTCATGCATAACATGACTCGTGAGTTTGAAATGACTATGGTGGGAGACTTGAACTACTTTTTTGGTCTTCAGATAAAACAGATGGATGATGGTATTTTTTGTCTCACAAAGCACGTATGCATGTAACTTAGTGTCACGGTTCAAATGCATATGTCTAAGGAAGTCAAGACACCCATGAGTACCACGTGCAAGTTATCTAAGGACGAAAAGGGAAAGAAAGTTGATGAGAAATTGTATCGTACGATGATAGAGATCTAACTGTATTTAACAACCAGTTGACCGGACCTGTGTTATAGTGTGAGTATTTTGGCAAGATATCAAGGTACTCCCCAAGAATCCCATATGACGGCTGTAAAACGTGTCATCAAATACGTGAAGGGTACAACAAATCTTGGTTGGATTTTGTGATGCAGATTGGACAGGATGCTTGGATGATAGAAGATGCACATGAGGAGGTTTTTTCTTTCTTGGAACAATCTGGTGTCGTGGCATAGCAAAAAAAAAAAAGAACTGTGTCTCCTTGTCAACTGCAGAGAGAGAATACATTGTCTTAGGAAGTTGTTGTACTCAACTTCTTTAGATGCAACAGATGCAGACAGACTATGGTATGAATTATGGTACTCTCTTGGTGCATTGTGATAACATGGGTACTATTAACATCTCTAAAATCCAGTTCAACATTCTCGTACAAAACACATTGCTATTAGGCATCACTTTGTTAGGAATTTGGTTGAGGTGAAGATAGTTGAGATCGATCATGTGTCCTCTGAGAAGCAATGGGCTGATATTTTCACTAAGGCACTTGACCTAAACATATTTTTGAATCTGTGTAAATCAATTGAAATCTGCGATGTATGATCGGCTTCAGCTCTGAGAGGTGATGTGTATGTAAGACATGATGAAAGATGTTGTGTGAGTTTTACTCTCTATCACTCTCTCAAAACCTCCAGTGCATTTGGCTTCAGGTAGAGATTTCTCTGTATTGTGTGTTCATCTATGCATGGATTACTTTGGGAGTTTATGCAGGATGGCAACTATGATAGACACTCAGTTTTGGATAGAACGTAAACTCGTTAACCCCTGAATCTGATAATTTCTGGGCTAAGTGAGTTGAGAAGGATATTCTTTGAAGTAGAGGTAGAAAATATACATAAAAAAACAAAGAGAAATGACGTGTTACAGTCGTAGAGTTCTGAAAGCCTGAGATGATGGATGAATCAAAACCACATATAAAAAAAAAAAAAAAAAAGGAGGAGGTTTGAAGTCCAGATCAGGTAACGAGAACAAAAAAAAAGTCTCCTTGATAGTGAATGATGTAAGACCTGATGTAAAGGATTCTCATTTTGGAACATGGTGCTACCACACTATGCTTCTGAGCATGATCACTATTTGGATTGGCAGAAGGTTCTTTTACTCTCACTTACTCCTGCAAAAAGTAGTACATCATACCACATGATCTTATGCTATCTGCTAGTGTAAGTCCAAATTCGCGGGTTGATATTTTCATATATCAAAACCCATATGCATTAGAGAGTGTTCAAACATTCAGTCTCTCTTGGAGTCAAGTACAGTCAGCTCTAATCTGTTAATTTTAGTTTATGTATTTCCTCCAGGAACTTTCGATTCGGTCTCACTTGAATTTACTCAATAATTACCTGTTCAAACTACATGTGTTTGAAGTTGCTGAATTGACTTGAAAATGAACCCAATATGCACACATATACGTTTGAATTTCTGGTTTCAAATAAATTATACCAGTTCGCCGGTTTGGTTTAATATTTTGTGTGGAGTGATTTGGTTTAGATAGGTTGGGTTTCACGCTCATCTAATAAAGGAGAATCGACAAGGCGTTTTTTTCATCCTTAACCCTAGCTCCTCTTGTGTTCATGTCAGCCACTCTCACATGGAAAATGAGTTGGTACAACCTCGTCGCTCTCAGTGTCTTCGTCACACTACGGCTGGTCTTCTGGTGATTCACTGCCTCGACGTCGATCTGAAAAGTACCAATAGTATCTGTAAATCTAGTTGATGAATTGATTCATTGGATATCGACATGCAAGAAGTTGGTGGTGATGCGAGAGTTGATTCGTGTGAATCGCGATATGCTGCAAGTCGACTCAATTTGCTGAGTGTGCCTTTCAAGATCCAGCTTTTGAAATCAAGTACCAAAGTCTTCAATCGACTTTTGCGTCCGCGGAAGCTCATAGACGTACCGGTTGCTTGAAGAAAGGACCATCTTGGATCAGAAATTTCTCTCACTGGAAGATCCCAAGATGAAGGAAGCTCATTAGATTATCAAAAGAGCAGATATTCTTTACTCTATTCTTGATGTAAAGAAGTATGTACCTCAAGTAGTCCAGAAATTTATGCTAATCTAGGAGACATAGAATGTTGTGGGGAAATAAACGCTTTGTATGTTAGAAGCCGAATGTATGACTTTTCTCCTGAGATAATCAGTTACATGTTTCTCCGATCTCGTCGTGATCCCATTGATGTCTGGAAATCTGAGGACATTGATGCTGCTGCGGTTAGTGTCTCCGGTGGAAAGAAGAAAAAGTGGAGTGATTTGGGTGTTGCCGATCTCACATCTACAATATCGATACTGCACAAGCTATGTTGTCGGAACTGGATGGCGACTTCAAACAAATTAAAACTGACCAGAGAGAGGGTGAAATTTCTACACATGCTGGAGCATGGACAATTTTTCAATCTGGGTCATCTTCTTTACTCTCAAATTCTGTCCATTAGCCAAACAATTCAAGGCAAGGAACGTAACAATCTTGTGTTTCCCACTCTGATCTTTTAGTTGCTTGAGTTCCAACATCTTGTTCATAGCCAGACATATGAGCCTCGATCCATAGATCCTATTCCAGTGGTTCTCGACTGCAAACAAGGTATTCACAAGCAGTATATGGCTTCCGCACACCAAGATAGACGTTGTTTTTTCCCAGGATATGCGGGATTTGACTCGTCTCTCGAGAAAGATCAGCTTCCGTCTTGAAAGTAAGTGGTTTCTATTTTCCTTTGTGCTAGATTTTATGTTGATTGATGTTTTTAAGTAAGTCTGCACTCAAGCATGGGGATAATATGTGGATGTGCCACTTCGTGATGGGGAAGAGTATGAGGATGTGATGGCAGACATCTTGGCTCATATGAGGATATAAATGAATGTGGCTAGAATTAACTATGTAGTCATGTTTCTACTTTTTTTTCAAGTTACCAGTTGTTTAACAATGATCCTCTGTGTCTGCGTTCTATGATGTCTAAACTTTGGATGCTATCTCTTGTGTGTTGTGTTTTGGTGTTTAATTTGAGGAACTCCCACCTTATGAGTTATTGCTTAAACTATGATGTATGTGGTTTGCGTGTCTTTGGTTCTTTTTTGATATAGGTTGCTTGATTGACATACTCACATAAAAAGGGGGATATTGTTTAAGGCTGGGATCATACTGCTAAACATGAAGAGATATGTGAAACAAGTCAGAGGACGATGCGGGAAACCATGTGTACAAGGAGGAGAATGATGTGTCACGCAAGGATTTTCAAAATATTCTCAGAAGCAAAGAATGAAGATTTGTACAATAAAAGATTTGGAAAACTCACAATCAATTAGGGTTAACCGTTTTGAATGATAGTTTTGTTTTGCGTGAGCAAGAGGGTTCTTTCGTGAGTGAAAAATGAGTGTGTGCAACTGCTGTTGTGCGGTAATTTTGGGTAGATTAAGAATTGGTCAGTGTCGATTCACGTGTGTGTGTGAAGTCGAGTCATTCAAATTAAACAAGTGTTTTTGTTAAAAATATTTCTAATAAAAGTCAACCGTATTAAGGAACTCATTAGAGCATACTGATATATATATATATATATATGTGTGTTCTAGGTTTTTCAACCCCAAGCTGATCAAGCTTCGTCAAATCCGAGCTAAACGAAGTAGAATGCCCAAAATTCACTGTGTCCCTAACCACACCAGCTCATTCCCAAGCTGAGCTCTCTAAACAGGGATGAAAAATCCCTGAGCTGGATCAGCCCATCCCGAGCTGGATCAGCCCATCCCGAGCTGGAATTGATCGCGCCTCGAGCTGAGGTTGGACAAGATTCCGAGCTGGAATGGTCGTTGCTCGTGCCCCAAGCTGAAACCACTTAAATTCCAAACTGGAGTTGACTAAGATTGAGCTGAAAGAAACCTTCCAAACTGGGCGAGTCAAGTTGCATCCCCAAGCCAAAGTAGCCGTAATCCCGAGCTGGCCGTGCACAAGTAGGATTGGTTACTTCCCCGAACTGAGTCAATCCAGTCTCCAAGCTGACTGGCCATGGACGGATTGCAAGATCGCAACCCCGAACCGAACGGTCACAACGTCGAACCAACATCACTTTTCCAAGGTAGACTTCACCGTTCAAACAAAATTGAAAGGTCAACCATCAAAACCAGAAAATTCCCAATACAGACCATTCAAGCTGGACAATCGCAAGCTGGCTAAACAAGCCAGGCTGGACTTTCGCAAGCTGTCCAAGCTAGACATTCGGTTGTTTCCAAAAAAAACAGCATTTCTAAGTGAATGGAAATAAACAATTCTTCCTTTCCCAAAACATACAAAGAAAATGAATGAGAAAGCTTACCTTCCTGAATAATATAAGTCCAAGCAAAGATGCTCAGAGGTCTACGAAAAATGACATTTTATAAGTAAAGGAAAATAAGTGAGGCTTACACTTCGAAAACCTATAAAGTTTTCGGAAAATAAGTGAGGCTCACACTCCCGAAAACTTATAAGCGAAATTGTATTTTTGGAACTTACCTAGAAGTGCGACGCAGCCTCTCTCCGAGTTGGAATGGCCGTGCCTCGAGTGGAGCGACCTTCGTCAGCTCCAAGCTAGACAAAGCCAAACGCTCGAGATGCAATAAATCCCGAGCTAAACCAGCTCACCCTAAGTTGGGCCAACATACTCTCCGAGCGAGGACGGATGATCTCTGAGCTGGATCAACCTGTCCCGAGCTAGAACAGCTCGTGCCCCAAGCTGAAGTTGGCTGAGATTTTGAACTGGAATGACCATATCTCCCAGCTGGAAGGCCTTATCTTTTAAACCCGGAAAACGTACTCTTCCAAGCTAAGACGTGCGTCCCCCGAGCTGGAAGGTTATAATCCCAAGCTGTGCAATGTCCTTAAAAAGTTCGGACAATCCCAAGCTGAATCCTCCGAAAAATGTTTTGAACTTTTTCGAAAGTTTTCAAAACTTTTTCAATCAAACTACGACCAGTCATAACTCTTTTCAAGAGAAACTAAGCAACCATCACTCCTATTCGATTTGAGAAAATCATGACTTTAAATACTTTACAGATTTATTTATTTGTCCGCTGATGGCCACAACATACTATGCCTCTATACATCCCCCGTAGATCTAACCTTTGCTTTCATACAAAGCAAAAAGAAAGGTTATATTACATCCGATCACGGATAATAAAAACACACTATATAAATGAAGGTCATGTATATCCTGGTTTAATATCCGAACGGTATTTTTTGGATGATATTTATATTAGTTTAGTTTCAAGAGGGACCCGTAAGGCAAAACTCGCAAGTCTTAAAACTTGTTATAAACTCGTTAAACTCGACAGACACCGTCAAGGTATTCCAGTCTATGACATCTCGGAAACATAGTGCTACACCTACCAGCTAGCATGATATTATAAGTATGTTTCAACATCGAAAAACAGGTTTATAAGACGAAACAATCGCAAACCCTAAAACCAGACAACAAACACTCGAAGCCTAGTATACGCTTTTCAGCACACTGGTCAGCAACATCTCGGAAACACGACATAATATGAAATGTCAAAATATGGGTATGAATCGAGATTCTCTCAAACCACAGTCCATCAAACATACAAGCTGATCTATAACATATCTGAACTTAGCATCATAACAAGTACAACAAAGCAAGCTACGGTCATTACGCTCACCTTAAAACCGAGTTGTAATCATCCTTTTCACGCTCAGATCGAGCTTCGATCATAATCCTTTCGTCCGTCCAGGAATCATGGTAGGATTATCATAGAACATTTAACCTAAAGTAAAATAAGCCTTTGAAAACGTGAACACCACAGGTCTATTTCTTACAAAACCATGTCCTAGTGGATTTTATGCATTGCTGCATCAAAATCTAACCACGTTGCCCTAGCACAACGTCTCTACAACTTTCAACGAAAACACCACGTGACTCTTTACATAAAACACTTTGCCAAACTTTTCGGTCGAAAAAGTCTCATCAAACTTTGCCTATCTCCTCTCCAAGGAAATGACTTACCAAGTAATGCCCAACTCCTTAAGGAAACGGCTTGATTTCATGTTCGCCAAAAACTGGTTTTGCCAAATTTCTCAATGAGAAAGCAGCTCTCCGAACCTGGTGAGATGGTCAAACCGAGCAGGGTGTCCGAGCTGACCTCATGCATGTCCGAGCTGGATATTTCTGTACACTTCAAGCTTATCATTGCCACATCTCCGAGCTGGATGTGTCCGTACGCTCCAAGCTGAACATGGCCACATCTCTGAGCTGGATTGCTCGTCTCACCCGAGCTGGATGTGTTCGTACGCTCTGAACTGGACATGATCACATCTCCGAGCTGGATGTGTCCGTACGCTCCAAGATGAACATGACCACATCTCCGAGCTGGAATGCTCGTCTCACCCGAGCTGGATGTTTCCATACGCTCGAAGCTGAACATGGTCGAATCTCCGAGCTGCTTCCTTGCTAAGGGGTCTAAACTAATAAGAAAACGGCCCTTCAAACTTCTCTCCAAGAAAACTATTCTCCAAACTTCTCTCCGAAAAACAGCTACCCGAGATGCTTAAATATCAAAAGAAATCTATAAACGGCTAATAATGACTAAATATCAGAAGAAATTTATAAATCTGAAGATATGTATTCTTGAGTTAAATTCCGATTCGAACAAACCATGAGCAAGATAGTCAAAACCATCTGAGCTGGAACAGCCATGGCCCAAGCTGGAATTGCCACGGGCCAGGCTGGAACGGCCATGGCCCGAGCTGGAACATGTAATGGCACAAGCTGGGTCCTGCCGCACCCGAGCTGGATTCTGCCGCACCCGAGCTAGATGTGCCATTCACCCAAGCTGAACGGCCATGGCCCGAGCTGGAACGGCCATGGCCCGAGCTGGAACGACCATGGCCCGAGCTGGAACATGCAATGGTACAAGCTGGATCCTTCCGCACCCGAACTAGATCCTACCACACCTGAACTGGATCCTACCGCACCCGAGCTGATGATTGTATCTTCCGAGCTTGACTTAGCATCCCTGAGTTGAGGAACATATCTTCTGAGCTGTAATTAGCATCCCCTAGCTGAAGATCGTATCTTCCAAGATGAAGATCATATCTTCCAAGCTAAAGATTGTATCTTCCAAGCTGAACACAAGCTTCCAAGCTGAACCCAAGACATCCACTTCTGAGCTGGAGCACACACCACTCTTGAGCTGGAAGTTTCTGTACACCAGAGCTGAATTGACCAATTCTCTGTGGTGGACTTTGTCAATTCTCCGAGCTGAATCCACAACACCTTCCGAGCTGAATCTAAGCATCTCTCCGAGCTAGACTTTTGCCGTATTTTCCGAGATGAAATTGGCCAGTTCCCGGAGCTGAACTTGGTCAATTCTCCGAGCTGAAGTACAGCGGTTCCGAGCTGGAATGGTTATCTTCCTCTGAGCTGGATTTCCCAAACATCCAAGCTGGTTGATCAACTTTCCCGAGCTAACTTCGTGAATTCTTCGAGTTACTTTCTTCCAATTATCCGAACTTGACTTCGTAATTTGCGAGATGGATTTCGTAACCTCTGACTGGAAAATATGTTTTGTCCAAGTCTCTGAACTGAAATACTCTATCTTTTGTCTTCGGAGATTTCTTTCGAAACATCGTGTTGTTTTACAGAAAACATTGCACAGTTTTATGGAAACTTTGTGTTGTGACAATAATAAAACAATCGAGAAGTTCGCGTATAAAATCAAGTCAATATATTAAACCACGATTAATCCGAAGGAAGGATCCAACCAAAGATAGAAGATTGAATCGGACCAGATTGGAAGAGAGAAGCCTTGTGGGTCGGGCCGAATTAGGTCAAAGTCAACGCAAGGAGAAGAAACCAACACCCCAAATCGCTTACATTTCTTTTCCAGGGTTTCAACCCCTTGGTATATACAAACACCTATGTATAGACTTCAAATCATCTGTTATTCTCGTACTTTACTGCTTAGACATTAGATTACTTTTGCTTACGGATATTGTATGACAAGTTTATTTGACAACAAGTAAATAAAAGTCTATTTACAATCTTTTTTCTCGAGTTCTTCCCATAAATTTTAAACTTTCTAAATTTAGTTGTGCGAGTTTCGACTCTCACATTATCCATCATTTGCCTTGTGCATTGGAGATTTTAGTGTGTTTCTCCAAAATTATCTTCTCATCTTCATTGTTGTTCTCAAACCATCAAGTTTTAAAAATTCAGATTTTCGATGTATACTGATAATAGGCTTTTCTCGCCTATGGTAATCAATACCCACTACTATGAACCGTGTAGTATAGAATAGGCTTATCGAACCATTATGAAGATGATGATGCAATTTGATTGTTGTTAACTAGCTTAAGTTAAACCGAAATAAGAAAAAGGAAGAGGCTTTCTACTAAACTAAGGAAAGCTGAAGCCTTCTGTCACTCAATACCCAATGATGAGTTCGAATGATAGGAACTTTTACTATAAGTGAGTAAAGATCGCAACCTTAAGATGAAATGAACAAACTAAAAAGGGTAACTTTGGACTAAGGAAAATGATTAAGCTATAAAGGAACAAACTTTAAGATTAAAAGAGGGTCCTTGATGGGTTTTCATTAGAGAATAGAGGGTCTTGAACTCTATCCACCAACTCGGAATAGAAATCTCAACAAGTGGCAACTTGGAGCTGGATTCCTTGGTAAGAGGTTCCTAAAAAAGATGATCTCATGGTTTGTGTGTAAAAACCTTTTTCTCCCTATGCTGCCAAAGCTAGATTTTGCCTAATGACGGTGAAATGGTCCAAGCTTTATCATCATGTGTTACACCCACAAAAACTGAGGTTGCCGGTGGAGAATGAATGGGACAAAGGGTGGTCGTACTGCTCTTTCCTTGGGTTCGGGTAGGAATGGTCGGTGGAAATGTAGTGATTACGTGGATCCAAACTACTGGCCGTGCGGCTCTTTCAAGCTTAAGAATTGATGGTTTGATGATTTGTTGGTGGATCGGGGTTGCCACAAAACCTTGTGATAAGACAACGAATCCCTGGCTGGAATTACACTAGCAAAGAAATCGATAGGAACAAGAGATGAACTCTTAAAAAAATTCGTTTTGTTTATTGATATCGGATAAAAAAAATTTAAGGCAAAGAAAAAGACTTAGTCAACACTCAAATAATTTAAATGTAATTCAGACTTACCTTGGCTGATTTCGTGGCCGGTTTGAATTGATGAAGAAAACCAAGTGAATGTGGACTGAATCTTAGCATTTTGGTTTCATGTGGGTGAGATGCTAAATATGGTAAGTCTGTGTACTTCTTTTAGCCTAAGTTCCTCATGTGCATTATTTGGCCCGACCAATATGTCATGAAATGCCGGTTTGATATGCTCCTCCTTTTGGTCTTAATCTTGCTTTTTTTTAATTTGCCTTGTTTGGTCCTTCCCTTTGGTGATGCTAATTTGGTTCAGTTGATCGGCTAAGTCTTCAACCTCATGTTCAGTAATTAGACTCTTCGCGAGCTGGTTGAAGTCTTTTTGTAGGCTACTGGTTCCTGACCGGGTCATTGGCCTTGATCTCATAGCCGGAATTGTCTTTGGTGGAGCTGTCGTATCCGGGTTGGTTCCGAGGATTACATCACCATGTCTCATAGAACCGTGGAGCTCCTTATTCAAGTAGTTTCCTAGGTAAAGGAAGCTCCACCTGCTCAAGCAGTTTAGGCTATTAAGTTTGAAACCGAATGTGATATCAATCAAGACACCTCCATTCTTCTCAAACCATCAAGAACACCCTATATAAACTACTCGCTAACCATGGGGAGAGTCTTAAAATTAATGAGGAGGAGAGACCCTTTCATGGTTGAATGCTAAGGAAAAAGAAAATACAATAATAAACACGGAAAATATTAAATAAACTTAAATAAGTACTGGATAGTAAACAAATATTTAACTTAACACGGATCAAGTTTCCAACCGATTTTTAATGGCGGAAATGAAATTTGATAGAAAGGGAAACAAAACGAAACAAAATAATGACTTCAAGATGAAAAAAAAATGAATTCTTTAGTCATGAGGGTAAGGACCTTTATAGGCGCGGGTGAGAAACCCTATCAGGATCACTTTTGGCCCGCGTGATGAGCTGAATTTGTCGAATAGTGTTGGGTGTGGTACGGAGTAGGATGGTTGTATGGATTTGCATCATACCAGGGAGTACATGTTGTGACTGCCCGATGTGCAAACTTGGGGCGCACTGCATCTGGTTCTTCCTGTTGTGATTTGGCCGATGTGCAAAATCGGGGAGTTTTTCACCTGGTTGATCCTGTTGTTTGTGCCCGTTGCTTCTCGAGAGAACACATTTTCTTGACATATTTCTTATAGAATTGTCTCTTCTGCCTGGCTAGTCCTTCTCCACTTATTAGTCACCTGAAAAACACCCTACAAATGTAAAAAAGTACAAAAACCTAGTCTAATGCAACCTAAGTTTAAAATAAGTTAAAACCTTAAGAAAATATGTTAATATACATCTTAACTACTATGAATATACTCATTAATGAGATACAAAATGCGGAGACATTAGACTAGGTCAAGAAGTGTGATCTATTAATCGTTAAACCTCTTAGTCTCATGAATCTAACACCCCTAGTCTTTCCACAATCTGATGCCGGTCATGATCAGAATTACTTCGATAGTTTTTTGGTAATGAGAGAAAAATTGAACTACGCTTTAGGCTGATTCTGATAGATCTAAGACCGGTTCTAGACTTCAGAGATAGAGCCAAGTATGTGGTGATTGTCAGTTTTACATTTTGGTAGGTTTCAAAATTTTTAACCGAATATAAGTCATGTTGGGTCAATAGGTTTTAAGTCAGTTTTAGGAAAACTAATTTCAAATTAAGATTTCTCTCATTAAAACTTTTGAAGAATTACTACACTAACATCAAAATATAGTATAATTGCTAATCTAACATCTTCAAAATCAAGTTTATTAATCTAACATTAATCTTTTGTACAAAGACATAATAACCAATATATTTTAAACTATTTACAGGTATATTATAGGCATTATAGATAGAGAAATTACCCAGAATAACTTTAATTATTACAAATATACCATTACTATAATAAATTATAATACCCAATGTTATTCCTAACAATTACAACTTCTGTCATTCTTATTTAAATTACAAATATTTTAAAATTATACAAAACTTAATTAAATATAAATAAGAAAAACTAAAATCTATTGAAAATAAGAATTGACAAAAAAAAAAACATCTCATCCGCAGCTCCTTTTGAAAAACAAAGAAATTTTTTTATTTTTTTACCAAAATTTTAGGAAAACGAATTTTTTAAATTAAATCAGTTTCTCAAATAAGGAACACGAATTTTAAAAAAGAAATTATATATTTTAATTATTTTAAAGATTACGGAATACAAATTTCTTGAAAAAAATTTGATTTTTAATTTTTAAAATAAGGAAAAAATTAAAACAAACTATAATTACGTAAAATTATTTTCAAGATTATGGAACACAAATTTATTTTTTAAAAATTGAATTATAAATTTTAAAATAAAGAAAACAAATTAAAACGAACTTCTAATTACCTACAATTAAGGAAAACAAATTTGAATTACATACACTAAAGGAAAACAAATTTTAAAAAATAAATCAGTTCCTTAAATTATTGACCCACAGTAAAAAAAATGTTTGGCTTTTGGAAAAATATAGGATTGAATTTGATAAAAATCTGTCGTAAAAACCTGCTGTAACGTAACTTGTATATATGTGAAAGATTCAATTTAGTAATAAATAAATCTGTCATAACATGTCTAGTAAAACCTGCCATAATAACACTAAAAATCTACTAACAAAATTAAACTAGATTTTGGTCCGTCCTTAAAGACATGAATTTTCTTCTTCTTTATTTTTTAGTTTTTAATGAATAATATGTATTTACTAATTTAAAAAATTTAATATATGCTAATAGTTTTACTTTCTTATAAATATTTTATATATTTTTAATATGTTTTGAAAGTGAATGATATTATTTAATTTATTTTTTTTTTCTATTTTTGACTTTATATGAAAGATATATCTGTGAAAGTTATAATTTCATATGTGTTGATAGTTCTATATTAAAGTATATGATAAAACCATATAATCTGTTCTATTAGTTTTTTTATAATATTATTATAACTAATTTTATATTTTTATATAATTATAATTACAATTTTATGAAAATTCAAATATGATAATTTGTCTAATAAATTTGTTTTTATTAGTTATTTTAAAGTTTTTATAATCAAAATGTGTTAATTAATTTTTAATCCATTTTGCAATTGTCTAAATATTTTACATATTGTGATGGAACAAACTGTAAATCTATAAAAGCATTAACCCGTTTTACTCTCTCTCTCTCTCTCTCTCTCTCTCTATATATATATATATATATATATATATATATATATATATATTGATTAATTTTTAATGTTTAAATTTTATTAAGTTTAAAATATATCAGCCTATTTTAAATTATTTTTCAAATTTAAAATTTATAAATTAGGCACTTATTAATATTAGGTTTAATTTTTTTGTAATGATTCTTTTTTTTTTCATTTTATTGTTAGTTGAAATATGTTCAAAAATATATTTACTTATGTTGTTTTATATGTATTTTTATCAAATTTGATTTTATGATTTGTAAAAATAATAAGGCCCTGATTGTTTACATAGTTTTTAGATTTTAGTTTTTGGTTTTTGGTTTTTGGTTTTTGGTTTTTGGTTTTTGGTTTTTGGTTTTTGGTTTTTGGTTTTTGGTTTTTGGTTTTTGGTTTTTGGTTTTTGGTTTTTGGTTTTTGGTTTTTGGTTTTTGGTTTTTGGTTTTTGGTTTTTGGTTTTTGGTTTTTGGTTTTTGGTTTTTGACTTTTAGATTTTGGTTTTTCAATTTTTGGTTTTTGATTTTTCTGTAGATTTTAGTTTTTAAGAAACATGAATGGTGGTTTTTTTAGTTTTTGGTTTTTGACTATATTTGAGTTATTAATTTTGTTTATAAAATTAAAATTGATAAAACAAAAATAAAAATTTGCTAATAAAAACAAATTATTTCTTTTAAAAAATAGAAAATAAAAAATATTATTAAAAATACAAATATTTATTATATAAAATTATTTTAAAAGAATAACAATAAACATAAACAAAAATTATCTTGAATTCCATAAACTTGTAGAAATTTCATCTCGAATCCATTCCATATATTGCATATGAGTGTTATTGTTATCTTCATCTGAGTTGGAGTTTTCATCAGGTACATTATTAATTATATGGTTTGAATCAAAATCAACATCTTGTAATTTTGATAACCTAATAAAATTATGTAGCGCCATTGTTGCTGCAATAACTTTATGTTGAACATGAATGTTGTACCTTGGTTTTTCTCTTAAAACCCGCATTTTCCCTTCCACACACCAAAAGTCCGTTCAATGATAGATCGTAGTGAAGAATGTCGTTTGTTAAACATTTCTTTATAATTACTAGGCGGAGTAGCTCCATCATATTGGCTAGGATGATATCTTTCCCCTCGATATGGAGTAAGAAATCCGGGTCGAAGAGGATAACCAGAATCTCCTAAATAATACTTTTCAAATGGTGCAGTTGGAAATTGATGAGGACCCTCCATTGCTAATGCTAGAACTTTTGCATCATGAGCTGATCCCGGAATACCAATATATGCATATGTAAACAACATGTCCATATTGCATATAGCTAAAATATTCATACTTGTGTCACTTTTTCTGTTCCAATATTTTTCGGAATCTTTTCCCGCAATAGTGACTAGAACATGTGTTCCATCAATTGCACCAATAAATCCTTTAAAGTAAGGCCAATAGTGTTTGTTGGATTGTAACATTGGATGGGGTTGGGTGAGCTCGTCTGGACCAGGTCTAAGCAAATGAACCGCCATTTTTTCGAGAGCATTCAATATTTCATGGAATTTTCTGCTTATGGTTTCCTGTGAATGACCAAATATTTTTCCAACATACCTCTGAGTAGCATTTTGAGCACATATGTTTAGGAAGATTGCAACGCTTTCTTGGATGCTTACATTATCAGTTTCCTTCAACTGATAATCCTCCTTAAGCTTTTCACATAATTGAACGTATACTGGTGGATACATCCTAATTATGTTATAGCATTGTTCTTCGTGCCCATAAATTAATTCATAAACATATCTTCGACCGCGTTCTGGATCTAAGTTCATCCGTTGCCTTTCTATACTCATAGAGTAAGGATCTATGAATGATATTCCAAAGTTAATGCTTTCATCTTCTACTTCATCATCTTCAAGCATTTTGTAGAATGCTTCCCTCTAACATAAAAAAAAGAAAACATTATTAAAAATGAATAAAATATTATTAATGCATAAATAATATAAAATAGGAAAACAATTATTCAATGTTGAACATAAATTAAAATAAGAAAAAAGAATAAAAAAGATTTCAAACTGATTAAATTTTTTAGTTTGCTTATTCCGCTCCTCGGTCGACTCCTGTCATACGCTCAAGATATCTAATTCTAGCATTATCGTCCGGTAATGTTAGATAAACACGTGCATGTGTCTTATTACTTTGAAGCACATTCACTGCTCCCCAATATAACGAAGAGTCATATTGAAGACCAGGAAGAGTTAGTAATGAGGCAATTGCACGTTCTAATTTGTTATCTTGGGCTCGTTCATAAATTTCGGTTCGCCTCATGTAAGCTTCATTCGTCACGAAGTCATACGAAACTTTTGTTGTTCCTCGTTTACGTGCTGAAGATGAAGCATGCGATGTGTTTCCATACACACGTTTGGAACTCTGATTGTAAGAAGATGGTGTGTCATTTTGGTTTCCTGAAGGCACATCAGAATCATCTTCTAGATTCACTGTTTCGTCGTCATTCTCGGTAACCGTTTCAGATTTCGTATGCTGATCCACTCCAGAACCTGGTTAGTATCCATCATCAGTTGAAATATGTTTGCAGCAAAAAATTCCATCCAATATATCTATGTCGGCGAGGGGGTGTGTCCGGAGCTTTGCAGCATCAGGTATTTCCTATATTTTTTTAAAAAAATTAGTGTATGATAATTTTTTATTAAGAAATCGATAAAATATAATGCTAAAATATTATCTTAATACGATCATTCCACCATGAATCTCCCATTACAATAGCTTTTGTGGAATTATTAAATGTAATTCCAGTCCTCCGGCACAGTCGACGATAAATGTCATACATTTTTTTGATAGAATAAAATTTGTTTTTTAACGGAAGCCATTCTGAATTTTGACCTGTTGCTTCTCGAAATGCATTTCTAATTCTCATTTTACTCTCTTTCTTTAGAGGACCAGTACGCCAATTAATATGTTCCATCTCAGTTTCATAAACTTCAAGAAAAGTATGAACCATACTATCATTCCATTGTATCTTTCCCTTTAATAATAATATTATAGACACATAATTAGTCAACTAAATTGTATAAGCACAGAGAAAAAACCAATTATTATCTAAATAAATACCTCTTTTCCATTTGATGTTTGTCCTTGATTTGCCATACCTACAAGATAATACACAATTAATAGTGAAAATTTCAAAACAAACTAAACAAAATTAATTATACTTCTAAACTATGGTAAAAATATATTTCTTTAATTTAAATACTAAAAATAATAATGAATAGTTGGATTTTTAAAATACAAAATTAAATTGCAGTATAACAAATATATAATATTTATAATGAGAAAATTTAATTAATTTTACTATATGATTTATGATAAAACTATTGATTAAAACATTATATGATTAACTTACTCAAACAAAACTCCAATAGCTTGATTTGTAGAGAAAAATTGTTATTCTTGAAATTTTTGGTTCTTATGTTTTATAGATTAGGTTGTGTGACTCTTATATAACAAATACATATGTCTAAAATTAGTAATTTGTTGCAGGAAAAAAAGGAAAAAATTTTAATAAACATAATATAATACATTAATATTTTTTTGACTTTTTAATACAGAAAATAAATTGAATTGTTAAAATATAATATATCTCTCGGAAATCAGACTAGAGATATTATTGGTTGCTTTGATTGTGTTTTAAAAGAAAATTGAAAAGTCAATATACTAAAAATAAAAATTAGTCAAAAAAAAAATCAAATCCCGTAACCAGAGGAAAAACCCAAAATATAGAGATTCTGGCTTTTAAGTGGAAAATAGGTAAAGTGTGAAAAAACTAGTTTCCCTAAATTTTAGGGAATCTATTTAACAGAAATCATGATTGGCTTAAAAATGGTTTTTGTAAAAACAAAAACTAAAATCTCTTCCAAAAACTGCAAACAATCAACCTCTAAATGTACTAAGTTATTTAATTATATTTATCATTTGATTTTTTAATTTAATATATATGTTTTTGTTTTTATTTTCGTTTTTTATTAATTAGGGAAGTAAAACCTATTATTTTTAGATTATTTTGATACATATTTAATTATTATATTGTTTGGAAATATGTTTATAGAGATAATGTTGTTTCCATAATTATTTAGAGAGAATTAATGCTTATTTTAAAAAAAAATATTTTGCGATTTAAAAAGATATGATATGATTTGGTTTCGATTTAGTTTTGATTTAAATTTTAATCATCATTAAAATATATTATTTGACTATAATACCATTAATGAACATTTGAAAAATCACTAAACGATAGTGACATTATATGTAATATAACACATGACTAAATGTTTTTTCTATAATGTTTCCTGTTTTAATAGTATAGATGAGGAATACCCTAAAATGATCAAATTTCAAGTTTAAGTGACCAAAATGAACACAATGTGAGAAATGCACAAAAATATTTCATTAAAGGGGATAAAATATTGGTTTACCCATCATACCCTTATGTTTCATTAAAGAGGTAAAAAATATTTTTATAATTAAGAAAATAAAATAAAACTTCAAAAAAAATTAATAATAGTAAATTCAAAATTTTTTTTATCGAAATTTTTTTTCATATTTTTTTTTCCTAAATTTTTTTTTTGAACTTTTTTTCAGATCTTTTTTTCAGATCTTTTTTTCAATTTTTTTTTTCAATTTTTCCCCCAAAATTTAGGAAATGTATAATGACTTTTAGGAATAAGTTACATACTTTTAGGAATGAGTTTCTAAACTCTTAATAAACATTTAAAAATAGTTTTAACATACACAAAATGATTTTAAACACCTAAAATAATTACTAGAAACATGTTAAAATGATACTATGAAATGTTTTGGAAGACAAAAAATATGTCCATAAAATTTTAGGAATGATTTACATATTTTTAGGTAAAGCTTCCTATAATTTTACTAAACATTTGAAAAATAGAATACATAAAAATGTGTTCTTAAAATTTTAGAAAATGTATACTAATATTCAGGAATGGTTTACATATTTTTAGGAAATGGTTCCTAAAACTGGTTTTGAAAAAAAAAATTAAATATTTAGGAATGGTTTACATATTTTTTAGGAAAGTGTTTTTAATACTTTAATACGCAAAAATATGTTATTGAAATTTTAGAAAGGATATACTAATATATAGGAATAGTTTACACACTTTTAGTAAAGAGTTCCTAAGATTTTAATAAATATATAAAATTAGGTGTAACATATAGAAAATAATTTTAAATATTTTTCAAAAATGATTTAAAATGATATATTAAATATATATATGTAATGTTTGGAAGTTCAAAAAATGATCTTAAAACTATAGGAAATGTATAAAAAATTTTAGGAATGGTTTACATATGTTTAGGAAAGGGTACCTAAAAAAAAAAATTTAAGAAAAAATTTGAAAGAAAAAAATTTCCTAATTAAAAAAAAATAATGACATTGAATAATATTTTTCTAATTTAGCTTTATAAAAGAGGGATAAAATAGTCAATTTTCTTGTTTGAAGATTTGTCATTTTTGTCATTTTTCCCTTCCTAGCTTATTTTGGTCACATAAACATGAAAATGTATTATTTAAGAGATTTGCCCAAATTAAATCTACTACAACGTAAAATAAACCCGTTGTAACGTATTTGTCAATCTAGTAGTTAAATAATTTGATAGATTTATTGAAAATCTTAAAAACTCTGTTGTGTCGTTAGAAAACACTGTCGTGTCAAATTAACGTGTCATAACGTAAAGTTGTGTCGTTAGAAAACACTGTCGCACTTGAGAAAATCTATTGCAACTGAGTCAAATTACCTATTAGATATAAAAAAACACTGCCGTTCAAAAAATAAAACCGCCGTTCGAAAAAGAAAGTTGTCATTCAAATATTAAAACTGTTGTAACTCAATAAAGCTGTAATCAAGTACTTCAAAAAAAATTATCGCTCACCTGTTAATTTGTCATCAAGTAATACAAAAAATTATTGTATTTAGATAAAACTTTTATAGAAAATCTGTCATTCGCTAAAAAATCTGCCATCTAAATAAATCTGTCACTTCATGTATGACAGGTCTATTTAGACAACTTTCACCCAGTTTTTTTACTGTGCTTAAAACTTTATACCTAATCTAATGCCAAATTGATGAGTCCCCGGTAACAGCGCCAAAATTTGATATGCTCAAATATATCCTAGAGTTACTCTCCAAATTAAGAGGTCGATTATAGTACTTAGGGGTCGAATTCCACATAGACTCAAGATCACACAATAGTTTATTGGTTATTGGTTTTCGAATTAAGCTAAGTAAGAAATAATGTAATGAAAACAATGCAGTAAAATCGGTTGTAAATCAGATGGGAAAAACGTCAGGCTCAGGGAATTCTCAGAAAATCAGGAATGTAAGCTAATCAGTCAATTAAAATTCTACTATGTTCTAGAACTCGAAATACAATGATAAAGTGAATCAGACATCGCTGCGAAAACTATCTATGTCTAGCAACCTAGAAACCCAAATTTCTTTGCGAATTCAAAAGTCTAAACATGCAAAATTTTCAGGTTCGATTTGTTCACATATTCTCCAAACCAAACTCCTTTGCGGATGGATAATTTGCTCACCTAAGATATTTTCTAGCTAATTAACCAACTTTCGTTGCGAGAATCAACCTATGATCAATAATCTAACTGGCCAGTTCAGTTCAAGCATTAATCACAACCTAGATGAAGAACTAGTGTTCCACAATCCTTAACTAACCAATCAACTTAACAATCCATCAAATCCCTATTGAGAAACCCTAAACCTAACTAGCAAACTACTGAGACATGGAGATTGAAACAATAAACATGATTGAATAAGATTGCATAAAAGAAATCAATATATAATAAAAGGAGTTATGAATCTTCCATAGAGGAGTATGAATTCTTCTCTAAAGAAGTCTGAATTCTTCTCTCCAACACTATGCTACAAATCTTTCTCAAATAACATAAAGATTAGGTCTAAACAATGACCATAAAATCTTATTTATAATAGTTTAAACCTACTAAAATATGGAAAACCACGTCTGAGGCTTCTTTGCAAATATTGGAAACTTTGGCCACTTCTGTAATTTATCAGAAGTTCTTTAAGATAAGTCCAAAAATCTGTCTGTGTGTCTGGTATCGGGTGACACAGTGGCTGGTATCGGGCGACACCAATCCTCTGATTTGTCTGTGACTTCAGTTTTTCTGCATCTTCTCCAAATTAGCTCCAAAATCTCCAAATGTGCTCCAACCGTACATAGACCTGAAAAGACTCTAAAAGGACTCCAAAGACACATAAAAGACTCTAATAATAAGACTTATATCATGGCTAAACACACTAAAAACCATGATATATCAAGAACACAATAAGTGTTTACGTTGTTGTTTGGTTTTTTGAAGACACTCGATAACGTTGGTAAAAAACAGAGTAACAGAGAAAACTGACTTTTTATTGAATCACAAACTTGTGTGTTTACATCATAGTTACGATGTTTAAATAGAGAAAACAATATACATGTTAAGAGTTGCATCTCTTCTACTTGTGACTTTTAGGCAATACAACACAATATCTAAATGAAGGAAGAATAATTTGAATTTTTTTAATGCACAAACTAAACAACAACAGAAAAAATCGGATTGTAGGTCTCCATAATTAATATCAGTTTTTAGTTTTAATGGAATCCAAGTTGAACAAGAAACGGTTAATTGTTTAAATAAACTATTTACATCTACCTCTCTGTATGATTTTGACTAGGCCATGATACAATTTCTCTTATTAATTACTGATGAGATGAATTAGTTACTACAACAACAGTGGCTATAGAAGAAGAAGTGCATAAGTCTCATGTTATAATACATAAGAAAAAACTCTGATACTAGATAGAATAATTGCTTTATTTTTCCAAGAATCTTAGTCTATGATTAAGGATAATTTGATACTAGATAGAATAGTTTATGCAATAGTATACGAATTATAAAATCTATGCATGACTAAGGATTATATTGTGTGTTGATTGTGACTTAGTGGTTTAACTTGCATTTCCTGTAAATTGAGGGTAACGTTACGAAAAATATCTACGGGAAGGGTTATTTTGTAGAAAACCGGATTAAATTGTTTATTACAAAAATGGAAAGACTAAGTAAGATGATTAATTTATGACCATAAGCCTAGGTAATATGGGATAGACATTAATTCTTATGTCCTTTGTAAGGGTTAAAGCCGCTTTTACAAAACATTATCTCTCAGGCTCAATTGGTTTTATTATCAAGGCATTTAAATTTCTGGTAATATTTTAATTTTTTTTTAAAAAATGATAGACTGCAAATCAATTCATCATGCAAGTAGAAATACATAGGAATGAAAGCGTATGATCGGGTAGAACATCATTTATCAAAAATCTTCTAAGAAAGCTTGGTTTTATGACACAATAGACTATGTGGATAATTAAAAGGTTGGTTCAAGACCATCTACTTCACGAGAGAATGATCCATGAATTTCAGGTACATGCTTGAGGACAACTATTATTATTTTTTAGTTGTCAATAACTTAATTGATCCAAATACACATTCATGGAATTTTGCTTCAATAGATAATATTATTGTTTTGGAAGATGTTAAACTCGTTCGGTGTATATCCATCGGATGGATCTTTAGGCCTGAAAAATTAAGCTAGCAGTTTATGAAATCCAGATAATACATGGTTAATCCATAATATCATACTGAGTAGGATTATCCATCCACCACTTAGATATAAGATCATATGGCCAATATATAAAAATGTTACATGCATATTCATTGAAATTTAATATCCACAAAAATAAACATTTTATCTAAAAATTTCTTATGGGGTGTATTTCGGTTATAAAAAGCTTGTAGGTTAGAGAAATTAATTGTGACATACAATGCGCAACCTGTAGAGTAGCTGAGGAATCCATAATTTATGCACTTCTTGAGTGTTCACCAGCTTCACATACATGGGTTAGTTCTCTGGTTCTGTCAATTCTGAGGGTTTTCGAATTCCATATGGATTGTGATCCACAAGAGGTTCATAATATGACAAACATAAAGGAAATATTGTTGAAAGATACATAATTGATTACTTCCAATACAGAGACACAATATATTTGTTCTCATTTGGTTACATCGTTCATGAAAGATAATTTTTTTATATAGATGGATTTTGGAAAGTCTTATAATTTTCAGGCTTGGGCTGGTTTTTTTCTCAAGAAAGTGTAAGAAGCTCATTGATAGATGGTAGGAATATATGATGTAGTCTCTCACCTTTACATGTGTTGAGCTAGAAGCATTCATTTGGAAAATAAAATATATGATCACACAATAGAAGATAATGGATAGAAGATAGTGATGACTTTTGTAACATGTCCTAAAAATATTGAAGATCCTGTCTACACTAATAGAATCACCACCACTTTTAATACATATGAAAGAATTTGAGAGAAATAAAGAGAGTTTTAATGCTTCTTAATCACACTCATCCCACTCACAAATATATATATATATATATATATATAAGTATATTCAAAGGCGGTTAAATTAGCATGAAATACTGATATTATTCATTTAGATTATTTATATGTAAACTCGATACATTTGTTTAATTTCTTAACCGTTTTTATTTTTATTTCTAATATTTAAAATATGTTTTTTGGCATTTGAATCAAATAAAAATTATAAAATACAATAAATATTTTCATATTATTTGTATAAATGATATACAAATCTATTTGATATAATGTTTTTTTTTTCTTTTTTAGGCAACAAAGATATAACTAACTGGAATGGTTTAGTTAGCCAAACCGGTGGTACATAACCAACATAACCCATTGTTGAAGGAAGAGCCTAAACACTACATGCCAATTTGTACGTCTTTGTGATCTTTGCACGTGAAATAAGCTTTATAATGAAGGTATTGAAATATTCCTTATATCTTTGAAATTCATCTAGGTGTGTTGAGAAAGTAGGCCATTTTGTCTGTGTAGACATCATCTTTACCAAATTAGAGAAATATGTTATTAAAATCAATTGAAGCTGATGAAATGCATTCATGCATTCCATTGCTGAAATCAGAGTTTCGAACTCAGAATGCAGAGGTGAGAGGCTAAGATGAATATTCCTCGCTTGCATCATTGTTTCAACCACACCCTCTTTTGTACAAAACCATCATTGACCTGATAAAACATTTGAGTCTATCCAAGCTCTATCTACATATCACCACAGGCCATCGTGGGTTGCTGTGTTTAATTGTGGTTATCCACTTCTTTTCTTGTTTTGTCTTCAGGCAGTTTAGCCTCTTTCCAAAGCCTCCCTTAGTTTTCGCAATTTTTGTACTCTCTTGGGGATTTCGATCCTCATTTCTGAAAATTTTATAATATATACTATTAAAACAGGAAAAAATATAGAAAAAAACTTTTAGTCATATGTTATATTACTGAAAATGCCACTGTCTTTTAATGATTTTTCAAATGTTCATTAAGGGTATTTTAGTCAAATGACATATTACAATTATGATTAAAATTTAAATAAAAATTAAATCGAAACCAAATTGTATGATATCTTTTTAAACCGTAGTATATCTTTTCAAAATTTTAAATAGAATAAAAAATGTCAGTATCTTTTTTATTTTTGTTTAAATTTATGTTTACTTTTTAATTATAACAAAATCTTATACAATTTTTTTTAATATATTTTAATTTTTACTATTAATAATTTCGTAATTTTTATTAAAAATTAATTTTAATCAAATTTTCATACCATTATAATTATTTGATTCGAACATTTTTAATTAACGGGTTGGTCTACTTTATTTTTATAAATGTGAAATTACATTCTTAAAACTAAAACAATTCTTTTCTGAAAAATAAAATAATATACAAAATAAAATGGTATAATATTTAAAACTATAAATATGAATATATATATATATATATATACAAATCGATAAGCATATTATATAATCATATTGTAACTATATAATTAATAAAAAATTATATAGTATTACCATCTATTTTGAAATAAAAAATACTAACATATATCAAATTATAACTTTCAGAAATATATTTTTTAATAAAAAATAAAACAAAATAAAAACAAAAATCAACTAAAATATCGTCTGTCTACATAATATATTAAAACTATATACTACATTTATGGGGAAAAACTGGTAAAACACCTTAAACTTTTAAATGTATAAATATCTATTATTAGTATATTATTAAAAAGAGAAGTGAATATAAAAATAAAACTATTAAATCCCGTCCTTAGAACGGGCTAGAATCTAGCTCCTACTTATTTAGAGATACCATATTATCCATGTTAAATAATTATTTGAAGTACCTTTAGGAAGTCTTCAAAACAGGTAATCCAAGTTAGGGAAGACTGAAGCCATGGAGAAAGACCCTGGATTGAAAAGAACTATAGAAAAAGATTAAGTTTGAACTGCTGGAAAATATTTTAAAAGAACATTATTTATTGAGTTTTTGTCTGCCACCACAATGGGCACATATATTTTATATCATAATGTATACATTGTGACCTCAAATTTTTGGTGACCGATATATATTCCAAAATAACTTGCCAAATAGAATATCTTTATTTCGGAAGACATTTTATTTTCCATAAAAATAATCAATTTTCCCCAATTTCAGATATAATGATAAATAAAGGCTTCAAATTTTTTTTTAACAATTAAATAACTTAACATATAAAAACTAACTCAATACATGCATAATATAAATTGTGATACTTTGTCATAAAAAATTTTGAATTTTTTTTGGTCAACTAAATTGTGAAATATTTTGACCAGATTTGCAGTCAAAATTGATGTTAATGGAAAACTTATTAATGGAAGTTCTATCACAACTTTATATATAACAGAAGACTAATTACATAATAAGTTGTTTGTAACTTCTGCAATATTATAAAGATAAAAGGTAAACGAAAAAAAAATATGTTAAACTTTATATAAAATGTTGAATTTTTTCTATTGAAAAGACAACATATCTCCCTCTTCTACTGGAAGTTATTAATTTAAATTTTTTTAATTTACTTACATTTCAAATGGTTTATTTTCTTACAGGATTGAAGGATTTTCAAAAAAATAGTGGTTACATCTTCTACAAATATAATTAATGGCAATAAAGCAAACTTCATCTCTTTTACTAGCTTCAATGATGCTATTTGCTCTTATCATTTTACCTATGATTTCAGGTAAATATTTACTTGTTAAATGTAAAATTGTCTCAAACACACACACAAAAAAATGGTTATTTACATGTGAATATAATTTATTGATCATTTTAGTATTTGAAATTTTTTCATCTAAATTAGGAAAAATCCGGATATGCCCTACTAAGTTACCGCCATGTCAAGTCAACGATTCATGCAAAGCAAACTGCATATCTTTAGGGTATAAAACAGGAGGCTGCGAAGAAAAGACTACAGGTCAATTCTGTTGTTGTGTTCCTAAAATGGAATCTCAAGAAACTTCTCTTTATTCCAGTCCAAACCTAGCTAACTAATTTTCTATTTTATATGTATTATCAGTTATATGAATAAAAAGCAGATATTTATATATTATTATTATTGATCTAGAATATGTTTATATATAACATAGACATATTGTTAAACCAACATCTATCAAGTCACCCACACATGTATTAACCCGTGTTCGAAAACGTGGCCATAGTGACTGTTTAATCGGTGTTGAAGCGTTCAACGGTGGCTAACGTGGCTATTTTTTTATATTCGGTCGATAAATCGAGTTCATTAAAATAATTCAGTTTTTTGGAGTTTGAATGTTTGAAATCAAAATTTTCATAAGAGATTTACAAATTTGATGCCTGAACAATACGAAAAACGCAAAAGATTTGATTAATTATGATGAAACTACTGATCATCTAGAAAAGAGTTGCAGGAGGAGGATGATGAAACAAAATGAGAAAGATGATGAAAAAGTTACAATTATGCCACTCATTAAAAAAATTATTAAAAATAAAACCTAATACAGCATCTTTCCAGGACTAAAATCACCTAAGTCACCACCAGACCACATTAAGATTTTGGTATATAGGCCACAAATTGCTTATATATATATATATATCTAGAATATCGAAGAAAATACTCAAAAAATTAATCTCCGATTAATTTCCATATAATCTCCAATTTTTAATTAAATCGCTAAACCCAACCCGACCGTACACGTTACGCCTAGCGCAATCTCGAACCTTGGTATTAACCAATGCTCCCAAATTTTATCTTCAAAATAAACACTATATATATAAATAATTTATCAAATTAATCAACTGTTACTTACTCTAGTACGACCGCATCTAAACCCAAGCCCTATATGAATTTTGGATAACCTAAATTTAGATTGCTTGCAACTTCCTTGAATCACAAATTTTTATCTTTTTGTTTCACAAAAAATTATCCATCTATATATACTTTTTTAGTTTATGTATAATACCAAAAACTTCTTTATTGGTTCGATTATCATTGTTAAAGGTCTAGTTTTTGTTCATTGATTTTTTTATTTTTCGAATGATGGATTAGAAATTTTGGGATTATTGTCGGATATCTCAAGAGAATTAGTATGTTTAGTTTTATATATATATATATATATCTAAAATATCGAAGAAAATACTCAAAATTAATCTCCGATAAATCCCCATATAATCTCCAATTTTTAATTAAATCGCTAAACCCAACCCAAACGCACACGTTACGCCTAACGCAGTCTCGAACCTTGGTATTAACCAATGCTCCCAAGTTTTATCTTCAGAATAAACACTCTATATATAAATAATTTATCAAAATAATCAACTCTTACTTACTCAATTACGATTGCATCTAAACCCAAGCCCAATATGAATTTTGGATAACCTAAATTTTGATTGCTTGCAATGATTATTTAGTCTATATCTTAATTCAAATAATTATAATCTTCCTTCAATCACAAACTTTTATCTTCTTGTTTCACAAAAAATTATTCATCTTTATATATTTTTTAGTTTACGTGTAATACCAAAAACTTCTTCATTGGTTCGATTATCATTGTTAGAGGTTTAGTTTTTGTTCATTGATTTTTATCTTTCAAATGATGGATTAGATATTTTGGGATTACAGTCGGATATCTCATTCAAGGGAATTAGTCTGATGTGTTCGATATTTGTGTGATCAAAATTCATGTATACGTTGGAACTTGAAACTTACAGTAGAAGTGGTGTACAAACTTAACCTCTTAAAAGAATGAACTCACTTGTTCTCTCTTCACACCAATCTGATACGTAAAGACGACGAAGTAAAGATACACGATTATTTGTTTACCGGTGTTCACCACCTTATCTGCAACCACAAGATAAGTGCTATACCTCACCGGGGCTGATATTGCTATCAACATTTCACTAAAACCTTAACTCAAACTCGAGATTATCGATTTTCAACAATGCTGCCTTCTCTCTCCTACTTCTCTATATCTCGATATATCCTAATCTAATTACAGGCTATCTTATATATGAGAGAGAAATCACGACTACACACATTCGTTTTTACAATAGATCCGGTTCACTATTAACCAGCTAAAACCAACACCTATTTCTAATAACTGAGACTTAAGCTGATTATGGTCACTAACCTTCAATTCTCCACCTTGACCTTCATCAGCTTTCTTGTTCTAGACTTCTTCAACTTCTTGAAGATACTTGAGCAGCAAACCGACACACTTTCCTGAGACAACCCTCTCAGCTTTTTATTAACAACTTTCTGAGAAAACCCTCTCAGCTTTTTATCCGAGTTCATGGTGCATTGCGATCTTCGTTATGGCGATGGCACTTTGAGAATCGCAGTATATGCTGACAGCATCTTGTTTGAATCCCAATTCGTTCATCAAACCCTTTAACCAAACTTCTTCTTTACATGCTTCAGTAAGGGCAATGCACTCAGACTCAGTTGATGATAGAGCCACTACCTTTTGTAAGCTCGTTCTCCAACTTATTGGATTTCCTCCAACTGTAAAAACCATTCCAGTTGTTGATCTTCTTCTATCATTATCACCTGCATAATCCGCATCAACATAACCTTGTATGTATCTGAGAATCCATGTTACAGCCAACCAATGCTCTTTAATGGGTCAGCTCATATATCGACAAACCAATCAAACTGCATATGCTAAGTCTGGACGTGTTCCTATCATTGAGTACATCAAGCTTCCCACAGCGCTTTGATACAGAACATTTTCCATAGCTTCAAACTGTTCCTCAGCCTCTTTGTCTGTAGCTGCCTTCAAGCAGAAATGAGCTCCCAAAGGAGTACCAACTGGTTTACATTGATCCATCCCAAAGTTACCTAAGACTTTCAGCAAATACCCTTCTTGAGAAATCGTTAAAGTTCCTTTTGTTCTGTCTCTAGTAATCTACATTCCCAGAAATTTATTAGCTTGACCAAGATCCTTCATTTCAAATTCAGAACCTAATAACACCTTTAGAGCACACACCTGCTGCTTATCTCTAGAAGCAATCAAAATGTCATCTACATAAAGTAACAAGAAGATATAATCTTCTTCTGTCAGCTTCCTATAGTAGATACAACTATCAAAATCGCTTCTGTTATAACCGTTCTTTTGCATAAACTCGTCAAACCTGTTGTTCCATTGTTTCAAACCATACAATAAACGTTTGATCAAACAGACCTTTTCGGGAAGATCCTTATCTTTATACCCATCTGGCTGATCCATGTAGATAATTTCTTCAAGATATCCACGTAGGAAAGCCGTCTTTACATCTATTTGTTCTTACTCCATATCAGAATATACCACTGCCGAGAGAAGGAATCTGATGGACACATTTTTTACTACAGGAGAGAAAATCTCCTGATAATCTATTCCTTCCTTTTGGGAATAACCTTTTACTACGAGCCTCACCTTGAACATTTGACCTTCCACCATCAATTCCAGCTTTCCTTTTGAATTCCCACTTACAACTGATGGGCTTTTGTTTCTTGTCTCTATCAACTAATGTCCATGTTCCCTTCTTCTTTAGTGAAAACATTTCCTCGTCTGAAGATTCCAGCTATTTATCGCTGTCAGGATCCTCAAGTGCCTCTTGGAAGCTTGCTGGTTCTGGTTTGCCTCCGTTTTCAATCATTAAGTACGCATAACCGGCTATGTCTTCATCTTCTCCGTATACTTGATAATCTTCTAATCTCACTGATGGACAAGTTGTTCTTCTCAGTCTGTCTCGAGCTAACTGGTAGTCGCTTAACTCGTCTGATTCTGACTGGTTCAGATTCTCAACTGTAGTGGTTTCTTCTTGATTTGTGTGGTTCTCTTGTTGAATACCTCCTTGAGCTGTTATTCCCTGACTGGCTCCACCTTGAACTTGAATCTCCGGATTCCTGTTATCTGCAAACACATTGCTCACAAACACATTAGTAACACATTTTTCATTTAATGTATTCAAATCCTCACCTGATTTGATGTCCTTAAACATTGTATCTTCTCTGAAGACTACATTCTAGCTAATGGTGCACTTTTGTTCTTCTAAGAGCCAAAGCCTGAATCCTTTAACTCCTTCTGGATAGCCCAAGAAAACCCCTTTCTTTTCTCTTGGGTTAAGTTTTCCATCACTAGAATCAATGTATACGATGCATCCAAATTTCCTGAGACCAGAGATATCAGGAATAGAAGATGTCCACAGTTCCTCTGGGATGTTAAAGTCAATCTCTGATGAGGGAGATCTATTATTCAAATACACTGATGTAGAAGCCGCTTCAGCCTAAAACCTTTGACCGAGACCACACTCTCTCAAAATGCATCTAACTTTATTAGAATTGACCTGTTGAGTCTCTCTGCAACATCATTTTGCTGAGGCGTGTAAGCACATGTCTTATGTCTTACTATCCCTTCTTGCTTGCAAAACTGATCAAACCTGTGGTTACAATATTCCAAACCATTATCTGTCCTAAGCCTCTTTACCTTTCTTTCTGATTGTACTTCAACCATCTTCTTCTATTCCACAAATTTTTTAAATGCTTCGTCTTTGGTCTTCAAGAAATAAATCCATGATTTTCTGGACCAGTCATCTATAAATGATACGAAGTATTGACACTTCCCAATGCTTGGTGGTACATTCGGTGACCCCCAAAGATATGAATGTATGTAGTATAACCTTTCTTTAGTCACATGTTGAGCAGCTCCAAAATTAGTCCTTTGAGTTTTCCCTATGATTTAGTCCTCACAGAACTTTATTTCTGAAACCTTATCGTTGGAAATGCAGCCCTTCTTTACCAAAATGCAGACCATGGTGGACTTGGACCACACAAGCATGTTTCAGGACAAATGTCATATCTAAGGGTTCAACAAACTACGATAATTTACATCAACAATACTTTAAATTATAAAGATTCATATATATTTCTTTGACCTCTATGTTAACATCGTAGGAAGAAGAATTAGGTAGACCTGTGACCTTTGGTGAAGTTGTAACATCCCGATTTCTGGTATATGTGAAGAGGTTAAAAGAATTGATTTGGCTACCTATGTCACCAAAGTGCACTTACCTTTTCGGTCACACATCCAGAGAGAACTCCAAAGTTAAGCGTGCTTGAGCTGGAGTAGTCAAAAGATGGGTGACCTACCTGGAAGTCATTCACGGTACCGTGTGAGTGAGGCCAAAACACGGGGAACGGTTACGTGGTGATTGCAGGGTCAATATATCATGACTTTCAAACCTCCCGGTTAACGTTCCGACCGTCGGACAGGGGTGGGCCGGCCCATGGGCCTAGTGAGAAGACATGGGGCTCACTGGTAGGGGCGGTTGGGGCGTTATAAGTGGTATCAGAGCTGGTTAGCCGTCCCAGTTCTGACCTGGGAGGCGTCTTAGGACCTGTCTTGGTGTGCAACAAGGATGTTGCACTCTATGAGTGGGGGTGAATTGTAACATCCCGATTTCTGGTATATGTGAAGAGGTTAAAAGAATTGATTTGGCTACCTATGTCACCAAAGTGCACTTACATTTTCGGTCACACATCCAGAGAGAACTCCAAAGTTAAGCGTGCTTGAGCTGGAGTAGTCAAAGGATGGGTGACCTACTGGGAAGTCCTTCACGGTACCGTGTGAGTGAGGCCAAAACACGGGAAACGGTCATGTGGTGATTGGAGGGTCAATATATCATGACTTTCAAACCTCCCGGTTAACGCACCGACCGTCGGACAGGGGTGGACCGGACCATGGCCTAGTGAGAGGACATGGGGGCTTACCGGTAGGGGCGGTCGGGCCGTTATAAGTGCTATCAAAGCTGGTTAGCCGTCTCAGTTCTGACCTGGGAGGCGTCCTAGGGACCTGTCGTGGTGCGCAACGAGGACGTTGCGCTCTGTGAGTGGGGGTGAATTGTAACATTTCCCGATTTCTGGTATATGTGAAGATGTTAAAAGAATTGATTTGGCTACCTATGTCACCAAAGTGCACTTACCTTTTCGGTCACACATCTAGAGAGAACTCCAAAGTTAAGCGTGCTTGAGCTGGAGTATCAAAGGATGGGTGACCTACCGGGAAGTCATTCACGGTACCGTGTGAGTGAGGCCAAAACACGGGGAACAGTCACGTGGTGATTGCAGGGTCAATATATCATGACTTTCAAATCTCCCGATTAACGTTCCGACCGTCGGACAGGGGTGGACCGACCCATGGGCCTAGTGAGAGGACATGGGGGCTCACTGGTAGAGACGGTTGGGGCGTTATAGAAGTGTTCGTAAAAACTCACACAAACAATGACGGGACATTTGTTATTCTAAAGGTCCAGAAGAACCCCCAAGCTTATGATATAAACTTAGAGGAGAAGTTGCCTCAGATTAAGGTGGAACAATCTGAGATTTCTGATGGTACTTCCCAAGTTCCATAACATAGCCCAAATGAACAGAACCAGATATTTCTTGAGGTAAACGGTTTCATATATATATATTTTAATTTCTGATATATTTTTGTTAAGTTTGGACTTGGTAGTCTTCACAGTCTATTACTTTGGATATGAGAGGGCGTGAGTTTGGAGTTGGTAGTCTTCAACCAGTTTATGGCAATATAAAAAGAAAATGAGGAGCGGAAACTTCATCTTATTCTGCATTTGTTGAAATACAAGAACAATTAGAAGCTGAAAAAAACGCCAGATTGGAGAGCAAGCAGCTGCCAATGTTCGACGTGATGCTGAGTTAGCTCGTCGTGATGCAGAAGCTGCTCGAGTTGCGGCAGAGGTAAAAATTCTGCTTTGTCTGATTTTATGGCAAAAAATTCTACAGCCGAGACCACTCTAAATGTTTAGGTAGTTTTAGTTTCTTTAATGTTTTAATGTTTAGTTAATTTTGTTTAATATTTTAATATTTAGTTAGTTTAGTGGCAAATAAAAAGAGAGCCTGTTTTAGCGTCTACCTTTACCAACTATTTTTAGACTATAGCAATGGTCTTAAAATATTTGCAACTCCAGTTTAAGTCGCAAAATTGGTTACTAATATACCACTCATTATGTCATTGCAAATTAGTTGCAAAAGTTCAACGTTTTTGTGACTACCAATTTTTGCAATAAAGCCTTTTTCATGACATGGAGTAGTCGCAAATGAGTTGCTATATCTGTATTTGTGAATTTTCGGCTACAAATCATGTAGTTACAAAATCTATATTTTCTTAGAGGTTATTTTCGCCTTCATCTTTCTAAATCACACTCCTAGATCTGTACCCCATACCGGGGTTACTACCAGACAGCTTTCGACGGACACTTTCCCAAAGTCGATTCCTCCATATCCATCTACCAACCCCTGTCTCTAATCCATGCTACATGTTATTAGTCAGAGGTCTCAACGGCGATTTTCCACCAGTACAAAGTTTCACCATCTTAGGCATATCTACCACTGTTTCAAAATGCTCATACATTCTGGCCCATGAGACTTACAGACCAAACCTAGTATTGAATTTTAAGTCATTATGCAAGCAGCTTAGCTTACTATTTTCTTCTCATTGGGAAAGAATCTTTCTATCTTGTTCTTTCATCAAGAAGGATACTTTATCCTTGGTGTCAAAACCTAGAGGCAAGTCCAATATCTTAACCGACATGTCATCTTGTGTAGCGACTTGTACGGAGTCAGAAGATGCAACAGTTTTTTGTCAGTCGATTACAAAAAGTATGGATTGACGTTTAAAATCACAACAAAAGTGACGAGTTTCAAAGTTTCCGGCTTTGCCATGAAGCTTCGGTGGATGCATTCGAGCTTGTTCTTTAATTTGCAGTCGTATTATTTTAAGCCTTAAAAATGTAACCAAAGAGGTATGTCTAACTCTTCCTTTCCTTGTAACACAAACGCTTAAGTTAAATGAAGAAAGGTTGTGAACACCAAAAAAAAAAAATTTCAGAACAGATTAATTTTTCATCAGACTTCATAGTTTACACTTGGATGACTTTATTTCTCTTAATAATATTGACAGTTTCTTCAGTTTTGGCTTCTGTTCATTATATATAATTTTGTCTTTTTTATTTTTGTCGTATATATATCTTCTTGATGTTATTAATTTCTAATTAGATTTTTATTTTTTTTAAATACATGAATATATATATATATATATATATATAATATGTGTAGTACGCGTACGTATATAATGCATATTGTGATATGATTATCATATTTATATGTGGTGACTTTTGTGGATATGCAGTAAACAGTCCAAACTTCAAACACAGACTTTGCATTAGTCCGTATACCCCAGATTTCGGATCCACCAAATGTTATCAGCAATGTGTGGATCCACCAAAAGGTGTTGATAGGTACACGTCTGGGGAATGTATTTCTCGGCATGAGTTTACTCAACTTTCTTATTGTTGTTTTATTTGATTGGAAAGGGTATTGTATTTTGCTTTGATTATCTTTCTTGCAGTAATACTCTACTTAATGTAATATAAAAGATGAACTGTTATAGAAATTTATCATGGTTCAACATATTCTTTTGCAAGAAATATATTAAAAGAGTACAATTTTAGTTTTAAAATTGTAATAAAAAAATTTTAGTATGCAACTGTAGATCATATGTTTAAACAAAATAAAAAGTTCAAAGTGATATGAAAAATTACTCATAATAACTCTGATTTTTCTGTTTATTACTAAAACAACACCATCAAACATTCTTGAACTAAATAACTCTAAATGTTTTACCAAAAGACAAAATACTCATATACAAAACTAATTATTACAAATATACCATTATCAGAATAATTATAATTATTTTTATTTTAATATAAGTATTTATATATACTCAGATATAGAGTATAAAAAATATATTTACTTAAATATAGACTGATGAAAAAAATTATCTTGGTTCAATATATCTTTTTGCATGAAATATATTGACGGAGTATGATTTTGGTTTTAAAATTTTAGTAAAACATTTCTAACATGCAATAGCAGATCAAATATTTAAACCAAATAAAAAGTTCAAAAAGATATTTATATATTTCAACAAAATATATAATAGAACTTTTTTCCACCAAGGAAATGTATACAAAAATTTAATATATGCTTTCAACTATTTATATTATAGTAAATCATTTGATATTTCACATATGTTCAGAAAGTTTTGGGTTCGAATTGATAAATTTTTATAATTACAATTTAAGTGAAAGTACCTAATTATTTTGTGAACATGTTAAATGTACTTATATTCAATGTGTATAATATATTGATTAGTTAGTTAGTTATAAATATTATTATTAACTTTCGCCCATAATAAATAGGAAAAAATGTAAAAAAAATCTTCAACTATCCATATTTGGCCAAACAATTTCAAACTTTTTCATCAACCGAAAAAATTTCAACTTTTGTTGACTAAATATCTTAATCCCTCATTTTTGTTAACCAAACCTTTTTAATCTTTACCTTTTGTTGATTAAGCCATTTTACTCTTATGGGACTAAAATGGCTTTATACCTAAAAGTTGATATTTTTGTTAAGTAAACAAAAGTTTATTATTTTTTGAATTTTTGATCTTTAAAATTAAAGAAATTATAAGTAAAATTATTTGGTATAAAGATAAATGTGGATGAGAAAATATTAAAAAAAAAATAATTCATTGATTTTGAGAAAAAAGTAATGATATCGTAAGATGAAATTACACTTTTAGTTTTCAACTAGAATCTAGTTTCAAAGCTTTTTTTAATTAAAAGTAAAATTCATAGAAAATTAAATCATCTATAATAATATTAATGTTTACAAATGATAACATAAATATGATTATTATTTATTAGTAAGATTTCTTAAAACTTAATTCACAATTATTTTGTAAATAATTAAAGAATTAACATGCTATCATAATCATATTTTTCTTATCTAATAACAAAAATTATTAACCCAATAATTAAACTATAAAAATTGAATAACTAGCCAAAATTTATTATTAGACATAATTTTATTAATTCAACATATTTATTTATTTAAATAATTTCAGTAAATAAACTATTATATTGATTAAAGACTTATATTAATAAGTTATTTGTTTTATTGATGAAAATAAAATTTATATATTTTTTAATTTATCTTGATGTTAATAAAATAATTAAATAAAATAAGTAAAACCATTCAAAATAGTCAAAAGTTTATTTATTTTAAAAAGTATATCTAAGAAACAAATTTAACATTTTTCAGGTAATAAAATATGTGACCTTTTGTTGAGTAAGTAATTTTAGTCTTAAAATTAGTTAACAATTACTGTTGACTAATTTTGAGACTAAGATGGCTTGGTCAAAAAAAAAATACTAAGATTAAAATTCTTAGTCAATAAAACTTGAGATTTGTTTTCGATTGATGAAAAAGTTCGAAGTTTTTTTGGCCAAATGTGGATAGTTGAAGATTTTTGTTGGTAGACCAACTTTTTTATTTAAGTAATAAATTTTATTAACTAAAATTATCTTGTTGAGACAAAAAATTATTAACATTTAATCCTGAATACTTATTCAAATAAACAGTTTTAAAAATAAAATTTTTAGTTCATTCGTATTTGTATTTATATCATGATGATATTGATGTGTTAATACGAGTCTATCAGAAAAATATATAAATAAATTTAAATTATTTACATATTTACGTTATATATCATTTACATTATATTGTTAGAAAATTAATTATCTTTTTATCTTTATTGGTATAAACAAAGGAAAATCTATATGTGCGGACTATTTTTGATGGATTTGTACCTCTCACATTTATGCTAGAACTATTTGACATCATAACATGTTCAAATATTTTATACTGCTATTAAAGAGCTTTTGAAAGCCTTTAGAAAATACATCATAAGTCTTTAGACTTTGTGTTTTTCTAGAAGTGGCATTGCAACTTTTACCCTTCTAGGTATTTGTACGAATGTATTTTATCTTTCCATATTTCATATGACATCTTGCCCGTGACTTCATGTGGTGAGCAATGATTCCCCCATTTTTTATGAGTTAATTCAGAATCATACATATTATTAGTGATAACAATGCACCATTTCATTTGGGTATTATGAACCATGTTGACTTCGGAAACTAAACTAAATGTGTTAGTTTCAGTCCAATTGGTCTGAGATTTCTCATTGTCTCCACAAAAGTAAATTTTGCTACGACATTCATCAGCAATGTTGTGACATGCGTCAGCCTAGCGATCCATCATGCCACACGTGTGACTTTTTTCATTGATTTTTTTTTTTTTTTTGTAAAAAGTATTTTGGCTTTTTAGAGTTGAGAAGAACCTTACATTTTCACTTGTTCTTTTATCAAACCAAGTTGTATAGAACATTCTTAATCGTAGAAAAGTCAACACTAATTAAAGTTAATGGTAGCATTCTCAAGAGAAAGTATATGTAACATCTCTATTTCTGGTATACATTGAAACTTACAAAACCGTCATTAAATCGGTTATTGATGATCAATCCATCCGATTTTCTTTGAATGAGTTTGAAGCGATTACTGGTCTTAATTGTGCTCCATTTAAAGAGAAGGACACATAGGATGCTGATCATATAGAATTTTCTCAAGAAATGAACATTTCTACTTTGGAAGGGCCTTCATTGGTTGACTTACAATTAGTTTCTGGAAGATGCGCGGATTGAGATTTTGGGAAGAGGGGAATGATAGGATGGTCGGCTATTCTCTCGATTGGAATCCTAGGCATCTTACCTTCTAATAAAATCCCCTTAAAGCTAGCTAAAAAATATAATTTAGTTATTTGTTAGTCGCTAAATATTGTGATGATACTGAGACAACATTTAAATACCATGGTTGCTAATTAGTCACTAATATATACAACATATTTACAACTAAAAATATATAACGTAATCATAAGTGAGTTACTAATATTTGTCACTAACCTATGATTTTACGACATTTTTGCATGCTCATGCAATACATAGAAATGGTAAATTTATACAACGAATTTACAACTTCTTTTTAATCACTAGAAAAATTGTCATCACTTAGTCGCAAATAAAAAGAGACTTTTTTAGCACCTACCTTTACAAACTATTTTTAGACTATAGCAATGATCTTAAAATATTTGCCCTACCTTTACAAACTATTTTTAGACTATAGCAATGATCTTAAAATATTTGCAACTCCAGTTAAAGTCGCATAATTGATCGTTAATATACCACTCATTTTTGTCATTGCAAATTAGTTGCAAAAGTCCAACGTTTTTACTACTACCAATTTTTGCAACGAAGTTTTTCTCACGACATAGAGTAGTCGCAAATGAGTTGTTATATCTGTATCTGCGACCTTTCGGCTACTAAGCATGTAGTTATTAAATCTATGTTTTCCTAGAGATTCTTATCGACTTTATCTTTCTAAATCACACTCCTAGATCTGTACCCCATACCGGGGTTACTACCAGACAGATTCGACGGACACTTTCCCAAAGTTGATCCCTCCACATACATCTATCAACACCTGTGCCTAACCCATGCTACATGTTAGTAGTCGGAGGTCTCACCGGCGACTTTCCACCAGCGCAAAGTCTCGCCAGTTTAGGCATAGTCACAACTATTTCACAATGTTCATACATTCTGACCCATGAGACTCATATACCAAACCTAGTATCGAATTTTAAGTCATTACGCAGGCAGCTTGGCTTACTATTTTTCTCCCATTGGGAGAAAATATTTCTATCTTGTTCTTTCATCATGAAGGACACTTTCTCCTTGGTGTCAAAACCTGGAGGAAATTCCAATATCCTGACCGACATGTCATCTTGTGTAGCGACTTGGACGGGGTCAGAAAATGCAACATTTTTTGCTCTGTTGATTTCCAAAGGTATGGGTTGGCATTTAAAATCACAACAAAAAGTGATAAGTTTCAAAGTTTCTGGCTTTGCCATGAAGCTTCTGTAGACACATTCGAGTTTGTTATTGAATTTGTAGTCGTATTACCCTCAAATTTATCCAATTTAATATTATCGGTTTTAAAGTCTTATAAATGTAACCAAAGAGGTATGTCTAACTCTTCTTTTCCTTGTAACACAAACGCTTAAGTTCAATGAAGAAATGTTGTGAAAAAAAAAAAAAATAAACACAGACCATTCCTAATTTCGGATGTCGATTCACCACATCTTTTGCCATTTCAAATATTTCCATAAACATTTTTTTTCAATCTTTAAAAATGAATCAGAAATACAAATATATACTCATATACATATGCTCAGTTCAGATTGTGGACTTTGTGATAGCCATACATAAAATTGAAGTTGCTAAAAGAACTAAAATTGAAATAGTAACCAACACAACATTGAGAAGTTCAATTGCATATATACTCAACAATTTAAACAAATATGAATAAATTGTGCTAAATAATTAAACAAAAGTTTTCAGAATAATAAATTCAGAAATTAAACATTTAATTATACCAAAACAAAGACGAAGTATAGCAATTTAAATCATATGAATAAATTTACTCATGCAATGCTAAAATTCAACCATCTGATTAATTGCATAATTAATTTATATCAAATAATTTGTTTCGGTTCCTTTTGCTAATTAATTATTCTCAAATGATGAATATAATTATCCATGAACACTTATTCTCATAAAAGTAAATGAATTAAAAATTATAACTTAATCAGGTTAAATCTAAAATCATATTTAATGAATTATTATAACACATAAAAAATTATAGAAAATTTAGAAAATATGAAAAATAAACTGCACAAAATAAAAAAAAGAAATTATCTGAATAATTTAGCAATTTAATAAAATTTCAGAATTATTAAACCATAGAAACGAAAAATCTGATGGAAGAAGACTCATTTTTCATCACCATGACTTTTCTGAATCTTGTTCTTATGATGGAACAGTTCACAAAAAAAACAAATTTCGTTAATGTAAAAAACATAAACAAAAATTTACAGAATTAAGATTATAGGAACTCAATTTTTACAATAGGGGTAACTGAATAATTACAAAACAATTTCTATAAATAGATTGATATAAAACTTATAAAATACTGTTACAAAGATTTGGACAGACAGATTGGCAGAGTCAAGACGCTATTCCTTTAATTATGTAAACAATTTCGTAATGTGACAGTTGCATTGCGTTACAAAATTCCAAAATACAATTGCTTATGTTTCTGTCTTCTTGATATATCAAGGTTTTTAGTGTTTTTAGCCATGATACAAGTCTTGTTTATAGAGTGTTTTTGGAGTCTTTTATAGTCATTTGCAGGTTCAGGTACGTTTGGAGCTTATTTGGAGATTATGGATCATTCTGGAGCTAAGTAGGAAGTTGTGCAGAAGAATTCAAGCCGGAAACTACTTTTAGAGATGGTGTCGGTCTACACCCATCAGACAAGCAATTTTCTGCACCAGTTTTGAAGATTTTGAAGAAAAGTAAATTTACCTAGACTTTTTCTTATTTGCAAATAAGTCTATGTTCGAGTTTTTAGGATATTTATATTATTTTAAGGTCATTGTTTAGACCTATCTTTTATCTAAGATTTATTTTATTTGAGAGAGATTTGTAGCAGAGTTTTGGAGAGAAGAATTCAGACTCCTTCAGAGAAGATTCAGAACTCTTTTTATTCTCTATTAATTTCTTTTATGCAATCCTATTCAATCATGTTTATTGTTTCAATCTCCATGTCTGAGTAGTTTTCTAGTGAGGGCCTACAAACCTAAGATACCTTACCTGAAGCCCAAAATGTCTAAACAAGAGGTGGAAGAAGCCATATGCAAGGCAATAATGGACAAGGTGCTGATTGAGATACCATTGGTTGATGCAGTCAAGCTTTCACATGCACTTAAGAGATGATTGAGATACCCGAAGTTGTGCAGAAGAATTTAAGCCGGAACCTACTTTTGGAGATGGTGTCGGTCGACACCCATCAGACAGACAATTTTGTGCGCCAGTTTTGGAGATTTTTGAAGAAAAGTAAATTTGCTCAGACTTTTCCTTACTTGCAAATAAGTCCATGTTCAAGTTTTTAGGATATTTATATTATTTTAAGGTCATTATTTAGACCTATCTTTTATCTAAGATTTATTTTATTTGAGAGAGATTTGTTGTAGAGTTTTGGAGAAAAGAATTTAGACTCCTTCAGCGAAGATTCAAAACTCATTTTATTCTCTATTGATTTCGTTTATGCAATCCTATTCATTCATTTTTATTGTTTCAATCTCCATGTCTGAGTAGTTTCCTAGTTAGGTTTAGGGTTTCTCATTAGGGATTTCATGGATTGTTAATTTGATTGGTTAGTTAAGGATTCTGGAACACTAGTTCTTCATCTAGATTATGACTAATACTTGATCTAAACTGATGAGTTAGATTAATGATCATAGGTTGATTCTCGCAGCAAAAGTTGGTTAATTAGCTAGAAAGAACCTTAGATGAGCAAAATACCTATCTGCAAAGGAATTTGATTTAGGGATCTTGTGAACTTATCGAACCTGAGATTATTGCATGTGTAGATTTTTGAATTCGCAAAGAAATTTTGTTTTCTAGGTTGCTAGACATAGATAGTTTTCGCAGTGACGGCTGGTTAAGTTTATTATTATGTTTCGAGTTCTAAAACATAGCAGAACCTTGATTTACTGATTAGCTTGTATTCCTGATTTCCTGAGAATTCCCTGAGCCTGACGTTTTTTCCCATCAGATTTACAACTGATTTTACTGCATTGTTTTAATTACATTTTTTCTTGTTTAGCTTAATTTGAAAACCAATAATCTATTGTGTGATCTTGAGTCTCTGTGGAATTCAACCCCTAAGTACTATAATCGATCTCTTAATTTGGAGAGTAGCTTTAGGGTATATTTGACCATGTCACTTCTATCACTGAAGAACATAACCTATTAAACCTTTTTGTGTTGTACTCTCATGAAAAACAAAAGAAAAATGAAGAGTGAAAAAAATAGACTAAGGAAGCCCAAGATATTTATATTCTTTGCATATATCTTGAGAAATAGAGAAACAAACCATTTTATGGTAAAAAAAAATATGGAGTTTATTTCTCAATTAAAATGAGAATTAAGAAGAAACGAGTTACATGAAATTTTCATCAGTTGCTAAATTGATTATGACACCTTAATGATTTGACATAATTGAATTCAATATTGATTAGATACCAAAAGCAAAAAGACAGGTTATTGAACCGTAACCTATATACCTGAACCCATACTCAAACCCGAACCTAAGCTCGAGTTCATCTTGTCTCGGCTCGGCGCACGCGTATGGTTTAGTATGAAGTTGCTCTTTTCAACAATTATCCCAAAAGTCTTAACCTTGTCGTGATTTCTGCACAATATTCACTATGCACATTTTATGCTTTTCAGACAATAAACATATTTCATCTAAACAAAGTCAAAAGTATACTACTTTATAGTGTTTGTGATGATGCATCAATCACTCTCATAATCCGGTTATTCTGTTAAAAATTTATCGAAAAGTTTCTCGAAAATATACCAGCGCAACATATTTTAAAATTGAATTCCAATAAGGGAATTTTTTTTAATGATAATTGGTGGGAAAAAGTTTATTATATTATTGATTTCACAAGACATATATGAAATGATTATGTTTTATGACATTGACTACCCATGTCTTCAATCGGTAAATGAGATGTTAGATTTTATGATTGGGAAGGTGAAGTGTGAGATCTACAAGAGAGAGAAATGTTCAGTGTTTGAAGATAATCCCTTCTTCAATGTTGTTTATAAGATCTTAGTAGATCGTTAGACAAAGAATAACATTTTCTGTATTGTATAGCTCACTTTTTAAATTCGAGATATATGATTTTAAACTATATATATATATATATATATATATATATATAGTGTGTGTGTGATTTATTCTTTTATTTTGTCCTTACCAAATATATAAAATATTTTTTTGGTATTGTAGATTTTATAGTGATATTAGTCCACATAAGAATCCATAATTCTTAAGTGAGAGAATGAAGTGGTTTAGAAGATTGTTTCTCAGTACTGAAAATCTAGTACTGAAAATCATATTAAGGTTATGGATGAGTATGTATTATTCTCCATGAAGAGTTATCATTTTGAATATTTAACATCCATTTCGGTGATGTTCATTGTGGAACTCAAGAAATGATTGGATAATTTATATATATATATATATTGCATTTTATTTTAAACGGTGGCATTAAACTAGCTAAATATCATCTTTTGCGAGAACAACTATCAGAATTCTTTACTATTTTAATTATAAGATATTTATTTTTCATTTTAAATTATTAGAAATTTAATACTAATCTGTATTCTAAAATAATAATATCAATAGCATTAATTGCTTTAAAATCTTGATTATAAAATTATTTATACTACTTCCCACCATCGATGATCTTCATCTGGTCAAAACAACATGATAACAAAATATATGTTTTAGTCAGAAAAAACATTTAGTCAAAACAAAATTATAACGCCCCAACCGTCCCTACCAGTAAGCTTCCATGTCCTCTCACTAGGCCATGGTCCGGTCCACCCCTGTCTGACGGTCGGTGCGTTAACCAGGAGGTTTGAAAGTCATGATATACTGACCCTCCAATCACCACATGACCGTTTCTCGTGTTTTGGCCTCACTCACACGGTATCGCGAATGACTTCCCGGTAAGTCACCCATCCTTTGACTACTCCAGCTCAAGCACGCTTAACTCTGGAGTTCTCTCTGGATGTGCAACCGAAAAGGTAAGTGCAGTTTGGTGACATAGGTAGCCAAATCAATTCTTTTAACCTCTCCACATATACCAGAAATCGGGATGTTACAATTCACCCCCACTCATAGAGTGCAACGTCCTTGTTGCACACCAAGACAGGTCCTAAGACGCCTCCCAGGTCAGAACTGGGACGGCTAACCAGCTATGATACCACTTATAACGCCCCAACCGTCCCTACCAGTAAGCCCCCATGTCCTCTCGCTAGACCATGGTCCGGTCCACCCCTGTCCGATGGTCGGTGCGTTAACCGGGAGGTTTGAAAGTCATGATATACTGACCCTCCAATCACCACATGACCGTTTCCCGTGTTTTGGCCTCACTCACACGGTACCGCGAATGACTTCCCGGTAAGTTACCCATCCTTTGACTACTCTAGCTCAAACACGTTTAACTCTAGAGTTCTCTCTGGATGTGTGACCGAAAAGGTAAGTGCACTTTGGTGACATAGGTAGCCAAATCAATTCTTTTAACCTCTCCACATATACCAAAAATCGGGATGTTACAAAAATATTATATATCAATAGTATACATGGAAGATCCATTAATGGTAAGAATAACAAATTCACCTTTTTTTCAATCACGAGACTTAATTTCTTAACTATAAAAAGAACCCAATAATTTGAGATTTACAAAATTACATAACATATTACTTTTTCATCAGACTTTATAGTTGATATTTGGAGTACAAAAAAATGTACATGACAAAAACCTAGATGACTTTATTTCTCTTAATAATATTGACAGTTTCTTTGGTTTCGGCTTCTATTCACGGTATATATATTCTTTACTTTTTCCGTATATATATCTTCTTGTTGTTATTAATTTCTAGTTAGGTTTTTATTATTTAGAGTGTATTAATATATATATATATATATATATATATATATATATATATATATTATGTGTAATATGCGTACGTATATAATACATATTGTGATATGATTATCATATTTATTATGTGGTGATATATATATATATATATATATATATATATATATATATATAATATGTAATATCTGTACATATATAATGTGTATATAATATGATTATCATATTTATATTTGGTGACTTTTGTGGACATGCAGTAAACAGTCCAAACTTCACACGCAGACTTTGCATTGCTCATTGTACCCCAGATTTCGGATCCACCAAATGTTATCAGAAATGTGTGAATCCACCAAAAGGTGGTGATAAGTACACGTATGGTTAATGTATTTATCGGCCTGAGTGTCCTCAACTTTCTTGTTGTTGTTTCATTTGATAGGAACGGATATTGTACTTTGCTTTGATATATCTTTCTTGCAGTAATATTCTAGCTAATGAAATATAAAAGATGAACTATTATAAAAATTTATTTTGGTTTAATATATTCTTTCACAAGATATATAATAAAAGAGTATGATTTTAGTTTTAAAATTTTAATAAAAAATTTCTAACATGCAATTGTAGATCATATGTTTAAACCAAATAAAATTTTCAAAAAGATAATAAAAATTACCAGAATAACTCTGATTTTTCTGTTTATTACTAAAACAACACCATCAAACATTCTTTAACTAATTTAACTCTAATTTTTTTATCAAAAGACAAAACACTCATATCTAAAAATAATTATTACAAATATTCCATTACCATAATAGTTATAATTATTTCTATTTTAATATACATATTTATATTTACTTCGTTATAGAGTATAAAAATATATTTACTTAGATATAGTCTGATGAAAATATTTATCATGGTTCAATATATCATTTTTCATGAAATATATTGACGGAGTATGATTTTAGTTTTAAAATTTTAGTAAAAAATTTCTCACATGTAATTCCAGATTACATATTAAAACCAAATGAAAATTTTAAAAAGATATTTATATATTTCAACAAAATATATAATATATTTTTTCCACCAAGGAAATGTATAAAAAAAGTTAATATATGCTTTCAACTATTTATATTAGGCTAAATCATTTGATATATCACATATTTTCAGAAAGTTTTGGGTTTGAATTGATAAGTTTGTATAATTGCAAATTCACATAAAATAAATTAAACTTCAAAATAAATTAAATTTACTGAATAAAATATCATGAAACAAATTTAATACCCAAGTTGTGGCAAGTGATAAATTATGAGGAATGATTTAATAGAATATTAAAAATAGTAATACAAATATAAGAAATAATGAATTTTTAAATGATTTTCCATATATTCTTGATTTTACCCATATTTATAAAATAATATCTAAATAATATTAAAGATAATTAGAAAGAGTTGATACATTTTAAGTGAAAGTACCTAATTATTTTATGAACATGTTAAATGTACTTATATTCAATGTGTATACTATATTGATTAGTTAGTTAGTTATAAAAATTAGTATTATCTTTCACCCATAATAAATAGGGAAATCTGTAAAACAAATCTTCAACTATACATATTTGGCGAAAACAATTTCAAAATTTTTCATCAATCGAAAAAAATTTCAAATTTTGTTGACTAAATATTTTAATCCCTCATTTTTTTACCAGACTTTTTTAATCTCAAACTTTTGTTGACTAAGCCATTTTACTCTTATGGAGCTAAAATGGCTTGATAAATAAAATTGGTGTTTTCTTAAGTAAACAAAAGTTCCTTATTTTTTTTTACTTTTTGATCTTTTAAATTAAAGTAATTATAAGTAAAATTATGGATTATAAAGATAAATGTGGATGGGAAAATATACAAAAAAAATTCTAGTTCATTGATTTTGAAAAAAAAGTAATGATATTTAAAATATCAAATCACACTTTTAATTTTCAACTAGAATCTAGTTTCAAATTTTTTTACCAAATTAGAGAAATATGTTATTAAAACCAATTGAAGCTGATGAAATGCATTCCATTGCTGAAATCAAATTTTCGAACTCAGAATGCAGAGGTGAGAGGCTAAGATGAATATTCCTAGCTTCCATCATTGTTTCAACCACCCCCTCCTTCCTACAAAACCTTCATTGACCTGAAAAAACAACTGAGTCTATCCAAGCTCTATCTACATATCACCATCGGCCATTGTGGGTCGCTGTGTTTAATTGCGGTCATCCACTTCTTTTCCTGTTTTGTCTTCAGACAGTTGAGCCTCTTCCCAAAGCCTCCCATAGTTTTCGCAATTTTTGTAATCCCTCGGAGATTTCGATCCTCATTTCTGAAAATTTTATAATCTATACTATTAACAGAAAACATTATATAAAAAAACATTTAGTCATGTGTGAAAATGCCACTATCTTTTCATGATTTTTCAAATGTTCATTAAGGGTATTTTAATCAAATGATAAATTCCAATTATGATGAAAATTTAAATAAAAATTAAATTGAAACCGAATTGTATGATATCTTTTTAAATCGTAGTATATCTTTTCAATATTCTCAAAATTTCAAATAGAATCAAAACTTTCAGTATCTAGTTTATTTTAATATAAGTGTATGTTTACTTTTTAATTATAACAAAATCTTATACAAATTTTTTCAATATATTTTAAATTTTTATTATTACTAATTTCGTAATTATTATTAAAAATTAGTAAAAGTTAATTATAATCAAATTTTGATATCATTATGATTATTTGATTCAGACATTGTTAATTAACGGGTTGGTCTACTTTATTTTTATAAATGTGAAATTACATTCTTCAAACTAAAATAATTGTTTTATGAAAAATTAAAATAATATAAAAATAAAATGGTATAATATTTAAAACTATAAATATGAATATATATATATATATATATATATATATATATATATATATATGTATATATATATACACACACAAATCAATAAGCATATTATATAATCATACTGTAACTATATAATTAATAAAAATTATATAGTATTACCATCTATTTCAAAATAAAAATACTAACATATCTCAAATTATAACTTTCACAAATATATTTTTTTATACAAAATAGAAAAAAATAAAAAAAAAATCAGCTAAAAATATCGTCTGTTTACATAACATATTAAAACTATATACTACATTTATGGGAAAAAACTGGTAAAACACCTTAAACTTCTAAATTTATAAATATATATTATTAGTATTTTATTAAAAAGAGAAGTAAATATAAAAATAAAAGTATTAAATCCCGTCTTTAAGACGGGGCATAATGTAGTTCGTACTTATTTAAAGATACCATATTATCCATGCAAATGAATTATTTGAAGTACCTTTAGGGAGTCTTCAAAACAGGTAATCCAAGTTAGGGAAGACTGTAGCCATGGCGAAAGACCCTGGATTGAAAAGAACTATAGAGAGAGATTAAGTTTGAACTGCGGGAAAATATTCGAAAAGAACATTATTTATATAGTCTTTGTCTGCCACCATAATGGGAAAATATATTTTATATCATAATGTATATCTCATGACCTCAAATTTTTGTTGACTGATATATATCCCAAAATAACTTGCGAAATAGAATATCTTCATTTCGGAATACATTTTATTTTCCATAAAAAACCAACAATGATTTTACAATTGGACCATAAAAATAATCAATTTTTCCCCAATTTCAGATATAAAGATAAATAAAGCCTTCAAACATTTTTTTTAACAATTAAATAACTTAACATATAAAACTAACTCAAATGCATGTATAATATAAATTTTGAAACTTTGTCATAAAAAATTTTGAATTTGTTTTGGTCAACTAAATTGTCAAATATTTTGACCAAATTTGCAGTCAAAATTGATGTTAATGGAAAACTTATTAATGGAAGTTCTATCAAAACTATATATATATATATAACAGAAGACTAATTACATAATAAGTTGTTTGTAACTTCTGCAGTATTATAAAGATAAAAGGTAAACGAAAAAAAAATATGTTAAATTTAATATAAAATGTTGAATTTTTTCTATTTAAAAGACAACATATCTCCCTCTTCTACTGGAAGTTATTAATTTTAAAATTTAATTTACTTACTTTTCAAATGGTTTATTTTTTTACAGGATTAAAGGATTTTCAAAACAATAGTGGTTACATCATCTAAAACTATAATTAATGGCAATAAAGCAAAAATCGTCTCTTTTACTAACTTCATTGATGCTATTTGCTCTTATCCTTTTACCTATGATTTCAGGTAAATATTTTCTTGTTAAATGTTAAATTTTGTCAAACACACACACACAAAATATATATATGGTAATTTACATGTTAATATAATTTATTGATCATTTTAGTATTTGAAAATTTGTCATCTAAATTAGGAAAAATTCGGATATGCCCTACTAAGTTACCGCCATGTCATGTCAGCGAACCATGCAAAGCAAACTGCGTATCTTTAGGGTATAAAACAGGAGGCTGCGAAAAAAGGTATACAGGTCAATTCTGTTGTTGTGTTGTTAATATGGAATCTCAAGAAACTTCTCCTTATTCCAGTCCAAACCTAGCTAACTAATTTTCTATTTTCTATGTATTATCAGTTATGAATAAAAGCAGATATTTATATATTATTATTATTGATCTAGATTATGTTTATATATGACATAAACATATTGATAAACCACATCTATCAAGTCACCCACACATGTATTAACCTGTGTTCGAAAACGTGGCCACAGTGACAGAATAATCGGTGTTGAAGCGTTCAACGGTAGCTTAACGTAGCTATTTTTATATATTCGGTCAATAAATTGGGTTCATTAAAATAATTCAGTTTTTTGGATTTTGAATGTTTGAAATCAAAAATTTCATAAGAGATTTAAAAATTTGATACCTAAACAATACGAAAAATGCAAAAGATTTGATTAATTATGATAAAACTACAGATCACCTGGAAAAGAGTTGCAGGAGGATGATGAAACAAAATGAGGAAGATGATGAAAAAGTGATAATTATGCCACTCATTAAAAAAATTATAAAATAAAATCTAAAATAGCGTCTTTCTAGGTTGAACCAGAGACATAATAGACTTAAATCACCTAAGTCACCACCAGACCGCATTAAATTTTTGGTATTTAGGCCACAGATTGCTTTTATATATGTATTTATCTAAAATATCGAAGAAAATACTAAAAATTAGTCTCCGATTAATCTTTATATAATTTCCAATTTTTAATTAAAATGCTAAACCCAACCCGACCGCACACGTTAAGCCTAGCACAATCTCGAACCTTGGTATTAACCAATGCTCCCAAGTTTTATCTTCAGAATAAACACTATATATAAAAATAATTTATCAAATTAATCAACTGTTACTTACTCAATTACGACCGCATCAAAACCCAAGCCCCATATGAATTTTGGATAACCTATATCTTAAAATAATTCAAATAATTATAATGTTCCTTCACTCACAAATTTTTATCATTTCGTTTCACAAAAAAATTATTCATCTTTATATACTTTTTTAGTTTATGTGTAATACCAAAAATTTCTTCATTGGTTTGATTATCATTGTTAAAGGTCTAGTTTTTGCTCATTGATTTTTTTATTTTTCAAATGATGGATTCGAAATATTGGGATTCCAGTCGGATATCTCCTTCAAGGGAACTAGTATGATTAGTTATATATATATATATATATCGAAGAATATACTCAAAATTAATCTCCGATTAATCTCTAATTTTTAATTAAATAACTAAACCCAACCCGACCACACACGTTACACCTAGCACAATTTCGAACATTTGTATTAATCAATGTTCCCAAGTTTTATCTTCTGAATAAACACTATATATATAAATAATTTATCAAATTAATCAACTGGTACTTACTCAATTATGACTGCATTTAAACCCAAGCTCCATATGAATTTTCGATAACCTAAATTTTGATTGCTTGCAATTATTGTTTAGTCTATATCTTAAAATAGTTCAAATAATTATAATCTTTCTTCAATCACAAATTTTTATCTTTAGGTTTCACAAAAAATATTCATCTTTATATACTTTTTTAGTTTATGTGTAATACCAAAAACTTATTCCTTGGTTTGATTATCATTGTTAGAGGTCTAATTTTTGTTCATTGATTTGTTTTTTTTTTCCAAATGATGGATTAGAAATTTTGGGATTACAGTCGGATATCTCATTCAAAGGAATTAGCATGATTAGTTTGATATTCGTGTGATCATGTAAACGTTGGAACTTGAAAATTACAGTAGAAGTGGTGTACGAAATTAACCTCTCAAAGAATGAACTCAATTGTTCTCTCTTCACACCAATCTGATACGTAAAGACGATGAAGTAAAGATACACGATTATTTGTTTACCCGGTGTTCACCACCTTATCTGCAACCACAGGATAAGTGCAATACCTCACTGGGGCTGATATTGCTATCAGTGTTTCACTAAAACCTTAGCTCAATCTCGAGCTTCTCGATTTACAACAATGGTGCCTTCTCTCTCCTACTTTTCTCTGTCTCGATATATCCTAATCTAATTACAGACTATCTTATATATGAGAGAGAAAGCCACGACTACACAGAGTCATTTTTACAATAGATCTGTTTCACTATTAACCAGCTAAAACCAACACTTATTTCTAATAACTGAGACTTAAGCTGATTATGGTCACTAACCTTCAATTCTACCTTGACCTTCATCAGCTTTCTTGTTCAAGACTTCTTCAACTTCTTGAAGATACTTGAGCAGCAAACCGCCACACTTTCCTGAGACAACCCTCTCAACTTTTTATCCGAGTCTCAAAACTCAATCCTTTGTAACTCTTAACAAGGTTAAGGCTTCTTTAAATTTCTCAATCGGAAGACCCTTTGTAAAGATGTCAGCTGGATTATATGCTGTAGCTATCTTTAATATTTGTACCCAACCATCACTTATAAGGTCTCTGATGTAGTTGAACTTAACCTGCATATGCTTCGTTCGTTCATGGTGCACTGCGTTCTTCGCTTTGGTGATGGCACTTTGAGAATCGCAGTATATGCTGACAGCATCTTGATTGAATCCCAATCCGTTCATCAAACCCTTTAACCAAACTGCTTCTTTACATGCTTCAGTAATGTAATTATACTCAGTTGATGATAGAGCCACTACCTTTTGTAAGCTCAATCTCCAAGTTATTGGATTTCCTCCAACTGTAAAAACCATTCCAGTTATTGATCTTCTTCTATCATTATCACCTGCATAATCCGCATCTACATAACCTCTCAGAACGAAGCTTCCTTCCTTCTTGTAGCTTAGCCTAGTCTGAAGTGATCCTTGTATGTATCTGAGAATCCATTTTACAGACAACCAATGCTCTTTAATGGGTCAGTTCATATATCGACAAACCACTCCAACTGCATATGCTAAGTCTGACTGTGTTCCTATCATTGAGGACATCAAGCTTCCTACAGCGCTTTGATACGGAACATTTTCCATAGCTTCAAACTGTTCCTCTGCCTCTTTGTCTGTAGCTGCCTTCAAACAGAATTGATCTCCCAAAGGAGTACCAACTGGTTTACATTGATCCATCCCAAAGTTACCTAAGACTTTCAGCAAATACCCTTCTTGAGAACTTGTTAAAGTTCATTTTGTTCTGTCTCTAGGATTCTCCATTCCCAGAATTTTTTTTAGCTTGACCAAGATCTTTCATTTCAAATTCAGAACCTAATAACACTTTTAGAGCACACACCTGCTGCTTATCTCTAGAAGCGATCAAAATGTCATCTACATAAAGTAACAAGAAGATATAATCTTCTTCTGTCAGCATCCTATAGTAGACACATCAATCAAAATCACTTCTGTTATAACCGTTCTTTTGCATAAACTCGTCAAACCTGTTGTTCCATTGACGAAGAGATTGTTTCAAACTATACAACAAAAGTTTGAGCAAACATACTTTTTCGGGATGATCCTTATCTTCATACCCCTCTGGCTGATCCATGTAGATAGTTTCTTCAAGATATCCATGTAGGAAAGTCGTCTTTACATCCATTTGTTCTAACTCTATATCAGAATGTACCACTTCCGAGAGAAGGAATCAGATGGACAAATGTTTTACTACATGAGAGAAAGTCTCCTGATAATATATTCATTCCTTCTGGGAATAACCTTTGGATAGGAGCCTTGCCTTGAACCTTGGACCTTCGACGCCATCAATTCCAGCTTTCCTTTTGAATACCCACTTACAACCGATGGGCTCTTGTTTCTTGTCTTTATAACCTAATGTCCATGTTCCATTATTTTTTAGTGAGAACATTTCCTTGTCTAAAGCTTCCAGCCATTTATCGCTGTCAGGATCCTCAAGTGCCTCTTGGAAGCTTGCTGGTTCTGGTTTGCCTCCATCTTCAATCATTAGGTACGCATAACCGGCAATGTCTTCATCTTCTTTGTATACTTGATAATCTTCTAATCTCACTGATGGACGAGTTGTTCTTCTCAGTCTGTCTCGAGCTAACTGGTAGTCGCTTAAGTTGTCTGTTTCTGACTGGTTCAGATTTTCAACTGTAGTGGTTTCTTCTTAATTTATGTGGTTCTCTTGTTGAATTCCTCCTTGAGCTGTTATTCCCTGACTGGCTCCACCTTGAACTTGAATCTCCGGGTTCCTGTTACTATCTGCCAACACATTGCTCACAAACACATTAGTAACACCTTTTTCATTTAATATATTTGAATCCTCACCTGATTTGATGTCCTTAAACATTGTATCCTCTCTGAAGACTACATTCCTGCTAATGGTGCACTTTTGTTCTTCTAAGAGCCAAACCCTGAATCCTGTAACTCCTTCTGGATAGCCCAAGAAAACCCCTTTCTTTGCTCTTGCGTTAAGTTTTCCATCACGAGAATGGATGTATACGATGCATCAAAATTTCCTGAGACCAGAGATATCATGAATCGAAGATGTCCACAGTTCCTCTGGGATGTTAAAGTCAATCGCTGATGAGGGAGATCTGTTAATCAAATACACTGATGTAGAAGCCGCTTCAGCCCAAAACCTTTGACCGAGACCACTCTCACTCAAAATGCATCTAACTTTATTAAGAATCGACCTGCTGAGTCTCTCTGCAACACCGCTTTGCTGAGGCGTGTAAGCACATGTCTTATGTCTTACTATCCCTTCTTGCTTGCAAAACTGATCAAACCTGTGGTTACAACATTCCAAACCATTATCTGTCCTAAGCCTCTTTACCTCTCTTTCTGATTGTACTTCAACCATCTTCTTCCATTCGACAAATTTTTCAAATGCTTCGTCTTTGGTCTTCAAGAAATAAATCCATGATTTTCTGGAGCAGTCATCTATGAATGATACGATATTGACACTTTCCAATGCTTGGTGGCACATTCAGTGACCCCCAAAGATCTGAATGTATGTAGTCTAACCTTTCTTTAGTCACATGTTGAGCAGCTCCGAAACTAGTCCTTTGAGTTTTCCCTATGATGAAGTCCTAACAGAAATTTATTTCTGAAACCTTATCGTTGGAAATGCAGCCCTTCTTTACCAAAATTTCCAATCGTTTTTGACCTATATGTCCTAGCCGACTATGCCAGAGTTTTGTCTGATCCTCTTGAGTTGTAGCCGGACACGCTTCTGCAATCTTTGATGTTCCCTGCAGGAAATAAAGGGTGTCTCTAACTCTTCTTTTTCCTCTCATGATGACCATACATCCCTTCATTATCTTCATGACACCAACTCCACCTTTGAACTCGCAACCCCTCTCCTCAAGTGTGCCAACTGATATCAGATTTATCCCTATATCTAGCATGTATCTGCCATCATGAAGCACGAAGATTGTGCCATCTGGATTGCATAAGCTAATTGATCCAATCCCTTTAACTCCAGACTGAGTTTTATTTGCCATCTTGACTCGTCCTGCTGTTAGATCTCTGAGCTCAATGAATACATATTTCCTTGATGTCATATGAAATGAGCATGCTGCATCTAATACCCAGTCATCGTGAATTCCCTGTTCTTGTGACAGATTTACTTCAGAGGCGATCAAACCCACTAGATCTTGAGCATCATCTTTGGCTAGTGATGATTCTCCCTTGTCACGAGATTGAAACTTTCCTTTATTTATTTCAAGCCATTTGTAGCACTGCTTTTTGTAACGACGTTCTTTGCCACAAATCCAACACATCTTTCTCTTTTCTGATAACTTAGACCTGGACCTATGTGGGAACTTAACCTTGCCAGAATTGGAATTTCTAGGTTCCTATCTTCCTCTAACGTAATGACCCTCAGAACTAGGCCTATACCTTGTTTCAGAGCTTTAATTTGTCAATGTTTAATCTTTCTCTCACTTAAGATTTGTTTGTTTTAATAATGACATATACCAATAATTACTTGCTTATTTGGTTCATTTGCTTCATTGAGTTTATTTCACTTCTTTACTTGTAACTACTTTATTTTTCATACTTTTTTCATTTTATAGGTTTGATCGTGATTGTGGGAAGCTAACTCGAAAGATTTCAAAGCTTTTAAAAGCAAAATTTGATGGTCCTTTATTATTGTTGGACAGAAACGCCTCCTGAAATCCAAAGACGATATTTTGAAGACTTTGCGGTTAGTTTCTCTGTAACTTGAAAAATGTATATCTTATAACTAAAATTAGCTTACTTAATTTCATAAATAGATCATTGATATATAGCAAGGACACCATTGGGATATCTTGATCACCACACTTTTACGAGATGAGTTTGATATCATTTGTTTAGCTCGGATGAAAGGAATGGTGAGTGTGGCAAAAAAAAATGGACGACCTCATTGGATTGTACATACACTTTGGACAATAATGATCATTCATTGCCTACTGATACTGCAAGAAAAAAGGAGTCAAACCGCACCAACCTCTCCGAATTCTGACCATGGTAGACTTGGACCATACAAGCATGTTTCAGGACAAATGTCATCTATAACGGTTCAACAAACTATGGTAATTTACGTCAACAATACTTTAAATTGTAAAGTTTCATATATATATTTCTTTGACCTCCATGTTAATATCGTAGGAAGGAGAATTAGGTAGACCTGTGACCATTGGAGAAGTGTTCGTTTAAACTCACACAAACGATGACGGGACATTTGTTATTCTAAAAGCCCAGAAGAACGTCCAAGCTTATGACAAAAACCTAGAGGAGGACTTGCCTCAGATTGAGGTGGAACAATCTGAGATTTCTGATGTACTTTCCAAATTCCATAACTAAGCCCTAATGAACAGAACACGATATATTTCTTGAGGTAAACGGTTTCATATATATATATATATTATTTTTTTTTTTGATTTATGATATCTTTTTGTTAAGTTTGGACTTGGTAGTTTTCACTGTCTATTACTTTGGATATGAGAGGGCGTGAGTTTGGACTTGGACAGGACACTTTTCCAAAATCGATTCCTCCATATCCATCTACCAACCCCTGTCTCTAAGCCATGCTACATGTTAGTAGTCAGAGGTCTCACTGGGGATTTTCCACCAGTACAAAGTTTCGCCATCTTAGGCATAGCTACCACTGTTTCAAAATGTTTGTACATTCTGGCCCATGAGACTTACAGACAAAACCTAATATTGAATTTTAAGTCATTATGCAAGCAGCTTAGCTTACTATTTTCTTCTCACTGGGAGAGAATCTTTCTATCTTGTTCTTTCAACAAGAAAAAAGACACTTTATCCTTGGTGTCAAAACCTAGAGACAAGTCCAATATCCTAACCGATATGTCATCTTGTGTAGCGACTTGTACGGAGTCAGAAGATGCAACAGTTTTTTGTCAGTCGATTTCCAAAAGTATGGATTGGCGTTTAAAATCACAACAAAAGTGACGAGTTTCAAAGTTTCCGGCTTTGCCATGAAACTTCGGTGGATGCATTCAAGCTTGTTCTTGAATTTGCAGTCGTAGTATCCTCAGCTTTGTCCAATTTTAATATTATCTGTTTTTAAGCCTTAAAAATGTAACCAAAGAGGTATGTCTAACTCTTCCTTTCCTTGTAACACAAACGCTTAAGTTCAATGAAAAAAGGTTGTGAACAAAAAAAAAAATTACAGAAGATATTAATTTTTAATCAGACTTTATAGTTTATACTTGGATGACTTTATTTCTCTTAATAATATTGGCAGTTTCTTCGGTTTCGGTTTCTGATAATTTTTCTTTTTATGTTTTCCATATATATATTTTCTTGATGTTATTAATTTCTAATTAGATTTTTTTTTAATACATGAATATATATATATATGTGTAGTACGTGTACGTATATAATGCATATTGTGATATGATTATCATATTTATATGTGGTGACTTTTGTGGATATGCAGTAAACAGTCCAAACTTCAAACGCAGACTTTGCAATTGTCCGTATACCTCAGATATCGGATGCACCAAATGATATCAGCAATGTGTGAATCCACCAAAAGGTGATGATAGGTACATGTATGGGGAATGTATTTCTCGGCCTGATTTTCTTCAACTTTCTTATTGTTGTTTCATTTGATAGGAATGGATATTGTATTTTGCTTTGATATATTTTTCTTGCAGTAATACTCTACTTAATGGAATATAAAAAATGAACTGTTATAAAAATTTATCTTGGTTCAACATATTCTTTTACAAGAAGTATATTAAAAGAGTTTGATTTTAGTTTTAAAATTGTAATAAAAAATTTCTAGCATGCAACTGTAGATCATATGTTTAAACCAAATAAAAAGTTCAAAATGATATGAAAAATTACCCAGAATACCTCTGATTTTTCTGTTTATTACTAAAATAACACCATCAGACATTCTTGAACTAAATTAACTCTAAATTGTTTTACCAAAAGACAAAATACTCATATCTAAAACTAACTATTACAAATATGCCATTATCAGAATAATTATAATAATTTTTATTTTGATAGAAATATTTATATTTACTCAGATATAGAATAAAAAAAAATATTTATTTAGATATAGACTGATGAAAAAATTTATCTTGGTTCAATATATCTTTTTGCATGAAAAAATATTGACGGGGTATGATTTTGGTTTTAAAATTTTAGTAAAACATTTCTAACATGGAATAGCAGATCAAATATTTAAACCAATGAGAAGTTCAAAAAGATATTTATATATTTCAATAAAATATATAATAGAACCTTTTTCCAACAAGGAAATGTATACAAAAATTTAATATATGCTTTCAGATATTTATATTAGAGTAAATCATTTGATATATCACATATGTTCAGAAAGTTTTGGGTTCAAATTGATAAATTTGTATAATTACAATTTAAGTGAAAGTACATAATTCTTTTATGAACATGTTAAATGTACTTATATTCAATGTGTATAATATATTGATTAGTTAGTTAGTTATAAATATTATTATTAACTTTCACCCATAATAAATAGAAAAAATGTAAAAAAAATCTTCAACTATCTATATTTGGCCAAAAAATTTCAACTTTTGTTGACTAAATATCTTAATCCCTCATTTTTGTTAACCAAACCTTTTTAATCTCAAACTTTTGTTAACTAAGCCATTTTACTCTCATGGGACTAAAATGGCTTGATAAATAAAAGTTGATGTTTTTTTAAGTAAACAAAAGTTCATTATTTTTTTGAATTTTTGATCTTTAAAATTAAATAAATTGTAAGTAAAATTATGGGGTATAAAGATAAATGTGGATGAGAAAATATTTTAAAAAAAAAAAATCTAATTCAATGATTTTGAGAAAAAAGTAATGATATCAAAAGATGAAATCACACTTTTACTTTTCAACTAGAATCTAATTTCAAATATATTTTTTTAATTAAAAGCAAAATTCATAAAAATTAAATTCTCTGTAATAATATTAATGTTTACTAATGACAACATAAATATGATTATTATTTATTAGTAAGATTTCTTAAAAATTGATTCATAATTATTTTGTAAATAATTTAAGAATTAACATGCTATCATAATCATATTTTTCTTATCTAATAACAAAAATAATTAACCCAATAATTAAAAAAAATAAAAATTGAATAACTAGCCAAAATTTATTATTATACATAATTTTATTAATTAAATATCTTTATTTATTTAAATGGTGTAAGCAAATAAACTATTAAATTAATTAAAAAATTATATTAATAAGTTATTTTTTTATTGATAAAAAAAGTTATATAGTTTTTTTATTTTTCTTGATGTTAATAAAATAATTAAATAAAATAAAGAAAACCATTCAAAATAGTCAAAGTTTTTTATTTGAAAAAGTATTTCTAAGAAAAAAAGTTATCATTTTTCGGGTAACAAAATACCTGACCTTTTGTTGAGTAAGTAATTTTAGTTTTAGAATTAGTTAACAATTATTGTTGACAAATTTTGAGACTAAGATGGCTTGGTCAAAAAAAAATATAAGATTAAAATTCTTACTCAATAAAACTTGAGATTTGTTTTCGATTGATGAAAAAGTTTGAAGTTTTTTTGGCCAAATGTGGATAGTTGAAGATTTTTGTTGGTAGACCAACTTTTTTATTTTAAGTAATAATTTTTGTTAACAAAAATTATCTTGTTGAGACCAAAAATTATTGTCATTTAATCATGAATACTTATTCAAATAAATAGTTTTAAAAATAATATTTAGTTCATTTGTATTTGTATTTATATTATGATGATATTGATGTGTTAATACGAGTCTTTCATAAAAAATAGATAAATAAATTTAAATTATTTACATATTTAAGTTATATATCATTTACCTTATACTGTTAGAGAATTAATTATCTTTTTATCTTTATTGGTACAAACAGAGGAAAATGTATCAGTGTGGACTATTTTTGATGTATTTGTACTTCTCACATTTATGCTAGAACAATTTGACATCATAACATGTTCAAATATTTTATGCCGCTAATACAGAGATTTTGAAACCCCTTAAAAATACATCATAAGTCTAAAGACTTTGTGTTTTTCTAGAAGTGGCATTGCAACTTTTTCCAGACACCCATCCCCCCCCCCCAACCCTTCTAGGTATTTGTACGAATGTATTTTACCTTTCCATATTTCATATGAAATCTTGCCCGTGACTTCATGTGGTGAGTAATGATTCCCACATTTTTTATGAGTTAATTCAGAATCATACATATTATTAGTGATAACAATGCACCATTTCGTTTGGGCATTCTAAACCATGGTGACTTCGGAAACTACACTAAATGTGTTAGTTTCAGTCTGATTGGTCTGAGATTTCTCATTGTCTCCACAAGAGTCAATTTTGCTACGACATTCATCAGCTTAGCGATCCATCATGCCACACGTGTGTCTTTTTTCATTCATATAATTTTTTTTTTTGTAAAAAGTATTTTGGGTTTTTGGAATTAGTGGAGGCTTTGAGAAGAACCTTACATTTTCACTTGTTCTTTTATCAAACCAAGTTGTATAGAACATTCTTAATGGTAGAAAAGTCAACACTAATTAAAGTTAATGTTAGCATTCTCAAGAGAAAGTATATGTAACATCCCTATTTCTGGTATATATGGAAACTTACAAATCGTTCATTACATCCTTACAAATCGATTATTTATGATCAACCCATCCGATTTTCTCTGCATGAGTTTGAAGTGATTACTGGTCTTAATTGTGCTCCATTTAAAGAGAAGGACACATAGGATGCTGATCATATATATTTTTCTTAAGAAATGCACATTTATACTTTGGAAGGGCCTTCATTGATTGGATTATAGTTAGTTTTGGGAGGATGCGCGGATTGAGATTTTGAGAAGAGGAGAATGATAGGATGGTCGGCTATTCTCTCGGTTGGAATCCTAGGCATCTCACCTTCTAGTAAGATCCCCTTAAAGGTAGCTACAAAATATAATTTAGTTATTTGTTAGTCGCTAAATATTGTGATGATACTGAGACAACATCCAATTTTCTCTGCATGAGTTTGAAGCGATTACTGGTCTTAATTGTGCTCAATTTAAAGAGAAGGACACATAGGATGCTGATCATATAGATTTTTCTTAAGAAATGCACATTTATACTTTGGAAGGGCCTTCATTGATTGGCTTATAGTTAGTTTTGGGAGGATGCGCGGATTGAGATTTTTAGAAGAGGAGAATGATAGGATGGTCGGCTATTCTCTCGGATGGAATCCTAGGCATCTCACCTTCTAGTAAGATTCCCTTAAAGGTAGCTAAAAAATATAATTTAGTTATTTGTTAGTCGCTAAATATTGTGATGATACTGAGACAACATTTAAACACCATGGTTGCTTATTAGTCACTAATATACACAACATATTTACAACTAAAAATATATGACGTAATCACAAGTGAGTTACTAATATTTGTCACTAACCTATGATTGTACAACATTTTTGCATGCTCATGCAATACATAAAAATGGTAAATTTATACAACGAATTTACAACTTCTTTTTAATCACTAGAAAAATTGTCTTCAATTAGTCGCAAATAAAAAGAGACTTTTTAGCACCTACCTTTACAAACTATTTTTAGACTATAGCAATGGTCTTAAAATATTTGCAACACCAGTTAAAGTCGCAAAATTGGTCGCTAATATACCACTCATTCTATCGTTGCAAATTAATTGCAAAATTCCAACGTTTTTGCTACTATCAATTTTTGCAACGAAGTTTTTCTCACGACATAGAGTAGTCGCAAATGAGTGGATATATCTGTATTTGAGACCTTTCGGCTACTAATCATGTTGTTATTACATCTATGTTTTCCTAGAGATTCTTATCGCCTTCATCTTTCTAAATCACACTCCTGGATCTGTACCCCATACCGGGGTTACTACCAGACAGCTTTCGACGGACACTTTCCCAAAGTCGATCCCTCCACATACATCTACCAACCCCTGTCTCTAACCGATGCTACATGTTAGTAGTCGGAGGTCTCACCGGTGACTTTCCACCAATGCAAAGTCTCGCCATTTTAGGCATAGCCACAACTGTTTCAAAATGTTCATACATTCTGACCCATGAGACTCAGATACCAAACCTAGTATTGAATTTTAAGTCATTATGCAGGCATCTTGGCTTACTATTTTCATCCCATTGGGAGAGAATCTATTTATCTTGTTCTTTCGTCAAAGACATTTTCTCCTTGGTGTTAAAACATGGAGGTAAGTCCAATATCCTAACCGACATGTCATCTTGTGTAGCGATTTGTACGGGGTCAGAAAATGCAACAGTTTTTGCTCAGTCGATTTCCGAAGGTATGAGTTGGCATTTAAAATTACAACAAAAAGTGACAAGTTTCAAAGTTTCTGGCTTTGCCATAAAGCTTCTGTAGACGCATTCGAGTTTGTTACTGAATTTGCAGTCGTATAACCCTCAGCTTTATCCAATTTTAATATTATCTGTTTTTAAGCCTTGTAAATGTAACCAAAGAGGTATGTCTAACTCTTCTTTTCCTTGTAACACAACACTTAAGTTCAATGAAGAAATGTTTAAAAAAAAAAAAGAAAAGACAGACCATTCCTAATTTCGGATGTCGATTCACCACATCTTTTGCCATTTCAAATATTTATATAAACATTTTTTCAATCTTTAAAAATGAATCAGAAACACAAACATATACTCATATACATATGCTCAGTTCAGATTGCAGACTTTGTGTTAGCCATACGTAAAATTGGACTTGTTAAAAAAACTAAAATTGAATTAGTAACCAACACAACATTGAGAAGTTCATTTGCATGTATACTCAACAATTCAAACAAATATGAATAAATTGTGCTAAATAATTAAACTAAAGTTTTCAGAATAATTAATTCAGATATTAAACATTTAATTATACCAAAAACAAAGACAAAATATAGTAATTTAAATCATATGAATAAATTTACTCATGCAATGCTAAAATTCAACCATCCGATTAATTGCATAATTAATTTATATCAAATAATTTGTTTCGGTTCCTTTTGCTAATTAATTATTCTCAAATGATGAATATAATTATTCATGAACACTGATTCACATCAAAAATATGTGAATCCAAAAATTATAACTTAATCAGGTTAAATCTAAAATCATAATTTAAGGAATTATTATAACACAAAAAATTATAGAAATTTCTACAAAATATTTAAAATAAACTGCATAAAATAAAAAATAAATAATCTGAATTAATTAAGCAATTAAATAAAATTTCATATTTATTAAACCATGAAAAAAATAAAAATATGATGGAAGAAGACTCACTTTCCATCACCATGACTTTTCTGAATCTTGTTCTTATGATGGAACACTTCTCAAAAAATCAAATTTTGTTAATGTAAAAAACATAAAAAAAAATTACATAATTAAGATTATAGGAACTCAAATTTTACAATAGAGGTAAATGAATAATTACAAAGCAATTTTTATAAAGAGATTGATATAAAACTTAAAAAATACTATTACAAAGATTTGGACAGACAGATTTGCAGAGTCAATACGCTTTTTCTTTAATTATGTAAACAATTTCATAATGCGACAGTTGCATTGCCTTACAAAATTTCAAAATACAATTGTTTATGTTTATTTTTTCTATCACTGAAGAACATAACCTATCAAACATTTTTGTGTTGTACTCTCATGAAAAAACAAAAGAAAAATGAAGAGTGAAAAAAGCAGACTAAGGAAACCCAAGAAATTTCTATTCTTTGCATATATCTTGAGAATTAGAGGAACAAACCATTTTATAGTTAAAAAAAATATAGATTTTATTTATCAATTAAATTGAGAATTAAGAAGAAATGAGTTACATACAATTTTCATCAGTTGCCAAATTGATTATGACACCTTAATGATTTGATATAATTGAATTCAATATTAATCAGATACCAAAACCAAAAAGACAGGTTATTGGACTATAACCTATATACCCGAACCCATACTCAAACCCGAAGCTAAGCTCGAGTTCATCTTGTCTCGGCTCGGCGCACACGTACTGTTTAGTATGTAGTTGCTCTTTTCTACAATTATCCCAAGGTCTTAACCTTGTTAGGATTTCTGCACAATATTCACTATGCCCATTTTATGCTTTTCAGACAATAAACATTTCTCATCTAAACAAAGTCTAAAGTATACTACTTTATAGTGTTCGCGATGATGCATCAATCACTCTCATAATCCGGTTATTCTGTTACAAATTTATCGAAAAGTTTCTCGAAAATATACCAGCGCAACATATCTTAAAATTGAATTCCAATGAGGAGAATTTTTTTAATGATAATTGGTGGGGAAAAGTTTATTATACTATTGATTTCACAAGACATATATAAAATGATTAGTTTTTATGACATTGACTACCCATGCCTTCAATTGGTAAATGAGATGTGAGATTTTAGATTGGGAAGGTGAAATGTGAGATCAACAAGAGAGAAAAATGTTCAGTGTTCGAAGATAATCCCTTCTTCAATGTTGTTTATCAGATCTTAAAAGATCGTTGGACAAAGAATAACATTTTTATGTATTGTATAGCTCACCTTTTAAATTCGAGATATATGATTTTAAACTATATATATATATATATATATATAGTGTGTGTGTGTGTGTGCTTTATTCTTTCATTTTGTGTCCTTACCAAATATATTAAATATGTTTTTGGTATTGTAAATTTTATAGTGATATCAGTCCTCATAAGAATGCATAAGTCTTAAGTGAGAGAATGAAATGTTTTAGAAAATTGTTTCTTAGTACTGAAAATCATATTAAGGTTATGGATGAGTATGTATTATTCTCCATAAAGAGTTATCATTTTGAAGATTTAACATCCATTTCGGTGATGTTTACTATGGAACTCAAGAAATGATTGGATAATTATATATATATATATATTGCATTTTATTTTAAATGGTGGCATTATACTAGATAAATATCATCTTTTGCGAGAACAACTATCAGAATTCCTTACTATTTTAACTATACGATATTTATTTTTTATTTCAAATTATTAGAAAATTAATACTAATTTTTAGTCTAAACTAATAATATCAATAGCATTAATTGCTTTAAAATTTTGACTATAAAATTATTTATACTACTTCCCAACATGATGATCTTCATCTGGTCAAAACAACATGATAACAAAATATATGTTTTAGTCAGAAAAAGTCTTAGTCAAAACAAAATGTTATCAATAGTATACATGGAAGATCCATTAATAGTAAGAACAACAAATTCGCTTTTTTTCCAATCACGAGACTTAATTTCTTAACTATAAAAAGAACTTAATACTTTAAGGTTTACAAAATTACATAACATATTACTTTTTCATCAGACTTTATAGTTGATACTTGGAGCAAGAAAAAATGTACGTGACAAAAACTTGGATGGCTTTATTTCTCTTAATAATATTGACAGTTTCTTCGGTTTCGGCTTCTGTTCATGGTATATATATTCCTTATTTTTTTTCTGTATGTTATTAATCTATATTTAGGTTTTTATTATTAAGAATGCATGAATATTTATATATATATATAGTATGTGTAATACGCATATTGTGCATATTGTGATACGATTATCATGTATATATGAGGTGATATATAAATAATATATGTAATATCTGTACATATATAATGCGTATGTGATATGATTATCATATTTATATGTGGTGACTTTTGTGGACATGCAGTAAACAGTCCAAACTTCACACGCAGACTTTGCATTGGTCCGTGTACCCCAGATTTCGGATCCACCAAATGTTATCAGCAATGTGTGAATCCACCAAAAGGTGGTGATAGGTACACGTATGGTGAATGTATTTCTCGGCCTGAGTTTCCTCAACTTTCTTGTTGTTGTTTCATTTGATAGGAACGGATATTGTATTTTGCTTGATATATCTTCCTTGCAGTAATATTCTACCTAATGGAATATAAAAGATGAAATGTTATAAAAATTTATCTTGATTCAATATATTATTTCACAAGAAATATATCAAAAGAGTACGATTTTAGTTTTTAAATTTTAATAAAAAATTTCTAACATGCAACTGTAGATCATATGTTTAAACCAAATTAAAATTTCAAAAAGATATGAAAAATTACCCAGAATAACTTTGATTTTTCTGTTTATTACTAAAACAACACCATCAAACTAATTATTAACTCTAATTTTTTTTTTTATCAAAAGACAAAATACTCATATCTAAAACTAATTATTACAAATATGCAGTTATCATAATAATAATAATTATTTTATTTTAATATACATATTTATATTTACTTCGAGTTTAAAAAAATTGTTTACTTAGATATAGTCTGATGAAAATATTTATCATAGTTCAATATATCTATTTGCATGAAATATATGATTTTAGTTTTAAAATTTTAGTAAAAAATTTCTAACATGTAATTTCAAATCAAATATTTAAACCAGACGTTCAAAAAGATATTTATACATTTCAACAAAATATATAATATAATGCATGCTTTCAACTATTTATATTAGACTAAATCTGTAACGACCCTAACCCTGAGGCCCATTCAGGCCCAACTTGTCTAAATAAAACCCTAAGTTCCTTTCCCTATAAATAGCCTCCTCTTGTTTATTTTTCTTAAAACAAAACCTAATTACACCGAAACCCTGGCGAAATCTAGCCGTCAACCTTGAAGGAGAAGCCACCGGAGCCATCTAGAAAGTCCTATAGGGCAGATTCGACTAATTCTGGGAGAAGAGAAAATCGAACTAGCAAATCTAATCCAATCAACCTGAAACTTGGTAGGTATACTCTTGACTCGTTTATTGATCTACTGTCGCAAACGTTTTATCATTCGGATCTGTATACTGAAAGTTATGGTCGTTTCTTTAAGCATGTGCGTCGCAGTGCCGGATTCGCATCATCATTCCGCCGCCACCTTGCGAGGCAATTTCCCGGCGAACCGTGAGGATCCACGGAACGATCAACATATTGTTAGAAAGTTGTATCCTCGTTTCCAAATCGTGTCTGTGTTGTGCTGATCCGAGACCAGTCTGTTGAGATGTGTGTTTTGGTTAGGCAAACGTGGTCTGTTTGACCTGAATCTTTGCAGGGAGCTTCTGGAATCGTGGATCTAGATCTCGGTTGAAGGAGAACCGATATGGAGCTCTAGAGCATAGGAATCCTATGGTTCTTCGTGGTTTAGGCTAAGGTGAGGGCTTTCCGCAGAATTCCGCACTTTCGTCTAGGATGCCGTATATGGGATTTAGTACTAAATGTGTTCCGTTTTCTTGATCGAGTCTAGGTAGTTTTTCTTGTAAATTGGACCTAGGAATATAGATGATTCAACCCATTGATTGTGCATTAAATTGCTAATTGAGTCTTTTAAAACTTGTTAGAGCTAGGATTAGTCGACTATGTGAGTCGTTAGGGATTGCGGGGGTATAGAGACGGACTTCTATACTTGTGTCGCGTGTTGTATGAGGAGATGGTGCTGGCAGCTTAGTCGACCTGTTGTCCAGTACCTTCAGAGGTCGATAATCGTCTACGGGCGGTGTGATTGGGCACTATCCCATAAGTTGTCCTTCTTGGAGGAGGGTGCCGCCGGTCACTGGATCCGGTAGTAGTACATTGACTGTTGTTTGGGTACTTTAGGTACCGTGTTTTTGCATGTTTAGTCTGTTTTCCGTGTTTGGAGTGCTATGACCAGATTGTGTTTTCTGTGATTAGCAATTCATACCTCACTGAGTAACTCCCCTGTTACTCACCCCATTTTCTTCCCTTTTCAGGTGAGACCGACGACTAGATTTATGCTATGACGATCGGGTGCTACTTTTGGGATTTTACAGTTTTCAGTATTTTATTGTAAACATTATTTTAAGATTTTATTCGATTTATTGGATTTATGAGATTTATTTAATGATTTCTGAAAATAAAGTTGAGATTTTATTAATTGGAGTATTTGAGACATAAGTTGAGTTTAGTGGCACGCCGTTCTCGAGTGAGGATGAGACAGGTGTTACAAAATCATTTGATATATCACATATTTTCAGAAAGTTTTGGGTTTGAATTGATAAGTTTGTATAATTGCAAATTCGCATAAAATATATTAAACTTCAAAATAAATTAATACCCAAGTTATGGCAAGTGGTAAATTATGTGGAATTATTTAATATAATATTACAAATAGTAATACAAATATAAGAAATAATGAATTTTTAAATGATTTTTTCATATATTCTAGATCTTTTCCCATGTTTATAAAATAATATCTAAATAATATTAAAGATAATTAGGAAGAGTTGATACAATTTAAGTGAAAGTACCTAATTATTTTTATGAACAAGTTAAATGTACTTATATTCAATGTGTATAATATATTGATTAGTTAGTTAGTTAGAAAAATTATTATTAACTTTCATCCATAATAAATAGGGAAAGCTGAAAAACAAATCTTCAAATATACATATTTAGCCAAAACAATTTCAAACTTTTTCATCAACCGAAAAAAATTTCAAATTTTGTTGAGTCAATATCTTAATCCCTCATTTTTGTTGACCAAAATTTTTTAATCTCAAACTTTTGTTGATTAAGCCATTTTCCTCTCATTGGGCTAAAATGGCTTGATAAATAAAAGTTAGTGTTTTCTTAAGTGAACAAAAATTTGTTATTTTTTGACTTTTTGATCTTTTAAATTAAGTAATTATAAGTACAACTATGGAGTATAAAGGCAAATGTGGATGGGAAAATATACAAAAAAAAACAAAAAAATATAATTCATTGATTTTGAGAAAAATTAATGATATTAAAAGATGAAATTACACTTTTAATTTTCAACTAGAATCTAGTTTCAAGGATTTTTTTAAAAAAATTAAAAGTAAAAAATTCATAAAAATTTGAAAATCCTCTATAATAATATTAATGTTTACAAATGATAACATAAATATGATTATTATTTATTAGTAAGATTTGTTAAAATTTGATTCATAATTATTTTATAAATAATTTGCGAATTAACATGCTATCATAATCATATTTTTTCCTATCTAATAACAAAATTATTAACCCAAAAAATAAACAACTAGCCAAATTTTCTTATTAGACATAATTTTATTAATTCAAGAAATTTATTTATTTAAATGGTTTAAATAAATAAACTATTAAATCGATCTAAAGACTTATATTAGTTATTTCTTTTTTATTTATTAAAGACAAGTTTTATATAGTTTTTTTTTATTTATCTTGATGTTAATAAAAGAACTAAATAAAATAAATAAAACCATTCCAACTAGTCAAAGTTTATTTATTTTAAAAAGTATTGTAAAGAAACAAAGTTAACATTTTCGGGTAATAAAATACCTGAACTTTTTTTGAGTAAGTCATTTTAGTCTCATAATTAGTTAACAATTATTGTTGATTAATTTTGAGACTAAGATGGTTTGGTCAATAAATATATAGGATTAAAGTTCTTAGTCAATAAAACTTGAGATTTGTGTTGATTGATGAAAAAGTTCGAAATTTTTTTGGCCAAATGTATATAGTTGAAGATTTTTTTTGGTAGACCAACTTTGTTATTTTAGTAATAAATGTTGTTAACTAAAATTATCTTGTTGAGGCAAAAAATTATTACCATTTAATCCTGAATACTTATTCAAAAAACAGTTTTAAAAATAATATTAAGTTCATTTGTATTTATATTTATATCATGATGATATTGATATGTTAATAATAGTCTTTCAGAAATATAAATAAATAAATTTAAATTATTTACATATTTACGTTATATATCACTTACCTGAAATTGTTAGACAATTAATTATAATTTTATCTTATTAGTACAAACATTGCAAAATGTATCTGTGTGGACTATTTTTGATGTATTTGTTACTTCTCAGATTTATGCTAAAACTATTTGACATCATAACATGTTCTAATATTCTATGCCGCTATTACGGAACTTTTGAAAACCCTTAAAAAGACATCATAAGTGTTAAAGACTTTCTGTTTTTCTAGATGTGGTATTGCAACTTTTGCCAGAGCACCTCCCCCAACCCTTCTAGGCATTTGTACGAACGTATTTTACATTTCCATAGTTCATATGACATTTTGTCTGTGACTTCATGTGACTAACGATTCCTCCATATTTTGTAAGGTAATTCAGAATCATACATCTATTAAGTTTTCATAATATTTTTTGTAATGCAATTCCAACAGATTCACGTGAATAAAGTGCAGTTTTTTTCGACGAAGTGTGCAATTTTCTCTAAGAAATGACTTTCATTTTCATCAAGCTCTCCTCTTTTTTTAAGTACCTGAGCTTGAAGCTGTGGAAGAGCATGAACCTGAGGAAGCATTGCAAGTACCAGCTATGACAAGGTCTCAGTTCAAGAAATTCTCTAATGCACTAAATTCTTTACTTAGTTCAGCTTCTACTCATGTGGACTTATTAGAGGAAGATGTGAAACACACTACCTTGGTGTTGTTACAAGTCTAAGACATTCAAGAAGCTGAAGAATCCATTATCTAAGTTTCAAGTCTGTTGAACAACGCGCAGTCCCCAATGTACGACTTTCAGTCCCCTCTAAACGAATGCAACTCAAAGTCTTCTATGGACGACTGCAAATCCTCTATATACGACTAAGAAGGAAATACGCTAGACAGGAGCAGAAGAGTCAAATAAGGATCTAGAGAGTCAGTCAACACCAGTGAATTTAGTATTTTTCTAGTTTTCCGTCTTTAGTCAAATGTTTTCAAAGTCTCTACCAAACTCTGGCAGAAACTCAACAACAATCTTTTTTTTTTGTCAAATTTGAGAGTGATTCTCTTTTTTTCATCTTGGACAAATCGGTTGCTGGTGTGTAATATCTAGAAACCATACTCGATCCTCAGGTATGTTATATCTTGAAGACCAACCAGAATATCAAGATTCTTCCGCAACTCTTGTGTGACCATTCAATCCAAATCACCTTAGCCTTGGTTAGTAACTTTGGTTGAAGGCATATCCAGTTCGAAATCCACCATAAGAGATCACACTCTAGTGGGATCATATCAAATACCTCAGATGCAACATTGACGACATTGCCACTAGTCTGCTAATATCGAGTAGGACGAAGCTCTTTGCGGCGAAGACAAGCCCCAATTATTTTCCCATCACTAGGGAAACAACAAGAATGTGTGACTCGATCCGAAGGTGATTCCAGATAAAAGATAACATGATTAGATTTGTTCTACACATATATCTTACATAATCAGATTTAAGACTTGTACCGTATGACTGCAAAAAAAAAAAAAACTATGGTTTCTATATATTTACCTCATCTGAGCACTAAGCGTGGACTTCAAAACCAGTGAACAATATGTACTGCAATAATATTTCAAATAAAACATTAAAAATGGATCCATTCTCATTGATTTTAGTGATAAAGATTGGCCAAGTTCTTTGTTCAAAGTCCACTTACCTGGAGATGAGATTTGGTAAATTCACCTTCATCCCGATAATTTAAAAATAGAAATATATGTTTTTATGATAAGCATAAACAATTTTATCCTTCTCTGCACATGACAATAAAGAACCAAATAAGAGATTATGCAGAGAGAACAATATTAACATAATATACATACTAATCTTATCTAACAGCAGATTCATAACTTTGTAGATAAAAAAAAACAAAAATCACTGCCACCTAAAATACCGAAACTATGCTATGAAAGGGATGTTGGAAAGCAGAAAAATTAGCTGCCTTCTTCACCCCAGGAGGCATTCAAGATTGGCTAGCACAGTTAACTTCCCGTGAAGAAGAAGGACGTTGTAGATGAGATGTAGAGGAAGTGACGGGAAAATCCAATCAGAGATTAAGGTTGCAAATGGTTGGCAGTTGCACAGTTGGAGGAATGAAATTGAAGGAATTTAAGATTCTTTCAAAAATATTACCTACCATATGAGAGAAAAAGTAGTGGAATTTTTTTTTTTTTTGATTCATTCTGCTAGAAAAAAAAAAATTGATGATGATGTTCATAAATTTCAAAATGAAACTGATTTGATGAGGATGATCGAATAAACAATATGACAAAATTCTTTTATTAAGTTATGTTTGTCTTTTATGAGATATATTTTCATTTTAAAATAACATTATATAAACTGATAAATTGCATCATAACAATCTTATATAATAAAGTAAGGTTTCTTTCAAGAAGAGATTTGAAAGATTGTCATGTTTCCTCTAACATTTTAACATTTTATTATTTTTCACTCTATTTATTTTTATCTAGTTTAATGACATCTAATTTATCTTAATTTACTCACATGAAACAGAATTTAAATATATTTTATCATTTTGTAATAAAAATGAGTTTGCTTTTTACTTTTAGTTTTAAAATCACAAACAGTCATTAAGATTTAACAAACTTAATTGATAAATTTTGAATTATTATTTTTAAAAAATCAAATATAATATATTAAAATAAAATAAAGTAAAGTTTTTCTCGAGAAGAGTTTTGAGAGGTTGTCATATGTGCTCCAAAGTTTTAACATCTTATTATTTTTCTCACTCTATTTATTTGTATCTAATTGAATGACATTTAATTTATCATAATTTATTCACATGCAACACATATTAAATGTATTTTATCATTTTGTAATAAAATGAGTTTGTTTCATATTCTTAGTTTTAAAATCATGAACAACCATTAATATTTAACAATCTTAATTGATAAGTTATAATTTTTTTTAATAAGTCAAATATAAGTATAGTAAACAAGTAAATGTGTCACCACCCCAACTATATTTCTCTTTGCTATTATGAAAGTGTTTCTATTGGTAGTAAACAAGTTAATGTGGTTGTGATAAGGTCTCGAACAATTACAAAAGAGACATAACAAGAGATAACAACATTAGTCACATGAGACTTAAAAAATAGACTTAGACAACTCAGTTACTACACTTTGAGAAAATACATCTTTACTATTTGAAAGAAAATATGTGGCTATTTGAATAACCATGGCTTTAAAGTTTATTCATAATGGCATGTGGTTATAAGAAAAAATACTTGTTGGCCAATTACACATTAATATTTCAAATGCCAACGATTCCATAGTTGGTTCTATATATGACTCTTCTGATATAACACAACAACAAACACATGAATCTACTGTACGAAAGACAAACAACTCTCTCCTTGCTTGACACATCAACAAAGGAGAAAGAGCCACCTGTTCTCTAAAAAAATCATTGCAAAATTTTCATTCTTGCCTTCTGGCCTTCCTGTCTTCTCACATTTACAAATCTCTAAACCTACTCGCCTTATAATCTTTGTTAACCATTAATTCCATATCGTGGTGATCGTCATCTGATTTTATGAATGATCTTTCCTCACAGATCTCCTCTTCCATTAGAAGATTTCTCATACGTCTAATAGGTATTGCACTTCACGCCATCAATTTCATATGTTTACCATATACTATGATTTTGTAATTTTTTTTTTTTTTTGTAGGAACTGTTGCTCGGTCATGTATTCCCACAGTTCTGGATTTGGAATCAAATTATGTTACAATATTTTAGCTATCAAATTTCGTAGCATATCTGTTTTGATGTAACCTAAGAATCTTTGGAAGCTGTCCCCTGATATATTGATGATGAAACTTAATCTGGATTTATGGTGATTATACAATTCTTGTTTTTAATTTACCAAAAGCTCTAGTCTATTTACTTGTGCTGTTTCTGGATGTTCAGCGATATCACTTAATCACTGAAAATGGAAGAAGAAGCAGGAAATGAAAATGGAAGATTCCACAAATGCATGACACCATCTGTACATTTCTAACGGGTTTTCATTTTTTCACTGATCTCTTGATAATCTGCAGTGGATCAACACTTTAGTTTTGGCCTTACAATTTAATATCATGAAGAGGAAAAACAAGATTCGAGAGATGGAATGAGCTTAGATACAATTAAGAATGAAGAAACTGATATAAAATTTGTTGCTTTTGATGACATGGAATTCAACATTGCTCAAATTCTCGACTGTAAGCTGGGATTTTAATTTCTCTGTGATACGTTTGATTAAACTTTAGAAATAATTCTATATGGCTATCAAGTTTAAGCTGCTCATCAATTGTGCTACTTGTGTACGTTTCTAAGTTGCCGCAATTAGGGAAAATAATGCTCAAGGAACTTAGTAACTAATTTGAATGATCATGTCAGATTAAAGAGAGCCTATAATGTTTATGTCTACTATATATTGAGATGTTTATACATTCACATGAAGATATCATTTCAAACATGAACAGGATACACAAGAAACATGTTATATACACCCCTTTACGACCAGAAACTATCCAATTAAGAAGCCATTTTACGAGTTCCAAAGGTAGCTTTCTTATGTTACATTCATTTCTTTTTTTTGAATGAATGTAAAATTTATTCACAATAAAAAAAATAAAAACCGGTTCTCTTACAGCTATTGATTAAGATTTTGATGTTTAAGACATAAATTGAAAAAAATACACATTAAATGGGAAGAGTAGCTGGTGAAGGTCTAAGCGTAGCAAGCCATGTGGAAAGGCCTTCCTCTAACTTGTGATCGCCTTGTTTCCTAATTGACAACAGACGATTACGAACTTGTTTGTCAATGAACCGGATCAGTGCATTTTCTAGAGAAGGGTCTTCACGTGTCGGCGGTTGTTCCTCTCCCTCCAGATAACGTGTATTGTAGTCTGAAGGGTGTATCTGAGAAGAAACAGGGTAACTCGTCTTTGATTATTATCAGATGCAATAGAAAGAATGGTGTCCCAGTTGTTTGTATGGCGGGTGCGCAGAAGCCCCTTCGCTCGTTGGTTCCAGATTCGCGAGGAAAACCTGCACCCAAAGAACAAGTGGTTGCGAGTTTCGATCGGGTTAGTGCAGAAGACGCAAGAAGTGACTGCACTCGGACCCCAATGTGACATACGATCCCCAGTGGTCAAACGGTTGTGAATTTCTAGCCACAGTAGAAAAGAGTACTTTGGGGTAAAGTGCTCAAACCAAACACTATCATGCCAGTTGACTTCCGGAGAGACGGATCTCAGGAGAAACCATGTGTGTTTAGAGCTGAAGAGATTGGTGAAAATGTCACATTTCTTCTTCCATTGAGCAACATCCTCAATGTCAGGTGTTGGGTTCACTCTGTGCATTGCCAGCATATTCTCAATCGCATTTAACTGATCAACACGGTGTCGTCTCTGGTGGTGGTTCCCCATGTGTGTGCTGCTGTAGCATTTCTTGGAATTCCCAAGTCAATAATACAACGAGGTCCAAGAACATCAAACAGGCAACCATATTCTGACCATATATCAAACCAAAAGGATGTGTTTCTACCATTTCTCACCTCAACCCGATGAAATGCTCTGGCATTGTCTCTGTATTTTAATAGCTTTCTCCATATCCACAGCCCGCTGTGTTGATTTTGAGGGACCAAAATTATTCATTTTTAAGAAGATTTTGTTGAAGCCAAGTGACCCATAGAGATGTGTTTCCCGATGTAATCCTCCATATCAGTTTCAGGCAACTCACATCATTCACTTCTTTTAAAGAACGAACTCCTAAGCCACCTTCTCATTTCGGTTTACAAACATCTTGCAGCGAGATCTTTGCTTTGCGAGGGTTTAGTTCTGGTCCTGACCAGAGAAACGCGGAACAAAGTTTCTCCACCTCCTTAAGACATGCACTCGGGAGTCGAAAAGCTGAAAGCCAAAAATTTGTAAGTCCTGCAATGATCGTCTTGATCAACTGTAACCTTCCTGCAAAGGAAAGGAAGCGGGCTCTCCAGGTTCCGATTTTCTTTCGAATTTTCTCTAGCAGCGGGAGGTAGTCGTTGGAGGAGAATCTCTTTGTGACCAGAGGTAGACCAAGGTAGCGGATGGGGAGGGTTCCAGAATCAAAAGCAAAAGACGCTTCCATAGTTTGACGTTCCTGATTTGAAACACCAGCATAGTAGATCGTTGATTTTTCCATACTGATCTTGAGCCCAAACATTTTTTTTTTTACATTTTCTTATGTTACCTTCAAGATTCACATAATGTCTATGGAAGCTTTGATAGCATAGAGAGCAATATTCGGTTTCTGCTTGAGGTACCTACCTTTTCTACAGTTTAAAAGGTATTGATATGAAACAGTTTGGTAGAAAATCAATCGAGGATATTGTAAGCTTGGTTAGATTTTATGCAGAATACTAACTCAACCCTTGAGGAAAGCACTAGGATGACCAGAGAAAAGAGATATCTCAGGAGCTGAAAATAAGTTACATGAGTTTGAAAATTGCAAAAGCCAACATGCAATATGGGCGTCATGCTCGTTTTCTCTGTCCTTGACATTATCGGGATGACCGTAACATAGGATTTGACATAGTAGAGACAAGAAGTTTTGATATCAAGGGGATCTAAAGGTGGAGACTGTGTTTATCTTAGCTAATTCTTGAGATGAGTACTTACTCAAAATTTGGTCATGCTTGGTTAAGATCCTCTCCTACTTCGAGCAAATTCTTGAGATTGTATTCGTAGAGAACATTACAGTTGCTCCACTGATCAACAAACGATATAACTCAAATTTTATGATGCAAACAAAACACATCTAGACATGTCTATCAAGGTTGTGTTTCTTTATTTTTCGTAGTTTGTTATGCTCATAATTTTTGCCAAACAAACATAGCAAATGAGATATAACAAATGGCAAAAGATCGAAAGCTAGTAAGTAACACATTACTAAATCGGTAAGAGGTAAGTAACAATAGCAAACTTAAGAACTACAAAAAACTGAAACATAACTAATATCAAAGCTGTAGCATAAATGTAACATTATGAAGATCTGACAAGGATTAGTACTATAGTCACAACTCTATTTTCACAAACAAAAACAGGGGCAATTCTCTTAAATTTATGACCACTTATTTTTTCGTATATAAAATGCAAAATTTGTCTTCATCTTTAATGAAAGTTAGAATATAGAATAATGACACTTCTCGTCAATTTAAACGCTTTTGAATGATAACATAAACTGAATTCTGATATCATTTATAAAGCAAATATTTATGATATGAAAACATAAATTTATAGTTTATATGTTTACAAAGTAATCAACACGGCAATTAGTTTTTGTAAAAAGAAATTAGTATGTCTATCTAAGAAAATTATTGTTTTGATGTTAAAAAAATAATTGTATCCCAAAACAAAATAAAAGAAAACCTGCACCGAAGCGTGGGTATTGGTATAACTTTGGAGAAAAGTAACACATATCATGTATTTTATTTTTATTTTTAAAATAATAGAAAATAACATAAAACGTAAATTTTTTTATCGAAGTCAAAAACCAATTACGAAATGGGTTAACTGGATTACATTAGTAAAAAGATTCACTCGATAAATTAGTTAATTTAAGAAAACCGGTTAATTAATGTTCGCAACATAAAAAAAAAAAGATAATGATGAGAAGAACAAAAACACAATATACATCGAAACTAAGAAAAAAAATATTGATATTTTCCCGCGTGTAGCGCGGGCACTCATCTATACTTATATAATAAAGTAAGATTTCTCTCAAGAAGAGTTTTGAAAGGTTGTCATGTATCCTCCAAAGTTTTAACATTTTATTATTTTTCTCACTCTATTTATTTGTATCTAATTTAATGACATTTAATTTATCTTAATTTATTCACATGCAACACATATTACATGCATTTTATCATTTTGTAATAAAAATGATTTCATTTCTTACTTTTAGTTTTAAAATCATGAACTGTCATTAATATTTAACAATCTTAACTGATAAGTTCTGAATTATTATTTTTTTTAAATAAGTCAAATATAAGCAAGTAAATGTGCCACCACCCCAATTATATTTCTATTTGATATTATAAAATAGTTGTTATTGGTAGTAAACAAGTTAATGTGGTTTTCATAAGGTCTAGAACAATTACGAAAGAGACATAACAAGAGAGAGAAACATTAGTCACATTAGACTTGCAAATAGACTTAGACAACTTAGTTACTACACTTTAAGAAAATACATCTTTACTCTTTGAAAGAAAATATGTTGTCATTTTGAATGACCATGGCTTAAAAGTTTATTGTCAATGGCCTGTGGTTATAAGAGTAAATAAGTTTTTGCCAAGTACAGATTAAAATTTCCATTACCAACGATTCCATGGTTTGTTCTATATAAACAACTTCTTTCATAACACAACAACAAAAACTCTAATCTTATATAATAAAGTAAGCTTTCTCTCAAGAAAAGTTTTGAAAGGTTGTCATGTGTCCCCTAATGTTTTAAATGTATTTTATCATTTTTGTAATAAAAATGAGTTTGTTTCTTATATTTAGTTTTAAAATCATAAACAGTCATTAATATTTAACAATCTTAATTGATAAGTTCTGAATTATTGTCTTTTAATAAGTCAAATATAAGCATAGTAAACAAGTAAATGTGCCACCACTCCAACTACATTTCTTTTTGTTTTTATAAAATTATTGCTATTGGTAGTAAACAAGTTAATGTGATTGTCATAAGGTCTCGAACAATAACAAAAGAGACATAACAAGAGATAACAACGTTAGTCTCATGAGACATAAAAATAGACTTAGACAACTCATTTACTACACTTTGAGATAATACATCTTTGAGTAATTTACATATAGAGGCACTTTCTTAAACTTTAATTACTTTATAAACACTTTCATCATGTTGGCCAATTTACAATTGTGAGGAGACTAACTTACCCTTCATTTAACTTTAACCAACATTTACTTTAATCCTAATGTTCACTCTCTTCTTCTCCAACCATCAACAAACTCTTCTCCTTCGCCTCCTCATCTTCACAATTTTCCACCACACATTCCTTCCTCCTCTCATCATCATCCACCGTGCTTTTATTCTTCTTCACTCTCCCATCTCTCATTTCATTCTTCTCTGTCACCAGATCTTCTTCTTCAATCAACTCTGGTGACTCTTCATCTTCCTCCTCCGCTCTACGATCGCCATCACCGCCTTCCGTACCCTAGCCCACAACCACATCTGAACCTCGATGCGCCTCTTCGCAACATTCATTGACTCTTATTGTACATGCTCTTGTACCATATATTCACCAACGTCGTCAAGAAGGTCCAATCTTTCATCACTGTCCCAGTCCACAACTTTATGTATATTCATCTCAACCCACAACCCTAGGTACATTCATCCCAATTCACAGCCATATGTACATCAATCCCACTTCACAACCTGTGTTATATCTACCCCAATTCAACAATCTTTCGCCAATCCATCCATGTCCACATTTTACTGTCCATCCATTATTGTCTGTTACTTTTCGTTCATCCATCCCTATCCACGGTAAACCTATCTATAATGCTTCATCCACATAGTCACCATAATAATGTTGTGTCACTGAACTATCAGCCTATGCAACAATTTTTTTGGTTTTTACTTCTACTCAGTTGAATATTAACTACTAATATAACTATGTATCTGATTTACTTTATATCTATGCTGAAACGTAAAACTTCTTGTTTCTTTAGATTTGTCACCACATATCCAACAATTGTACACATGTACCGATTACTATGGACACATGTAGAATTTGGTATTCGAATGACTTGTCTTATTCACATTCACGTTACAGCGTTTATATACGAACAAAGGAGCAGCTTAACCTAACTCCAAAACAGGAAAACATCCTTATCTAAAGATATACGAACATACACAATATAACTTCAATATCTCCGTGAGTATCACCGACATATCTCCAATACTCCCCCTCAGGTTGGAGCATGAAGATCCAGAATGCCCAACTTGGATGTTAACTGTTGGAAAGGAACACGTCCAAGAGCCTTAGTTAGAATGTCTGCTATTTGCGATCCGGTCCTAATGTGTTGAGTAACGATAATCCCACCTCGAACAGCATCACGAACGGCATGACAGTCATTTTCATGATGCTTAGTTCTCTCGTCAAAAACCGGATTGGCAGCAATGTGAAGTGCAGCTTTACTATCGCAGAAGAAACGTGTTGGAGTAGCAGCTTGATCAGACCAAATTCTTTTAATAGCTTCCGTATCCACTTGATTTCGCGAAGAGCTACGGACATGGACCTGTACTCAGCTTCCGCGGATGAATGTGAAACTGTGTCCTGCTTTTTAGTTTTCCAAGCAATGGGAGAACCGCCAAGCATAATGACAAAAGCACTGAGCAAACGTCGCGTCAACGGACAACCAGACCAATCAGAGTCGCAATAAACAGAGAGTGTAAGATGAGAATCAGATGATAACAGAATCCCTTGTCCGGGACACCCCTTCAGATACCGGACAACTCGCAACGCATCTAACCAATGATCCTCTTGCGGAGCTTTCATAAATTGAGACAAGATATGCACTGCGTAGCATAACTCAGGCCGTGTATTCAAGAGATAAATTAACCAACCCACGAGCCAATGATACTTCTTTGGGTTGTCCATAGGTGGACCTTCGACTTTGGCGAGCTCATGATTTTGTTCCAGAGGTGTGAGTGCTGGTTTAGCGTCGAGATTACCAGCTGCTGCAATGATATCTAACACATATTTGCACTGAGAAAGGAAGATACCCTCTGGTCCTCTGCTCACTTCAATGCCGAGAAAGTATTTCAATTTTCCAAGATCCATCATAACAAAACAACGACCCAAATACTCTTTGAACTTTGTCACCATATGTGAGTGATTACCACAAATAATAAGATCATCCACGTAGATTAACACACACAATTCAATACCTTTGCAAGAGTAAAAGAAGAGCGAGTAATCTTCATAGGATTGAGCAAAACCAAACTTGAGCAATGCATCAGAAAGCTTCTTAAACCAGCAATGGGAGCTTGTTTGAGACCATACAAAGACTTCCGAAGACGAAAAACTTTATCCGGATGAGTATGTCGAAAACCAGGAGGGAGTTTCATGTAGACTATTCTTCAAGATCACCATGAAGGAATGCGTTCTCAACGTCCATTTGATATACTTCCCAATTGTTGGCAGCAACAAGTCGCAGCAGGTTGCGTACTGTAGTCATTTTTACCACAGGCGCAAAGGTCTCGCCATAGTCTTCTCCCTCAACCTGATTATTGCCTTGAATAACAAGTCTTGCCTTATAATGTTCTTTTGTACCTTCTGCCTTATATTTAGTTTTGAAAACTCATTGACAACCGATTGCCACCTTACCGGGAGGAAGATCACCAATGTCTCATGTATGTTTATCCTCAAGCGCCACCACTTCTTTAGTCATTGCATTGTTCCATACTTCAATCCGCACAGCTTCTTTGAAGTGTTTTGGTTCAGATGCAGCAGTAATGGCAGCCAGGTCGATGACCTGATGAAAACTGATCATCAGTAATAAAATCTGATAGAGGATAAAGTGATTTACCTTGGACGTTTGACGAGGACAATGATGAAGACTCGAGAAGTGAGTGGTGTGTACTAGTTGTATTGTAAAGGATATAGTCTTTCAAGAGAACCGATTTTGATTTGTCATACAGCCTCTACCAAGAACTTCAGGTATGTCCAATGACTGAGCAGACTCGGAATCAGCTGTAACCGGTAACGCAACGTCCACTTCCTCCGGTGCAGTATCAGTGACCATTGGTGACTCAACTGCTTCTGTTTCGGAACCTGAGACAAGAGAAGATTCTGATTCCTCTTGAGATGTTTCACCACTTGGTGGAGGTGTAGTTAACGTCGATGGAGTAGAAGTGCTCCCCCTGTCTTCTAGTGCACAACTCCCCCTTTCGTCTGGCACCGTGCTCCCCCTTTCATCCAGCAACATGCACCAATCTTTATCAATAATTTCAGGGGAAGACAACAAGGGCCGTAATACTCTTTTGGAATCTTTAAAAGGAAAAACATCTTCACGAAAAATAACATCTCCAGAAACAATGAATTCATTTCGTTCAATATCAGAAACTTTCCAGCCCTTCTTTCCAAACGGAAATCCCACAAACACACAGAGACGACTACGCTGACCGAATTTATCTTTGTCTCTGGCTGACCGGTGTGTATAACACTCAGATCTGAAGACCTGTAACTGTTTGTAGTCAGGAGCAACTCCATGAAGAACCTCGTATGGCGATCGTACATGATGAATAGAAGTTGGAGTTCTATTAATCAAATAAGCTGCCGTTAACACTGCTTCTCCCCAAAACTTAACAGGCAAATTAGCTTAAAACAGAATAGCTCGAGAAACACTAAGAATATGTCTATGTTTCCTTTCGACCCTACCACTTTTTTGTGGAGTTGCTACACAAGATGTTTGATGAATGATTCCAAGCTCAAAATACGAAGGTAAGACCAGAAACTCTGTCCCGTTGTCACTCCAAACCGTTTTGACTTGCTTGCCAAATTGTCTTTCCGCATAAGCAAGGAATTTTTTTAACACATTCGTAACTTCTGATTTGGCAAGCAAAAGAAATGTCCACACAGCTCTTGAAAAATCGTCAACAATAGTTAAGAAGTATACGGCACCACAAGACGAGGGAACACAGTACGGTCCCCAGACATCAACGTGAATAAGAGAGAAACAATCTTCTGCTTTATTCAAACTACCATGAAAAACCTCGCGAGTCTGCTTAGCTCTAAAACAAATGTCACACGGACTAGAGCTAGCGGATTTATTAGAAAGCAAAGACAAATCAGATAACACCGAAAATGACGGATGCCCCAACCGCTGATGCCACAAGGCCGAATCTGAAGTACCCTCAACCCGATGACTCTTGGCTGAGACTATATCCGTAAAGTAGTACACACCATCCTGTTCTTCACCGGTTCCAATCAGAGTCCTCAAAAAACGGTCCTGTAAAACACATATTGTATCAGTAAACATAGCAAAACAGTTCGCTTGTTTCAACAACTTCGCAACAGAGAGTAACGTGCAATTCAAATCGGGCACGTAAAGAACATTGGATAATGTAAGTTTGTCGGAAAGTGGAAACAAGCCCATGCTCATTGCGCATGTTTGTCCTCCGTCGGCAAACACCACCGAGCAGGGTGGGATCCTCACGACATCAGTCAGCAAAGACAGAGTTCACATCATGTGATGAGACATACTGGTATCAAGTATAACGTCACCAAGCGCATTCTTACCGGACAATTTATCTGGTGCATCAGTTGAAGATTTGTCTTGAATCATCTGTGTGAGAACCTTCCATTGCTCAGAGGTAAACTCTGAGAAAGTCGAAGAATTAGAACTCGTTGCATGCGCCACATTAGCTTGCTCACGTCCACGACCACCAGTTCCTCGGCCTCCTCTTCCACGACCACCATTCATCTGACCACGTCACGAGTTACGGTCAGAGTACCAGTCTGGGAACCCCACGATCTGCAAACAATCACGCTTCAGGTGCCCTGTTCTCCCACAGTTAGAACAGAGCATCCTTGCTCGAAGAATCGTGTTCTCCATCTTTGTTTGTTCATCACTTTTGCCAGAAACCACCAATTTTTTATTGTCTTGACGAGCAAGAAACCCCACAGCCTCTTGATGATCACGACCTCGAGCGGACACCATCCTCTGTTTCTCCCTTATTATCTTGTTGTAGATTTCCCCGAGAGATTGCAAGGGATCAATTCCAATAATAGTGGTACAGATCCCTCCAAACCGTGAATCATCAAGACCCATCACAAACTGATGTATTTTCTCCGCTTCTTTCTCTTTAGCCTTGGCAGATGCTGCTCCACATGAGCACACATGAACTGGCTGATACATTAGCAATTCTTCCCACAGGGCAGAAAGCTTACCAAAATAGTCCAACACGGACTGCCCATCTTGTCAACACGAGGCGAGTTGAGCCTTAATCTGATGCACTCTAACTATGTTTCCCACCGAGAAACACTGCTTCAAGTTATTCCATAGCTGATGCGCATCAGAGATATAGGTAACAGTGGATTTCACCTTTGGCTCAATAGAAGCCCTGATCCATCCCACTATCATTAAATTGACAGTAAGCCAATTTTCCAGATTGGGACTGTCTTCTGCAGGCTTCTTCAATGACCCATTGATGAATCCCATCTTGCGCTTGGCCTGAAGTGCATTCAGCATCTCCGAGGACCACTCATTGTAGTTTTCTCCACTCAGACGTATAGAAGTTATCATTGCTCCTAGATTTTCTGATGCATACAACAAGGTGAAATAGAAGGCACCGCCTCCTCATTTTTCCCGCTTCCTTGCGTCAACTCCATTACAACGATTTTGAAAACCATTCAATTTAGATCTGTATATGCTCTGATACTATGTAGAATTTGGCATTCGAATGACTTGTCTTATTCACATTCATGTTACAGCGTTAATATACAAACAAAAGAGCAGCTTAACCTAACTCCAAGATAGAAAAACATCCTTATCTAAAGATATACGAATATACACAATATAACTTCAATATCTCCGTGAGTATCACCAATATATCTCCAATAACACACAAAACTATCTTCTAAACAAACATAAAACATCTATGTCAAACATTTGTACACACATGTACTTGTTTTTGTGGACACATAATGGTTCTTCAAAACATAAACCATAAAAAAAATTCTCTAATATTTACCCAAATCAATATTATCATTCTTGAATATCTACCATAATATGTCCATAACACATTGTCTATTATAATTGTCCACTATAACATGTCCATAACACATTGTCCACAAAAGTTTGTCCAGAAATCTACATAGAATAATCTACACCCTCTTCATTTTAATATAGCATTGATTGATTTACTTATTTACCTCTCTCCCTCGTTTCCTAAATCCATTCAGTCACTATGCCACATATGTACACAAATAGTTGTCCATCATGTACACAAATAATTGTCCATCATGCTCTATCCATCTAATCTAGTCCACTAGTTTCTGTCCATCAAGTTATGTCCGTCGGTTTCTTTCCACACGTTTATGTTCATTCATTTGTGTCCATCAAATGCCTGTCCACGCGTGGTCCGTCAATCATTTTATAGTCCACGCCCATCAGTCCATAGTATTGTTTCATCATTGTTTTACTCTAGCAAAATTCATCCCTTACTTCTATACACTGGACCCAACATTAATAATGATTCGGACGACATGCTTCCACAGAGATAGGTCCCCTGGACATTTTGGTGTACAGCCTCTCAGGTTCTCGCTCTTAGAGTTCGGGGAAATGGCTGGATTGTCATGTGGTGAGTTCCCAGAAGACTACAATCCAGAACTACAGCCACCACCAGAACGGGAGCTGGATGCATTCTGCTCCTTCAAGCTGCAAGAAGACCACATGGATTGAACTCTGTGTACTACACTACATGGACAATTCGATAAACGACTCATCCCAATTGTTATGTTGCTTTTTAATTTTCTAAACTTCATCATACAAACTGAACTTTATTTGGTTTTGTAGACTTTGGATGAAGTTATTGTTGAGTTATAATCACTATTGATATTGTTAGACATCAAAATAACATGTTTTATCCCAAAAAAACAAGCTAGATTCTGGGTATAATTAACATGGAACAAATGTTCAATACAAAATGGATAGATTCGAATAGTAATGTGAAGTAATTGTGTTTTTTTGTATACATGGATGAAATGGATATATTTTAATGCTCAAATTTTCATTGTTAAAGAAGCCTAAATTTTGTATATCATTAGCCACATGGACGATGTCTTATGAACATTAGATTTCCATCATCTACTGAATGATAATTCCTAATGACATTAGAATTAACATCATTATTCATTTAATCCATTAATCTCCTATCCACCAATCTCTTGTCCACCACTCCTGTCCACCAATATCCTGTCGAGTATTCATGTCCACCAATCTCCTGCCCACATGGAAGTTGTCTTGTGGACATTCTCTTTCCATCATCCACTGAATAAAAATTTCTAATAACACTGTAATGGACATCATAATTCATTTAATCCACCAATCTCATATCCACCAATCTCCTGTCCACCAATATCATGTTCACCAATCACATGTCCACCACCCCTGTCCACCAATCTCCTGTCCAACACTCCTGTCCACATGGACATGCATGCCTCTTTTGTGCATTTCATCGAACACTTTGAAGGCATCCTTACAAATCGATTATTTATGATCAACCCATCCGATTTTCTCTGCATGAGTTTGAAGCGATTACTGGTCTTAATTGTCCTCGATTTAAAGAGAAGGACACATAGGATGCTGATCATATAGATTTTTCTTAAGAAATGCTCATTTCTACTTTGGAAGGGCCTTCATTGATTGGCTTATAGTTAGTTTTGGGAAGATGCGCGGACTGAGATTTTGAGAAAAGGAGAATGATAGGATGGTCGGCTATTCTCTCGGTTGGAATCTTTGGCGTCTCACCTTCTAGTAAGATCCCCTTAGAGGTAGCTAAAAAATATAATTTAGTTATTTGTTAGTAGCTAAATATTGTGATGATACTGAGACAACATTTAAACACCATGGTTGCTTATTAGTCACTAATATACACAACATATTTACAACTAAAAATATATGACGTAATCACAAGTGAGTTACTAATATTTGTCACTAACCTATGATTGTACAACATTTTTGCATGCTCATGCAATACATAAAAATGGTAAATTTATACTACGAATTTACAACTTCTTTTTAATCACTAGAAAAATTGTCTTCAATTAGTCACAAATAAAAAAAAAAGACTTTTTAACACGTACCTTTACAAACTATTTTTTAGACTATAGCAATGGTCTTAAAATATTTTCAACACCAGTTAAAGTCGCAAAATTGGTCGCTAACGTTTTTGCAAATTAATTGCAAAATTCCAACGTTTTTGCTATTATCAATTTTTGCAACAAAGTTTTTCTCACGACATAGAGTAGTCGCAAATGAGTTGCTATATCTGTATTTGTATTTGAGACCTTTCGGCTACTAATCATGTTGTTATTACATCTATGTTTTCCTAGAGATTCTTATCGCCTTCATCTTTCTAAATCACACTCCTGCATCTGTACCCCATACCGGGGTTACTACCAGACAGCTTTCGACGGACACTTTCCCAAAGTCGATCCCTCCACATACATCTACCAACCCCTGTCTCTAACCGATGCTACATGTTAGTAGTCGGAGGTCTCACCGGCGACTTTCCACCAGTGCAAAGTCTCGCCATTTTAGGCATAGCCACAACTGTTTCAAAATGTTCATACATTCTGACCCATGAGACTCAGATACCAAACCTAGTATTGAATTTTAACTCATTATGCAGGCATCTTCGCTTACTATTTTCATCCCATTGGGAGAGAATCTTTCTATCTTGTTCTTTCGTCAAGGACACTTTCTCCTTGGTGTTAAAACCTGGAGGTAAGTCTAATATCCTAACCGACATGTCATCTTGTGTAGCGACTTGTACGGGGTCAGAAGATGCAACAGTTTTTGCTCAGTCGATTTTCGAAGGTATGGGTTGGCATTTAAAATCACAACAAAAAGTGACAAGTTTCAAAGGTTCTGGCTTTGCCATAAAGCTTCTGTAGACGCATTCGAGCTTGTTACGGAATTTGCAGTCGTATTACCCTCAGCTTCATCCAATTTTAATATTATCTGTTTTTAAGCCTTATAAATGTAACCAAAGAGGTATGTCTAACTCTTCTTTTCCTTGTAACACAACACTTAAGTTCAATGAAGAAATGTTTTTTTTTAAAAAAAAAAGAACATTCCTAATTTGATGTCGATTCACCACATCTTTTGCCATTTCAAATATTTATATAAACATTTTTTCAATCTTTAAAAATGAATCAGAAACACAAACACAAACATATACTCATATACATATGCTTCAGTTCAGATTGCAGACTTTGTGTTAGCCATACGTAAAATTGAACTTGTTAAAAAAAACTAAAATTGAATTAGTAACCAACACAACATTTAGAAGTTCAATTGCATGTATACTCAACAATTTAAACAAATATGAATAAATTGTGCTAAATAATTAAACTAAAGTTTTCAGAATAATAAATTCAGAAATTAAACATTTAATTATACCAAAAACAAAGACAAAATATAGTAATTTAAATCATATGAATAAATTTACTCATGCAATGCTAAAATTCAACCATTCGATTAATTGCATAATTAATTTATATCAAGTAATTTGTTTCGGTTACTTTTGCTAATTAATTATTCTCAAATGATGAATATAATTATCCATGAATACTGATGCACATCAAAAATAAGTGAATCCAAAAATTATAACTTAATCATGTTAAATCTAAAATCATATTTAAGGAATTATTATAACACATAAAAATATAGAAAATTCTTCAAAATATTTAAAATAAACTGCATAAAATATAAAATAAATAATCTGCATAATTAAGCAATTAAATAAAATTTTAGAATTATTAAACCATGAAAAAAAAAATATGATGGAAGAAGACTCATTTTCCATCACCATCACTTTTCTGAATCTTGTTCTTATGATGGAACACTTCTCAAAAAATCAAATTTTGTTAATGTAAAAAACATTAAAAAAAATTACAGAATTAAGATTATAGGAACTCAAATTTTACAATAGGGGTAAATGAATAATTACAAAGCAATTTTTATAAATAGATTGATATAAAACTTATAAAATACTATTACAAAGATTTGGATAGAAAGATTTGCAGAGTCAAGACGCTTTTTCTTTAATTATGTAAATAATTTCGTAATGCGACAGTTGCATTGCGTTACAAAATTTCAAAATACAATTGTTTATGTTTATGTCTTCTATCACTGAAGAACATAACCTATCAAACATTTTTGTGTTGTACTCTCATGAAAAAACAAAAGAAAAATGAAGAGTGAAAAAAACAGACTAAGGAAGCCCAAGAGATTTCTATTCTTTGCATATATCTTGAGAATTAGAGAAACAAACCATTTTATAGTTTAAAAAATATGGATTTTATTTATCAATTAAAGTGAGAATTAAGAAGAAAAGAGTTACATAAAATTTTCATCAGTTGCTAAATTGATTATGACACCTTAATAATTTGACATAATTGAATTCAATACTGATCAGATACCAAAAGCAAAAATAACAGGTTATTGGACTATAACCTATATACCCGAACCCATACTCAAACCCGAAGCTAAGCTCGAGTTCATCTTGTCTCGGCTCGGCGCACGCGTACTGTTTAATATGTAGTTGCTCTTTTCTACAATTATCCCAAGGTCTTAACCTTGTTAGGATTTCTGCACAATATTCACTATGCCCATTTTATGCTTTTCAGACAATAAACATTTCTCATCTAAACGAAGTCTAAAGTGTACTACTTTATGGTGTTCGCGATGATGCATCAATCACTCTCATAATCCGGTTATTCTGTTACAAATTTATCGAAACGTTTCTCGAAAATATACCAGCACAACATATCTTAAAATTGAATTCCAATAAGGAGAATTTTTTTAATGATAATTGGTGGGGAAAAGTTTATTATATTATTGATTTCACAAGACATATATAAAATGATTAGCTTTTATGAAATTGACTACCCATGCCTTCAATTGGTAAATGAGATGTGAGATTTTATGATTGGGAAGGTGAAATGTGAGATATACAAGAGAGAAAAATGTTCAGTGTTCGAAGATAATCCCTTCTTCAATGTTGTTTATCAGATCTTAGTAGATCGTTGGACAAAGAATAACATTTTTCTGTATTGTATAGCTCACTTTTTAAATTCGAGATATATGATTTTTAAACTATATATATAGTGTGTGTGTGTGTGTGACTTATTCTTTCATTTTGTGTCCTTACCAAATATATTAAATATGTTTTTGGTATTGTAGATTTCATAGTGATATCAGTCCTCATAAGAATGCATAAGTCTTAAGTGAGAGAATGAAATGTTTTAGAAAATTGTTTCTTAGTACTGAAGATCTAGTACTGAAAATCATATTAAGGTTATGGATGAGTATGTATTATTCTCCATGAAGAGTTATCATTTTAAAGAATTAACATCCATTTCGGTGATGTTTACTATGGAACTCAAGAAATGATTGGATAATTATATATATATTGCATTTTATTTTAAACGGTGGCATTAAACTAGATAAATATCATCTTTTGCGAGAACAACTATCAGAATTCCTTACTATTTTAATTATACGATATTTATTTTTTATTTCAAATTATTAGAAAGTCAATACTAATTTTTTAGTCTAAACTAATAATATCAATAACATTAATTGCTTTAAAATTTTGACTATAAAATTATTTATACTACTTCCCAACATCGATGATCTTCATCTGGTCAAAACAACCTGATAACAAAATATATGTTTTAGTCTGAAAAATTTTTAGTCAAAACAAAATGTTATCAATAGTATACATGGAAGATCCATTAATGGTAAGAACAACAAATTCACCTTTTTTCCAATCACGAGACTTAATTTCTTAACTATAAAAAGAACTTAATACTTTGAGATTTACAAAATTACATAACATATTACATTTTCATCAGACTTTATAGTTGATACTTGGAGCAAGAAAAAATGTACGTGACAAAAACTTGGATGACTTTATTTCTCTTAATAATATTGATAGTTTCTTCGGTTTCGGCTTCTGTTCATGGTATATATATTCTTTATTTTTTTCCGTATGTTATTAATTTCTATTTAGGTTTTTATTATTAAGAATGCATTAATATTTTTATATAAATATATATATATATATATATATATATATATAGTATGTGTAATACGCATATTGTGCATATTGTGATACGATTATCATGTATATATGAGGTGATATATAAATAATATATGTAATATCTGTACATATATAATGAGTATGTGATATGATTATCATATTTATATGTGGTGACTTTTGTGGACATGCAGTAAACAGTCCAAACTTCACAATCAGACTTTGCATTGGTCCGTGTACCCCAGATTTCGGATCCACCAAATGTTATCAGCAATGTGTGAATCCACCAAAAGGTGGTGATAGGTACACGTATGGTGAATGTATTTCTCGGCTTGAGTTTCCTCAACTTTCTTGTTGTTGTTTCATTTGATAGGAACGGATATTGTATTTTGCTTGATATATCTTCCTTGCAGTAATATTCTACCTAATGGAATATAAAAGATGAAATATTATACAAATTTATGTTGGTTCAATATATTATTTCACAAGAAATATATTTTAGTTTTTAAATTTTAATAAAAAATTTTGTAACATGCAACTGTAGATCATATGTTTAAACCAAATTAAAATTTCAAAAAGATATGAAAAATTATCGAGAATAACTTTGATTTTTCTGTTTATTACTAAAACAACACCATCAAACATTCTTGAACTAATTTAACTCTAATTTTTTTTTATCAAAAGACAAAATACTCATATCTAAAACTAATTATTACAAATATGCCGTTATCATAATAATTATAATTATTTTATTTTAATATACATATTTATATTTACTTCATTATAGAGTATAAAAAAATTATTTACTTAGATATAGTCTGATGAAAATATTTATCATAGTTCAATATATTTTTTTGCATGAAATATATGATTTTAGTTTTAAAATTTTAGTAAAAAATTTCTAACATGTAATTCCAGATCAAATATTTAAACCAAACGTCCAAAAAGATATTTATACATTTCAACAAAATATATAATATAATATATGCTTTCAACTATTTATATTAGACTAAATCATTTGATATATCACATATTTTCAGAAAGTTTTGGATTTGAATTGATAAGTTTGTATAATTGCAAATTCGCATTAAATAAATTAAACTTCAAAATAAATTAATACCCAAGTTGTGGCAAGTGATAAATTATGCAGAAATATTTAATATAATATTACAAATAGTAATACAAATATAAGAAATAATGAATTTTTAAATGATTTTCCATATATTCTAGATTTTTTCCCATATTTATAAAATAATATCTAAATAATATTAAAGATAATTAGAAAGAGTTGATACAATTTAAGTGAAAGTACCTAATTATTTTTATGAACAAGTTAAATGTACTTATATTCAAAGTGTATAATATATTGATTAGTTAGTTAGTTAGAAAAATTATTATTAACTTTCACCCATAATAAATAGGGAAAACTGAAAAACAAATCTTCAAATATACATATTTGGCCAAAACAATTTCAAACTTTTTCATCAACCGAAAAAAGTTTCAAATTTTGTTGAGTCAATATCTTAATCCCTCATTTTTGTTGACCAAAATTTTTTAATCTCAAACTTTTGTTGACTAAGCCATTTTACTCTCATTGGGCTAAAATGGCTTGATAAATAAAAGTTGGTGTTTTCTTAAGTAAACAAAAGTTTGTTATTTTTTGACTTTTTGATCTTTTAAATTAAGTAATTATAAGTAAAACTATGGAGTATAAAGGCAAATGTGGATGGGAAAATATACAAAAAAACAAATAATTCATTGATTTTGAGAAAAAGTTATGATATTAAAAGATGAAATTACACTTTTAATTTTCAACTAGAATCTAGTTTCAAAGATTTGTTTTAAATTAAAAGTAAAATTCATAAAAATTTGAAAATCCTCTATAATAATAATAATGTTTACAAATGATAACATAAATATGATATTATTTATTAGTAATATTTGTTAAAAATTGATTCATAATTATTTTGTAAATAATTTACGAATTAACACGCTATCATAACCATATTTTTCCTATCTAATAACAAAATTATTAACCCAATAAGTAAACAACTAGCCAAATTTTATTATTAGACATAATTTTATTAATTCCAGAAATTTATTTATTTAAATGGTTTATGTAAATAAACTATTAAATCGATCTAAAGACTTATATTAATTATTTATTTTTTTATTTATTAAAGACAAGTTTTATATAGTTTTTTTCATTTATCTTGATGTTAATAAAAGAACTAAATAAAATATATAAAACCATTCAAACTAGTCAAAGTTTATGTATTTTAAAAAGTATTGCAAAAAAACAAAGTTAACATTTTTCGGGTAGTAAAATACCTGAACTATTTTTGAGTAAGTTATTTTAGTCTCATAATTAGGTAACAATTATTGTTACCTAATTTTGAGACTAAGATGGTTTGGTCAATAAATATATAGGATTAAAGTTCTTAGTCAATAAAACTTAAGATTTGTGTTGATTGATGAAAAAGTTCGAAGTTTTTTTGGCCAAATGTATGTAGTTGAAGATTTGTTTTGGTAGACCAACTTTGTTATTTTAGTAATAAATGTTGTTAACTAAAATTATTTTGTTGAGGCCCAAAATTATTACCATTTAATCCTGAATACTTATCCGAAAAACAGTTTTAAAAATATTGATGTGTTAATAATAGTCTTTCAGAAACATATATAAATAAATTTAAATTATTTACATATTTACGTTATATATCACTTACCTTAAATTTATAGACAATTAATTATAATTTTATCTTATTGGTACAAACATAGCAAAATGTATCTGTGTGGACTATTTTTGATGTATTTGTTACTTCTCACATTTATGCTAGAACTATTTTGACATTATAATATGTTCAAATATTCTATGCCGCTATTACAGAGCTTTTGAAAGCCCTTAAAAAAATCATCATAAGTGTTAAAAGACTTTCTGTTTTTCTAGATGTGGTATTCGGGTAATAAAATATCTGAACTTTTTTTGAGTAAGTTAATTTAGTTTCATAATTAGTTAACAATTATTGTTAACTAATTTTGAGACTAAGATGGTTTGGTCAATAAATATATAGGATTAAAGTTCTTAGTCAATAAAACTTGAGATTTGTGTTGATTGATGAAAAAGTTAGAAGTTTTTTTGGCCAAATGTATATAGTTGAAGATTTTTTTTGGTAGACCAACTTTGTTATTTTAGTAATAATTGTTTTTAACTAAAATTATCATGTTGAGGCCAAAAATTATTACCATTTAATTCTGAATAGTTATCCGAAAAACAGTTTTAAAAATATTGATGTGTTAATAATAGTCTTTCAGAAATATATATAAATAAATTTAAATTATTTACGTATTTACGTTATATATCACTTACCTTAAATTGTTAGACAATAAATTATAATTTTATCTTATTGGTACAAACATAGCAAAATGTATCTGTGTGGACTATTTTTGATGTATTTGTTACTTCTCACATTTATGCTAGAACTATTTTGACATTATAACATGTTCAAATATTCTATGCCGCTATTACAGAGCTTTTGAAAGCCCTTACAAAAACATCATAAGTGTTAAAGACTTTCTGTATTTCTAGATGTGGTATTCGGGTAATAAAATACCTGAACATTTTTTGAGTAAGTTAATTTAGTCTCATAATTAGTTAACAATTATTGTTAACTAATTTTGAGACTAAGATGGTTTGGTCAATAAATATATAGGATTAAAGTTCTTAGTCAATAAAACTTGAGATTTGTGTTGATTGATGAAAAAGTTCGAAGTTTTTTTGGCCAAATGTATATAGTTGAAGATTTTTTTTGGTAGACCAACTTTGTTATTTTAGTAATAAATGTTGTTAACTAAAATTATCTTGTTGAGGCCAAAAATTATTACCATTTAATCCTGAATACTTATCCAAAAAAACAGTTTTAATAATATTGATGTGTTAATAATAGTCTTTCAGAAATATATATATGTAAATTTAAATTATTTACAAATTTACGTTATATATCACTTACCTTAAATTGTTAGACAATTAATTATAATTTTATCTTATTGGTACAAACATAGCAAAATGTATCTGTGTGGACTATTTTTGATGTATTTGTTACTTCTCACATTTATGCTAGAACTATTTTGACATTATAACATGTTCAAATATTCTATGCCGCTATTACAGAGCTTTTGAAAGCCCTTAAAAAAACATCATAAATGTTAAAGATTTTCTGTTTTTCTAGATTTGGTATTGCAACTTTTCATAAGTGTTAAAGACTTTCATCAAGCTCGCCTCCTTTTTCAAGTACCTGAGCTTGAAGTTGTGGAAGAGCATGAACCTGAGGAAGCATTGCAAGTACCAGCTATGACAAGGTCTCAGTTCAAGAAATTATCTAATGCACTAAGTTCTTTACTTAGTTCAGCTTCTACTCATGTGGACTTATTAGAGGAAGATGTGAAACACACTACCTTTGTGTTGTTAAAAGTCCAAGACGTTCAAGAAGCTGAAGAATCCATTATCTAAGTTTCAAGTCTGTTGAACAACGCGCAGTCCCCAATGTACGACTTTCAGTCCCCTCTGAACGAATGCAACTCAAACAGAGTTCAGATGAAGGAGTTATGCCATTTTTAAACTGGGTGATTCCAAGCATACGCGAATTCAGACCTGCGAGCATTCAATGAAGAATTCCGACCAAACCAAGTTGAATTAAGCTACAGGACCAATTGTTCTACAATCATGATCCACCAGAGAAGCCAGCAAAGTTGATTCAGCCCAATTCTATAAGGCCAGGCGTGGACTGAAGACCAAGAGACAATTGAACTGAAGAGTCATTCAAACAAGTATTTATTGCAGTCAAAGTCTATGGTCTTTGTTCTAGTTTCTAGGTTGCATTGTTTTTACCACATTTATCCTAGTTTTTAACATAATTGTAACCTATTTAAGCACCATTTCGTGCAAGGAATAAAAATAAGTCTTTTTGTTATTTTTGGAACTTTTTGAGAGGTTATCTCATTTTCTGGTCATGATGGGTTACATCATTGATCAAATCCTCTTTGTCGTCTAGGTACGTCATATCCTAGGACATTGAGTGGGTATACCAAGGGCCTTCCGCAACCCTTGACGCTCCCTTCGATCCACTTCGATCCGTCTTGGTGCGTCATATCAAATGGATCAACCGGTATATCAGAAGTCTTCCGCAGCTTTTGTGCGACCATTCGCTCCACATCCTTTGATCTTCGAGACTTCACGGTTTCTTGGATGCAAAGCTTATCCAATTCCAACTTAGAGTGCATAATCCTTGGGAGATTTTCCATCACTCTGTTCCTCCCTTATTATCTTGTTGTAGATTTCCCCGAGAGAGGGCAAGGGATCAATTACAATAATAGTGGTACAGATCCCTCCAAACCGTGAATCATTAAGACCCATCACAAACTGATGTATTTTCTCCACTTCTTTCTCTTTAGCCATGGCAGACGCTGCTCCACATGAGCACACATGAACTGGCTGATACATTAGCAATTCTTCCCACAGGGCAGAAAGCTTACCAAAATAGTCCAACACGGACTGCCCATCTTGTCTACACGAGGCGAGTTGAGCCTTAATCTGATGCACTCTGACTGTGTTTCCCACCGAAAAACGCTGCTTCAAGTAACAGTGGATTTCAGCTTTGACTCAATAGAAGCCCTTATCCATCCCACTATCATTGAATTGACGGTAAGCCAATTTTCCAGATCGGGACTGTCTTCTGCAGGCTTCTTCAATGACCCATTGATGAATCTCATCTTGTGCTTGGCCTGAAGTGCATTCAGCATCTCCGATGACCACTCATTGTAGTTTTCTCCACTCAGACGTATAGAAATTATCATTGCCCCTGGATTGTCTGATGCATACAACAAGGTGAAATAGAAGGCATGGCCTCCTCATTTTTCCCGCTTCCTTGTGTCAACTCCATTACAACGATTTTGAAAACTATTCAATTTAGGTCTGTATATGCTCTGATACCTTGTAGAATTTGGTATTCGAATGACTTGTCTTATTCACATTCATGTTACAGCGTTTATATACGAACAAAGGAGCAGCTTAACCTAACTCCAAAATAGGAAAACATATCTAAAAAATGTACGAATATACACAATATAACTTCAATATCTCTGTGAGTATCACCAATATATCTCCAATAACACATGATACTATCTTCTAAACAAACATAAAACATCTATGTTAAACATTTGTACACACATGTACTTGTTTTTGTGGACACATAATTGTTCTTCAAAACATAAACTATAAAAAAAAAAATTCTCTAATATTTATCCAAATCAATATTATCATTCTTGAATATCTACCATAATATGTCCATAATACATTGTCTATTATAATTGTCCACTATAACATGTCCATAACACATTGTCCACAAAAGTTTGTCCATAAATCTACATAGAATAATCTACACCCTCTTCATTTTAATATAGCATTGATTGATTTACTTATTTACCTCTCTCCCTCGTTTCCTAAATCCATTCAGTCACTATGCCACATATGTACACAAATAGTTGTCCATCATGTACACAAATAATTTTCCATCATGTTCTATCCATCTAATCTAGTCCACTAGTTTCTGTCCATCAAGTTATGTCTGTCGGTTTATTTCCACACGTTTATGTTCATTCATTTGTGTCCATCAAATGCATGTCCACGCGTGGTCCGTCAATCATTTTATAGTCCACGCCAATCAGTCCATACTATTGTTTCATCATTGTTTTACTCTAACAAATCTCATCCCTTACTTCTATACACAGGACCCAACATTAATAATGATTCGGACGACATGCTTCCACAGAGATAGGTCCCCTGGACCTTTTTGGTGTACAGCCTCTCAGGTTCTCGCTCTTAGAGTTCGGGGAAATGGCTGGATTGTCATGTGGTGAGTTCCCAGAAGACTACAATCCAGAACTACAGCCACCACCAGAACGGGAGCCGGATGCATTCTGCTCCTTCAAGCTGCAAGAAGACCACATAGAGTTAACTCTGTGTACTACACTACATGGACAATTCGATAAACGACTCATCCCAATTGTTATGTTGCTTTTTAATTTTCTAAACTTCATCACACAAACTGAACTTTATTTGGTTTTGTAGACTTTGAATGAAGTTATTGTTGAGTTATAATCACTATTGGTATTGTTCGACATGAAAATAACATGTTTTATCCTGAAAAACAATCTAGATTCTGGGTACAATTAACATGGAACAAATGTTCAATAGAAAATGGATAGATTCGAATAGTAATGTGAAGTAATTGTGTTTTTTGTATACATGGACGAAATGGATATATTTTAATGCTCAAATTTTCATTGTTAGAGAAGCCTAAATTTTGTATATCATTAGCCACATGGACGATGTCTTGTGAACATTAGATTTCCATCATCTATTGAATGATAATTCCTAATGACATTATAATGAACATCATTATTCATTTAATCCACTAATCTCCTATCCACCAATCTCTTGTCCACCACTCCTGTCCGCCAATATCCTGCCCAACACTCATGTCCACCAATCTCCTGTCCACATGGAAGTTGTCTTGTGGACATTCTCTTTCCATCATCCACTGAATGACAATTTCTAATGACATTGTAATCGACATCATAATTCATTTAATCCACAAACCTCATATCCACCAATCTCCTGTCCATCAATCTCCTACTCACCAATCACATGTCCACCACCCCTGTCCAACACTCCTGTCCACATGGACATGCATGTCTCTCTTGCGCATTTTATCGAACACTTTGAAGGCATTTTTTTATTTTTCAGCTCATAAAGATCTATTCCACTAAACAAACATCGCCAATTGCAGTTGTCAATTGCACCAATCCTAAATTGCAATTGTCAAATTATCCAGTTCATGAATGACAGTTTTCATAGAAAAGACAAAGCTGAAAGAGAAGAAGGAGATGAAAATCAGGTATAAGCAAATTATCAAAACAAAAGCTAATGAAGAAGAAGAAGAATAAGCAATTGATGATGAGTTATTTTGGTGAAAGTGAGTAGATATTGTGTTTCAACAGCCATATTGGTGGAGATAATGCGATATTTTTTATGGCGATATAAGAAAGAGAGAGAGAGAGAGAAAGAGAGAGAGAGAGAGAGAGAGAGAGAGAGAGAGAGAGAGAGAGAGAGAGAGAGAGAGAGAGAGAGAGAGAGGGAATAAATATTTTCAAACAGTGAAAATTTGTCTAACATGTTCAAAGTGTCTTTATTGTAACAATTCATGTACAAAGTGTCTTTTATTGGAAATGACTCTACATCTTTACTATTTGAAAGAAAATATGTTGCTATTCTTAATAATCATGGCTTAAAAAATTATTGTCAATGTCATGTGGTTATAAGAAAAAATACTTGTTGGCCAAGTACACATTAATATTTCTAATATCAACGATTCTATGGTTGGTTTTATATAACCAACTTCTTTTCTAACACAACAACAAACACTCGAGTCTTATATAATAAAGTAAGGTTTCTTTCAAGAAGAGCTTTGAAAGGTTGTTAAGTCTCCTCCAAAGTTTTAAATGTATTTTATCATTTTTGTAATAAAAATGAGTTTGTTTCTTATTTTTAGTTTTAAAATCAAAAACATTCATTAATATTTAACAATATTAATTGATAAGTTCTGAATTATTGTTTTTTAATAAGCCAAATATAAACATACAAAACAAGTAAATGTGCCACCACCCCAACTACACTTCTCTTTGCTATTATAAAATTGTTGTTATTAGTAGTAAACAAGTTAATGTGGTTGTCATAAAGTCTCGAACAATTACACAAGAGACATAATAAGAGATAGTAACATTGATCACATGAGATGTAAAAATAGACTTAGACAACTCAGTTACTACACTTTGAGAAAATACATCTTTACTCTTTGAAAGAAAATATGTTGTTATTCTGAATAACCATGGCTTAATAGTTTATTGTCAATAACATGTGGTTATAAGAAAAAATACTTGTTGGCCAAGTACACATTAATATTTCAAATACCAACGATTCCACGGTTGGTTCTATATAAACAACTTATTTTATAACACAACAACAAACACTCGAATACTATATAATAAATTAAGGTTTCTCTCAAGAATAGTTTTGAAAGGTTGTCATGTGTCCTCCAAAGTTTTAAATGTGTTTTATTATTTTTGTAATAAAAACATGAGCAATCATTAATATTTACCAATCTTAATTCATAAGTTCTGAATTATTGTATTTTAATAAGTCAAATATAACCATAGTAAACAAGTAATTGTGTCACCACCCCAACTACATTTCTCTTTGATATTATAAAATTATTGCTATTAGTAGTAAAAAAGTTAATGTGGTTGTCATAATGTCTCGAACAATTACAAATGTGACATAATAAGAGATAACAACATAAGCCACATGAGACATATAAATTTATTTAGACAACTCAGTTACTACACTTTGAGAAAATACATTTTTACTCTTTGAAAGAAAATATGTTGCTATTCTGAATAACCATGGCTTAATAGTTATTTTTCAATAGCATGTGGATATAAGAGAAAATACTTGTTGGCCAAGTACACATTAATATTTCAAATACCAACGATTCCATAGTTGGTTCTATATAAACAACTCTTTTATAACACAACAACAAACACTCAAATCTTATATAATAAAGTAAATTATTTGTCAAGAAAAGCTTTGAAAGGTTGTCATGTGTCATCCAAAATTTTTAACATTTTATTATTTTCTCACTCTATTTTATTTGTATTTAATTTAATGACATTTAATATATTTTTAATTTATTCAAATGCAAAACATATTAAATGTATTTTATCATTTTGTAATAAAAATGAGTTTATTTTTTATTTTTAATTTTAAAAGCATGAACAGTCATTAATATTTAACAATCTTAATTGATAAGTTCTTAATTATTGTTTTTTAATAAGTCAAATATAAGAATAGTAAACAAGTAAATGTGCCACCACCCCAACTACTTTTCTCTTTGATATTATAAAATTGTTGCTATTATTAGTAAAAAAGTTAATGTGGTTGTCATAATGTCTCTAACAATTACAAATGTGACATAATAAGAGATAACAACATAAGTCACATGACACATAAAAATTGACTTAGACAACTCAGTTACTACACTTTGAGAAAATACATCTTTACTCTTTGAAAGAAAATATGTTGTTAATCTAAATAACTATGGCTTAATAGTTTTTTTTCAATGGCATGTGGATATAAGTACTTGTTGGCTAAGTACACATTAATATTTCAAATACCAACGATTCCATGGTTGGTTCTATATAAACAACTCTTTTATAACACAACAACAAACACTCGAATTTTATATAATAAAGTAAATTATTTGTCAAGAAAAGCTTTGAAAGGTTGTCATGTGTCATCCAAATTTTTTAACATTTTATTATTTTTCTCACTCTATTTATTTGTATTTAATTTAATGACACTTAATATATTTTTAATTTATTCAAATGCAAAACATATTAAATGTATTTTATCATTTTGTAATAAAAATGAGTTTTTTTTTTATTTTTATTTTTAAAAGCATGAACAGTCATTAATATTTAACAATCTTAATTGATAAGTTCTTAATTATTATTTTTTAATAAGTCAAATATAAGAATAGTAAACAAGTAAATGTGTCACCACCCCAAATACTTTTCTCTTTCCTATTATAAATTTGTTGCTATTGGTAGTAAACAAGTTATGTGGTTGTCATAAGGTCTCGAACAATTACAAAAGAGACATAAAAAGAGATAGCAACATTAGTCACATGAGACTTAAAATTAGACTTAGACAATTCAGTTACTACACTTTGACAAAATACATATATACTCTTTGAAAAAAAACTATGTTGCTACTCTGAATAACCATGACTTAAGTTTATTGTTAATGACATGTGGTTATAAGAGGAAATACTTGTTGGCCAAGTAAACATTAATATTTCCAATACTAACGATTCAATTGTTGGTTCTATATAAATAACTTCTTTTATAACACAACAACAAACACTCGAATAAAAAGTTATGGTTCTATTGGCTTTCCTTATGCTATTCAGTTGGTTTACAAATTTCCCTTTACCCACCACCGATGATGAGGAGCCTGGCCTCGATCCCTGGAGCGAATCTGATGATGATGGAAATGACGTTGACAACTTGAACGGATGTTGAAGATGACAAAGCTAATGAAGACGGTGGTAGAGGTGACGACACAGGTGATAAATAAGGAGGGGATGAAGAGAATCAGTATGAAAAAGAAATATATGTGGATGTGTCTTTTTCTGATTTTATTGCTTAAGTTTTTACCTAACTTATGTCTTTATAGAGTAACGTGTGTTAGGCATTCTATTTTTGCTAGCATAATAGTGCTTACTTAACTACATCGGATGAATCAAATGGCTAAATCGTTATATTAAATTTTGAATTAATAATCTTCAATATGATCACATAATTAAATTTGTACAACACATATTAAATGTATCTTATTCATTTTTGTAATAAAAATGATTTTATTTCTTATTTTTAGTTTAAAATTATGAACAATCATTAATACTTAACAATCTTAATTGATTAGTTCTAAAATTTGTCTTTTTCATAATTTAAATATAATATATTAAAATTTTAATTAGCTACATCAGATAATTCAAATGACTAAATCTTTATATTAAATTAGGTGAATACTCGTGCATACGCACAGGTTTTGTTTTATAATATCTTATGTTTTGTATCTATGATGTAATTTATTTTCTTACCTGATCAAAAAAAGGTTTTATCAATAAGAATCAAATCGAATAATGTGGAAGATGAATAATATGAAAATCAGAGACGTAATCATAAACACAAGAGAAAACGAACATATTTAAAATTTTCTTAATAGGGTGAAAATAATTCAAGATATACATGGGTATATCTGAAATTTAATAGTGAAGTAAAGCAAGTTTTCAAGAGTAACAAAACTATATATCTTATATAATAAAGTAAGGTTATTTTCAAGAAGAGCTTTGAAAGATTGTCATGTGTCCACCAAAGTTTTAACACTTTATTATTTTTCTCACTCTATTTATGTATATCTAATTTAATTACATTTAATTTATCTTAATTTATTCACATGCAACACATATTAAATGTATTTTATCATTTTTAAATAAAAATGAGTTTATATCTTATTTTTAGTTTTAAAGCATGAACAATCATTAATATTTAACAATCTTAACTGATAAGTTCTGAATTATTGTTTTGTAATGAGTCAAATATAACCATAGTAAACAAGTAAATGTGCCACCACTCCAACTACATTTCTCTTTGCTATTATAAACTTGTTCCTATTGGTAGTAAACAAGTTACTGTGGTAATGTGGTTGTCATTAGGTCACATGAGACTTAAAAATAGACTTAGACAACTCAGTTATTACACTTTGAGAAGATGCATCTTTAACCTTTGAAAGAAAATGCATACGTGCGGTTTTTGTTTTATAATATCTTATTTTTGTATCTATAATGTAATTATTTTTTGTTACCAGATCAGAAAAACATTTTATCAATAAGAATCAAATCAAATAATGTGGAAGATGAATAATATGAAAATCAGAAAAGTAATCAAACACAAGAGAAAACAAACATATTTAAAATTTTCTTAATAGGGTGGAAATAATTCTAGATATACATGGGTATATTTGAAATTTAATAGTGAAGTAAAGCAAGTTTTCAAGAGTAACAAAACTATATATATAATAAAGTAAGGTTTCTCTCAAGAAGAGCTTTGAAAAGTTGTCATGTGTCCTCCAAAGTTTTAATATTTTATTATTTTTTCACTATATTTATTTGTATCTAATTTAATGACATTTAATTTATCTTAATTTGTTCACATGCAACACATATTAAATGTATTTTTATCATTTTGTAATAAAAATGAGTTTGTTTCTTATTCTTAGTTTTAAATTCATGAATAGTCATTAATATACAACAATCTTAATTGATAAGTTCTGGATTATTGTTTTCTAATAAGTTAAATATAATATATAAATTATATTCAGTAAATTATTTAATATATGTTGGGGTCAAAACCCACCCCGCTGAGATTGATGAGCCGAGAAGTCTAAATATTTACACGAAAGACTTGTCCAATAGTAGAAACACAAGAACAGGTCCGAAGACCAAATCAGCTCGCCAACTTCCTCCAAGAGTGATTGAAAGAGCTGAAAACCTGTATGAAGACCAAACCAGCTCGCCAACTTCCTCCAAGGATGATTGGGCGTGCTGAAAACTTGTCCGCAGACCAAACCAACTCGCCAACTTCTTCCAAGAGTGATTGGGCGAGCTGAAAATCTGTCCGACGGCATAAAAACTTGTCTGAAGACATGAAAACTTATCCGAAGACATGAAAACTTGTCTGAAAGCATGAACATCTTGTCCAAGCATCAAACCAGCTCACCAACTTCCTTTAGAGAAAGACTGGGCGAGCTGAGCCACTCCTAGGCACTAAAGCACCTAACCAACTTCCCTTAAAGGAACATTGGGCAAGCTGAATGTACATCAAGATACTAAACCAGCTAGCCAACTTCTCTTATATGAAGATTGGGCGAGCTGAATGTCCATCAAGACACAAAAGTCAGCTAACCAACTTCCCTTAAAAGAAGATTTGGCGAGCTTAATGTCCATCAGGACACTAAACCAGCTACCCAACTTTCCTTAATGGAAGATTGGGCGAGCTGAATGTCCATTAGGACACAAAAGCCAGCTCACCAACTTCTCTAAGGGGAGGTTGGGCGAGCTGGAAGCCATCCGAGCATCAAGGCAGCTTGCCCATTCCCTACTACAAAGGAATAGGTGAGCTGACACTCACAAAAATGAAGGTTCAGCTCGCCAGTTTTTTCCACAGAGGAATTGGGCGAGCTGAACAGATCCCTAGACCACCAAGAGCTCTAGACAGGTCGTCCACTTCTCTAAAAAAAATGGTGAGCTGAACCTTAAGACAGGTCGCCAGTTCCGTCGGGATATGGCAACCTGAAAACGTATGACGGCAAGTGGCAACCTGATACTTAGTACATGCTTCCTACGAACCGGCGAGCTAAAAGTTTGGCTTATCGTTACTTGGATTTGGAACAGTGTTCGAAACACTATTCACGAAACACTGTACAAAATCAAATAAAACGAAGGTTCAATCTAAGAAAAACTCTCGGAACATTGTTCATGGAACACTGTTCACGGGATACTGTTCACTGAACATTGTTCACGGAACACTGTTAACGAACAGACCGTAAAACTGGGAAAGAAGTCCAAACAAGGTGGTGAACCAGAATCGGATCAAACTGAGCCAAACCAAAGGCGAGCTGGATCTGAACCGGGTCATACGACGAAACACTGAGGAATTGGGCCAGGGACCAAGCCCAATACCGTCAAGTCGGCGGATTACCAAACTTACCTAAGTCCCACATCGGTAGCAGCTCCCCTCAGCATCCCAAGTCGCTTAGTATATATCGATAACATGTATTAAAGTTTAGTCCATCCCATTTTGGGTACTTATACTTCGTATTGTAAGACTATTAAGATTTCACAAAATTCTTTGTATTCGGCAAAAAGATCATTCAATAAAATAAGCTTTCAATCTTGGTCATTCAGTTATTTTAAAGTAGGATTTTCGAACCCTAATTATTATAAGTTTTGATAGTGTTGGTTTCGACTCTCACAGTTTGGCGTCGTATGTGGGGACGAGAATTTTCTAAACCCTAAGAGTAAGAGGATACAAGAAAAAAATTCATTCCCGAAGAAACGATGGACTGGAGCCAAGCGTAAGAGGTTCAAAGCAATAGGATCTCATTCAGGGGAAGTGAAGCTACCGGAATCGACAACCCTTATCATGAAACACTTGTCGTTAGCCTTTCGATCGAAGATCATTATGTGCCAGAAGTTCTAATTGACACAGGGAGTTCGGTGAACATCATATTTCAAGAAACTCTTCGGAGGATGAACACTGAGACTTTGCATTTTACAACCCATCCTAAACCGTTGACTGGTTTTACCAGAAAAACGACGATGACCACTGGAGTAATGCGACTCCCAATGAGAGCAAAATGAGTGAAGAGAGAAGTACAATTCTCATTGGTTGACCGCCGATAAATTTACGGCGCAATCATGGGAACGCCTTGGTTAAACTCGATGAAGTATATTCCTTCGACTTATCACCTTTGCCTCTACTTTCCGAATACAACCGGAACTGAAACGATCTGGGGACGACAGAGAGATTCGCGAGCTTGTTTTCTAGCAGAGCATAAACTAAGAGGGCCAGCGAATGAATCTGATGCAAAGACAAAACCGAATAAGACAAGGGCGGAACGGCAACTCGCAAAGCTGGAGTACAAATTATGGATCGAAGAAGCCTGAAAAACGGAGAGCGATCTCCCGTGTGAATCAGTAATCTCGACATGCATAGACGAAGTGCACCCGGAGCGGTGCGCAGAAATTGGAACTAACCTAGAGGAGCCGATCAAATTAAAGTTGATCTCTCTTTTAAAAGAAAATGTCAACACATTCGCTTGGGCAGCGGTAGATATGCCCGGCATAGAAATTAACATCACGAGCCACGATCTCAATGTAGACCCGACCTTCAAACCGGTGAAGCAAAAAGGCGTAAGCTTGGGCTAGAACGAGCCCAAGCGGTGAATGACGAGGTGTAGCGACTGTTGAGTTGGATCCATCATGGGAGTCAAATATCCCGATTGGCTTGCCAAACCAGTGGTAGTGAAAAAGAAGAACAGAAATTGGCGAGTCTGCGTCAACTTCACAGATTTGAACAAAACATGCCATAAAGACAGTTTCCCGCTTCCGCACATTAACCGGCTAGGCCACAGCTGGGAACAAAATGGTATTATTCATGGATGCATTCTACGGATACAATCAAATCATGATGAGTCATAACAACAGGAAAAAGACCGTATTCATAATAGACCGAGGGATATACTAATATAAGGTGATGCCGATCAGCCTTAAAAACGCGACATACCAAAGACTCGTCAACAAAATGTTCACTGGACAGCTCGGAAAGACGATGGATGTTTATATCGATGACATGTTTGTAAAATCCATAGAGGAGAAAGATCACGTTGAACATTTGCGAGAATTTTTCGAGCAGCTCAACCGCCACAATATGAAGCTGAACCCGACAAAAGTGCAGATTCGGGGTAGCATCAGGAGAGTTCATATGCTACCTTGTGGCACACCGAGGAATAGAGGCGAACCCAAAACAAATCAATGCGTTGATAAAGATGGTCTCCCCAAAGCCGAAAAGAGAAATCCAGAGATTGACGGGGCGAGTCGCGGCGCTGAATAGATTCATCTCAAGATCGATAGACAAATTTCTGCCATTCTACAACACCCTGAGGGGAAACAAAAAGTTCTAATGGACGGAGAAGTGCGAACAGGCAATCCAGGAGTTGCAGAAGTATTTGGCGAGTCCAACTGTCCTAGCAAAGCTGGTTGTAGGGGAGCCCTTATTCATGTACACTACGGTGTCATCCATGGCGGTAAGCGGAGTGCTCATAAGGGAGGAGTGCAACGAGCAAAAACAGATCTTTTACGCAAGTCAAACTGTTACGGACACTGAGACTAGGTACCCATTAATGGAGAAAACAGCGTTGGCAGTGGTGATGTCTGCCTGGAAGCTGTGATCGTATTTCCAGTCATATACGATCGTTGTGCTTACAACTTTCCCCCTCAGAACAATTTTGAATAGTCCGAGTCAGTCGGGAGACTAGCGAAATGGGCTATGGAACTAAGTGAGTACGACATCAAGTATCGGACAAGAACATTTGCCAAGTCCCAAGTGCTAGCAGATTTCATTGTCGAACTCCCAACCGCAGGCGTCGAGGAACCAACTCCAAACTCAGTTTGGAGGCTTCACACGGACGGATCATCGTCAAAGCAAGGTTCGGAAGTCGGAGTGCGATTAACGTCGCCCTCCAGATAAATCTTGGAGAAATCACTCTGACTGCACTTCAACGCCTCAAATAATGAAGTAGAATATCAAGCTTTAGTTGCGGACCTGAAACTGTCGCTTGGAATTAAAATCCAAAACCTACAAGTATACTCCGACTCATCGCTGGTCGCAAACAAATTCAGCAGAGAGTATGAGCCAAGAGACGGTCAGATGGAAGTCTATCTCAAAATCGTCTAAATCTTGGTCAAACAATTCAAGGTGTTCGAATTCACGCGGATTCCTTGTAGAGAGAATGCCCCAGCCGACGCATTGGCGGCCCTAGCATCGACTTCGACCCCCGGAGAAAGGCAAGTTATTCCCGTGGAATTCATTGAGAAACCAAGCATAGATCCACCTCAAGTCGAAAACCTTATACGACCATCGGAATGAGAAGAAGAAGAAGACCCTACGGTAGAAGAGATAACAACCGACCCGTAGGAAGAATACAGTTGTGATCGCAAGTGGATGGGCCCGATACAAGCCTATATCATTGACGGAGAGGTTCCAGCAGAAAAATGGGCGGCCCGAAAGCTGAGAGCACAGGTCACCCGCTTCATTTTACTAGATCGAAACGTCTTCAAGTGGAGGCTATCCAGGCCTATAATGGCTTGCATTGAAGGTGAAGAAGCAAGAATAATCATGGAAGAAATCCATAGCGGATCATGCGAAAACCATTCCGGAGGAAGAACTCTTGCAATCAAAATCAAGCAGCACGGACACTACTGACCGACCATGGTGAAAGACTGCGAGATATTCTTCCTCAAATGCGAGAAGTGCCAAAGACAAACGCCGACGATCCACCAGCCCGCTGAAATCTTATCGTCCATTTCCGCGCCTTACCCATTCATCAGGTGGTCAATGGATATTGTGGGGCCGATGCATAATTCGAAACAGAATTGATTCCAACTTTGGAGCACATGCTCCATCGTCCGAGACAGATATTAAAACTTCACTTACCTAGTTTTGGGACGCGAGGAAGGAAGAAAGGAGGAGAGCCATCGCCATCTACATTATCTTATCTTTTCATCTTTGATTTTCTATCATCTTGTACACATACTTTTGAGACTTTTTTGTGCCCTAGACCTTTTTGATAAGAGTTGTTGGAGAGTTTCTACTTGTAAGATTTGTAGAAAGAATCTCTGCCACACTTGAAAAGAATTTTAAACATTTGTCATTTCTATTTTATATTTCATGGATTCTCTTTCACTTGTTGTTGTGTTCTCTGTTTTCCTGTCTGAGTAGATCCTCTAGTTATTGATATTTATATTATTTGATTCAATTTTCTGTCCAATTTTATTTGATTTGCTTGTAAATCTCAATTCTCATTAGTTAAGGCATTTGTTAGCCATTTTTATCCCTTTGATTTTGCTAGAGTTATTGTAATCTCATTTAAGACCCCTAGAAGGGCACAGCTGTTTGGACTAGTATATAAAGTGCCCCACAGCCTTGTATTTTTTCACACAATCAATAAACAAACAAGCATTCTCTTAAGAGTTCTCTCTTTTCGTTTCTTCTTTGGCATTTGTGATTTCTGCCCAAGATTTAACTTGTCTTAACATTGCCTTCTTCACAAGGCTTTGTGGAGACCATCGATCCACCATCTTACCATTCTCATTCGACTAGCCATGTCTAAGGAGTGACCTTAGTCCTTTCGAACCGGCACCATCTGATCACTTCATCTATTCCATCCGACCAGATCAAGGAGAGTGACCTTAGTCCAGCCTTGTTCACCATCTTCCATCCCTTGCGAAACTCAGTCTTGAGGATCACATCATCTGGTATCAGAGCCTAAAAAGGCTCCTAATCAGGTTATATATATCCATTTATCATGTTTTCTTCGTTGTTCTTCATTTTTCTGCATTTGTGTTCTTATTGTTCATCAAAAAAACTTTAAAAAAAAACTAAAAAAAAAAAAAATTAAAAAAAAATTCGTGTAGATCTTTGCATCCCTCGTTCTTTATTTAAGTTGTTGCATTCATTTAGATTAAAAAAAATAATTAAGAGATCATTTCATACTTGTTTCAATTTCGAAATTTGATTGCATTATAACAAAAGAAAACCCATAAAAATAGTGTTGACTTTCCTTTAATCTTTCTCCATTCAATTTGAAATTTGCATTCAACCATTCTTATGCCACACAACCATAGTTTCCATATATGTTTGCTTCATTGACCATTTTGTTTTGCATACTTTAAGAAAAAAAAAAGTCCAAGTTAATTGCATTAAACTGTCGGTTCATTTTCATTTACTTCTTATATTTTCTTGTCATAACCCATTCATACATTTGTATTTTCCATTTCAGATACCAAACCGGACCACATGGGTGAAGCAATCCACCAATCAATTGGCGTAAATGATTGCTACCTTGCAAAACATCCAAAACCACCTTAATCAAGTGGAACAAAACCTGCGGAGCGAGACAGCCGCTAGCAGTTCCAGCAACAACAATGAAAACTGACCACCACAGGCTCCAGTCCAACGGCAGAATGGGCAAAACGCAGCCCACAACCAGGCTGGTCAAGCTCGAGGCCCAGAAAGAAGCCAGGACCGATGCCGAGACGAGGGAGATGAACCACCTTGGCAAGGAGGCAAAGGTTTCAAACTGTCTCCACCAACCTTTGGAGGCAAGATCAATCCCGAGGCTTACTTGGATTGGGAAAAAAGAATGGAGTATATTTTCCAGTATTATCAATATTCGGATGCAAGGAAGGTGACCCTAGCCGCAACTCAACTTACTGATAATGCTCTAGCATGGTGGGACCAAGATGTAGCTGATAGAAGAAGGTGCAGGGTGCAACCTATTAGCTCATGGGAAGAGATGATTTACCAGCTAAGGAAGATATATGTTTCTTCCTACTTGCACCGAGATCTCCAGAAGAGATTCACGAGACTTACCCAAGGAACCAGAACCGTGGAAGAATATTTTGAAGAGTTTGAAACCTTGAAGAACCGACTAGAAGTGGAGGATTCACAAGAAACTCTCATGGCCCAGTTCCTTGATGGGTTTCATGCCCGAGTAGTTGGCATGGTGGAATGGCAAGCCTACCAGAACCTAGATGAGCTACTACATTTGGCCATCCAAGCCGAGCAGCATATAAAGAGGAAGGTCTCAACAAACCGTCCCAAGTCCAACTGGATACCCCCGGTCCAAAGAAGCATTGACAAAGGAATGGTTATAGCCACGGATTCTAAGTTCAAGAAGTCTTTCCAAGAAGGCAATAAATCCAGCTAAAGTCTAGGTCAGCCAGGAAAATAACATGCTTCAAGTGCAAAGGCAAATGACATTATGCCAGAGACTGTCCTAACCAGCAAGCCATGATCCTCAGAGACAATGGCAAGTATGAGTCTCAAGATGAAGCTGAGGATGAACCAGAAGACTCCGAGGAAGAAGTAACCGACTACACAGACGTAGGAGAAATCTTGGTTACTCGGAGATCACTAAGTGCCTTGTTTGAACCCGAGACCATTCAGCGAGAGAACATCTTCCATTCAAGATGTACCATAGACTCCAAGGTATGTAGTCTAATCATTGATGAAAGATCTTGTACTAATGTTGCTAGTAAATATTTGGTGGACAGGTTAGGTCTTAAAAAGACCAAGCATCTGAGACCATATCGACTTCGATGGCTTAATGATGAAACCGGGCTCAAAATTGGAGAACAAGTGCTTGTCCCATTCAGCATTGGGAAGTATGCTGACCAGGTCTTATGCGATGTTGTTCCTATGCAAGTTGCCCACATCCTACTAGGCAGACCATGGCAGTTTGACAAGGAGGCACTCCGCAATGGCTGCACCAACTACTACAGCTTCATTCATCAGAAACGTAAGCACAACCTAGCCCCGTTGACCCCACGAGAAGTTCATGAACTTTAAAAGGCCATGGACAAGGGAGCTAAGGCAAGTAAGTCCAAGAAAACCACTCTCTATGTATCACCTAGTAAAGTACTTAAGACTTTAGAACATAAAGAACATGTGCTACTCATGATCTTTAGAGAAGGGTATTTTTCAGGACCCGAGGAGGACCAACATCCGGAAGGAGTTCTTAAGGTATTGGAAGACTTCAAAGATGTCTTTCCCGAGGATATTCCTACTGGCTTACCACCAATCTGAGGAATCGAGCACCAGATTGACCTCGTGCCCGAGCACTATTGCCCAACCGACTGGCTTATAAAGTCAACCCGAGGAGTCTAAGGAGCTAGAGAAGCAAGTCCAAGACCTGATGAGCAAAGGCTATATCCGAGAAAGCCTTAGCCCGTGTGCAGTACCCTTATTCTTGGTGCCCAAGAAAGATGGTATATGGAGGATGTGTGTTGATTGTATAGACATTAACAACATCACCGTCAAATACTGCCACCCAATCCCAAGCTTAGACGATATGTTAGATGAGCTCAGTGGTGCCACTATCTTTTCAAAGGTAGATCTAAGGAGTAGCTACCATCAAGTCCAGATGAAGGAAGGTGATGAGTGGAAGACAGCATTCAAGACCAAGAGAGGTCTATACGAATGGCTAGTCATGTTGTTTGGACTCACCAACGCACCAAGCACCTTCATGCGGCACATAAACCATGTTCTAAGAGCCTAGATCTGTAAGGTTTTTGTTGTGTATTTTGATGATATCTTGATATACAGCACCTGCTTAGATGATCACCTTAAACATCTTGAGAAAGTAATGGAAACTTTAAGATTAGAGAACCTTTATGCTAATCTCAAGAAATGTATTTTCTGCACTGACCAATTGGTATATTTAGGCTTTATTGTCAGTTCTCAGGGTCTAAAGGTGGATGAAGAGAAGATCAAAGCCATCCAAGAATGGCCCACGCCTACCACCATTGGTCATGTCCGCAGCTTTCACGGCCTAGCCAGCTTTTACCGCAGGTTTGTCAAGGATTCCAGCACCATTGCGGCTCCTTAGACCTCGGTGATCAAGAAGGATGTTGCCTTCAAATGGGGACCGAACCAAGATCAAACCTTCCAGAAGCTCAAAGACAGCCTCACACACGCACCAGTTTTGGTATTGCCTAACTTTGACAAAACTTTTGAAGTTGAATGTGATGCTTCAGGTACAGGAATTGGAGCTGTCCTAACCCAAGGAGGGAAGCCATTGGCCAACTTCAGCGAGAACTAACTGGAGCTGCCCTTAACTATCCTACTTATGACCAGGAGCTTTATGCCTTAGTCCGAGCATTGGAGACTTGGCAGCATTACCTCATTTCCAAGGAGTTTGTGATCCATACTAACCATGAGACACTTAAGTATCTACGAGGCCAGACCACCCTAAAGAAGAGGCATGCAAGATGGCTCGAGTTTGTGGAGACATTCCCCTACGTAATCAAGTACAAGAAGGACAAGGAGAACGTTGTAGCTGACGCTTTATCCCGGAGGCATGCCCCGATTTCAACAATGGAGGCCAAGATCATGGGATTTGAACATCTCAAGGAGCTTTATGAAGCAGACCCGGACTTTGGAGAACTCTACAAGCAATGCACAAAAGGCGCCATGAGTCCTTATTATAAATGTGATGACTTTCTTTTCAGGGACAAGAGACTATGCATCCCACAGGGTTCAATGAGAGAGTTGATCCTAAGAGAAGCCCACGGAGGAGGCCTTATGGAACATTTCTGAGTAGCCAAGACCAAGAGCATCCTTGTAGAACACTTCTTCTGGCCGCATCAAAAGAGGGATGCGGAACGGTTCTGTTCCAAGTGCAATGCATGCCTTAATTCAAAATCCAGGTCACATCCTCACGGTCTCTATATGCCTTTACATATTCCTGACATGCCTTGGATAGATTTTTCAATGGATTTTTTTTAGGATTGCCCAAGATCAGGAACAAGGACTCCATATTTGTGGTAATAGACTGGTTCAGCAAGATGGCCCATTTCATTCCTTGCAACCGAACCAATGATGCTATACAAACCGCTGACCTGTTTTTCAAAGAAGTGGTGAGACTACATGGCTTACCAAGGACCATTTTATCAGACCGGGACACCAAGTTTCTCAGCCATTTCTGGAGGACTTTGTGGAGGAAGCTCGGAACTAAGCTCCTCTTCTCTACCACTTGTCATCCGCAAACCGATGGTCAAACCGAGGTCGTTAACCGCACCTTATCCACCCTTTGGAGGGCCACAATCGATAACAATCTAAAGAATTGGTTAGATTGTATTCAATTTATTGAGTTTTCTTATAACCGTGTGCCACACTCTACTACTAAGCTCTCTCCCTTTGAGATTGTGTATGGGTTTAAGCAGCAGACTCCATTGCACTTTACTCCTCTACCTCAAAAAGATCAAATCAGCCAGGATGGAGCAGCCAAAGCTGAGCTTGTTAAAAAGTTATTTGAGAAGGTCAAGCAAAATCATTGAGAAGAAGAACGAGAAGACCAAGGAGTACACCGACAAGAACCGCAAAGAAGTTCACTTTGAACCAGGATATTGGGTTTGGCTACACATGAGGACCGAGAGATTTCCAACCGAGAGGAAGTCTAAGCTATCATCCAGGGAAACCGGACCTTTCCAAGTCGTCAAGAAGATCAACGACAATGCCTACCAACTTGATCTTCCAGGTGAGTTTCAAATATCATCTACCTTTAATGTTTCTGACTTCCTCTCCTTTGATGCAGATGAAACCGTTCTGAGGTCAGAACTTCCACAAGAGGGAGAGGATGATGTGACCCCAAGAACAAGGTCACTCAAGCCGGTTCCAGCCGTGTACGAGCCACCTTTAACGAGAGGTGGAGCTAAAAGAATAAGAGATGGTTTCAATCAATCTGTGGAGGCTCTACTTCCCGAGCAAGAGGTTGACAACATAACCGACCAGCTCACCAAGCTCAACATTTCTACCGATCAAGATCAAACTAGAAAAATTGAGTACCAGGATCAAACCGAGCTAATTGAAGACCAAACCAAGTAGATTGAAGATCAAATCAAACCGGCACATCAGACTAAGTGGGACAGTCCAAAAAATCATGCACATGAAATACTATTGCTTAAAGTGGGTCAAAAGCTTACCATGTTTAGCATTGTGCCAGCATAAATCCAAGGTTCATACGGCCACCACAATCCAGGGCACATTCATCCACGTCAAGGTAAGATTGGTATTTATTTCATTTGATTCAATTTTCTATCTAATTTTATTTGATTTGCTTGTCAATCTCAAGTTCCATTAATTAAGGCATTTGTTAGCCATTTTTATTCCTTTGATTTTGCTAGAGTTATTGATATGAGGCGATTTTACCTCATTCTAACCTTCGTTTTGCAGCTTTTATCGAGTCTTTTTAGTCTTTATCGAGTCGTTTCAGTTTACTAAGGAGTTATAAACGAAGATATGAGGAACTGGAGCCTCTTGAGCAAAAAGGAGTCGAAATGAAGGAAAAGAACCAGAGTTTGAAGAATATCACACGATGAAGCATCTGCTCCCCTTCAGAGCACATGCTCCATCCGTCCGACACAGATATGAAAACTTCACTTACCTAGTTTTGGGACGCGAGGAAGGAAGAAAGGAGGAGAGCCGTCGCCATCTACATTATCTTATCTTTTCATCTTTAATTTTCTATCATCTTGTACACATACTTTTGAGAGTTTTTTTGTCACCTAGACCTTTTTGATAAGAGTTGTTGGAGAGTTTCTACTTGTAAGATTTGTAGAAAGAATCTCTACCACACTTGAGAAGAATTTTGAACCTTTGTCATTTCTATTTTATATTTCATGGATTCTCTTTCACTTGTTGTTGTGTTCTCTGCTTTCCTGTCTGAGTAGATCATCTAGTTAGATCAAAGATCTTAATGGTATTCATGAGTTGATGGGTTGAACACAAATAGGGGTTTGAATAGATTGTCTTCACCATTTGTTAGTCTTAATGTCTAGATTAAACTGATTACCTAATTCATGATTTTAGGTTAATCTATTCATCAAAAATGTAATAGATTTCTAAAAGAGACTTTGGTGAGCAATTTGTCCTTAGCCAAGGACAGTTGATGTTAAGGCAATTGTGAGCATATCAAATATGTGCAATAATGCTTCTCTGCAATAATAGGACCAAACGACAGTTTAGGATTCTAGATTGTTAGATAAAGTTTTTGATGTCACGACAGTGGATTGGTATTATCTCTACGTTTGAGCTCAAGACTTGCGCCTAAATGTCCCCTGTATAGTTGTCCGACCCTTTGCTCTGAAATTACTGTGAAAGTTCTTTGGTCTAACGTTTGTTTTATTTGAGTTAAAATCATTGTTTAATTATGTTACTTGTTTCTGAAACAACAAAACCAACTTGCTTGCTTAGCTTCCTTTCAATTCCTTATAGATACAAAGTGTAAAACTGGTCATCTGGAAATAGAACATTTATGTATTACAATTATATGTTGTGCACTTGCAGTAGAATAAAAGCACTGAATCCACCGTATCAAAGTTTTTTGCACCGTTGCCGGGGAGACCAATTCGTTACCTCTTTTTCTTGGTTTGAATTTTAGTCTAAGATCTTTCTAATTTGTTTTTCTTCTTCTCTCTTGTGTGTGTTTCAGGTGTATGATCACAAGAACCACAAGGAGTAAGAAATCAGAAAATTTCGTCATCATAACCAACAAAGAGTTTCAAGAAGAGAACGAGAAAACAGGCAAAACCGAGCTGCACCAGTGCTTGCTCCTGTTCCTATTCCTAGTATCGATACTACTCATGTCTCTGCACCTGTCTGAGTTCCTGATACTGTGGATATGGGCAACACAGGCAATGCTGAAATGGCAGCTGAGCTGTAAAGACTTCGTCAAGAGATGGAGCAACTGAGACAACTGCGGCAGCAACAACCTGCGATTGGAGATAAGGACAATCTGCATGCTTTTTATCAAAACAGAGTTGCGATTGTCCCACCCACGATTCAGAGGCAAGACTTTGAGATCAAGCCTCAAATGATTACTTTGGTGAAGCAGTATTTATTCAATGGGTTGCCTGCAGGAATTCTGATGGACTTCATCGAAAATTTTAAAGATATCTGCAGCACGACTGGTTCAAATAAAGTGCCTCACAACTTTCTGAAGTGTAAGTTGTTCCCATTCTCTTTTGCGGACAAAGTTTCACGCTGGCTTAAGTCATTGCCACCTGGGTCTTTGACAACATGGACTGAGTGTAGATCAGCATTCTTGGATCACTTTTACACCAAGTCCAAGACCGCAGCTTTGAGGAACAAGATATCTTCATTACAGCAACATTCCGGAGAAGCCTTTTTTGAGGCTTAGGAAAGGTTTAAGGAGTACAGAAGAGAGTGTCCTCATCATGGGTTCACTGATGAAAAAATTTTGGGCACCTTCTATGATGATGTTGATTGGGATTACAGGAATGCTCTGAATGTTGCCAGTAATGGTGATTTTATGATAAAGTCCAAGGAGGGTGTTTTTGAACTGGTTGAGAACTTGGCTGCAAGTTCTAGAAGCAAGTCTCCTGAATATGACAGAACAAGGAAGGTCATTAGTGTGGAAGCTCAAAATATTGATGAGCTCACAACTAAGGTGAACCTCTTGCTAAACGGGAACCAAAAGACAATCAATTTTGTTGATGAAAATGGAGACACACCTCTTTCTAAGGAGTTTGGAGATGAACATGATAATAATCAGCTGGAGATCAACTATGTGAATGGGCAAGGATTTATGAAAAATCTTGGGTTCAACCAAGCCTATAGAAGCCACCCCAACTTGTCCTATAGGAGTGCCAATGTGGAGAATCCACAAGATCAAGTATACCCACAACAACAAGGAAGCCAAAATCAGCTGTCTCAGAATGTGGGGTTTCAGAAAAACTATTCTAATAATTCACGAGGGAAGCAGTTCATCACCAACCAGGGGCAGAATTGCTTCCAAGGAGGACATCAAAAGTCGTAATATACCACCATGCAGCCTTCTTCAAGTTCTGCAAATACCTCCCAAGATGATTTGAAGAACCTTATGCAGCAGCTGCTACATAATCAGCATAAGTCATCTTCTGAAATCAATGCTAAGGTTGATCACATGTACACTGACATGAATGGCAAGTATGAGGTTGTGTGGACTCATATGAAGAAATTGGATGTTGCACAAACTGCAGAAACTGTCAAGAGAACACATGGAACTCTTCCTGGGAAGCCTGAAAATTCAAGAGTTGAGAACATTAATACCATTGAATTGAGAAGTGGGAAGACACTTCAAGTTGCTGCAGCACCAACCCAGAAATTGGAAAAAGGAAAAGAGATAGATGAGGAGCACCTACTCCAGGAAGAACAGCATGCTCCATGCGAAGAAAACTCGAAGGAGCATCCCTCAACATCCGGAGATTTTAGGATGGAGCACCCCAACCATCGACGGAGCACATGCTCCATCAGGGTGCTCCACTCACACCTGCAGAAAAACCTGCAGTAGCTCCAGAAAGGGTTTACAAACCTAAAGTGCCCTACCAAGTCCCACCTAAGAAGTCTCGTAAAGACCTAGAAGAGGCTAAATGTAAGGAGATGCTTCAATACATAACCATCAAATTTCTATTGGTTGATGCTGCACAAATGATGCCTTCTGTAAAGAGGTACATAAAAGGTCTGTTGGTTGGAAGATTAGCTGACGATGAGGATGTGATGCTGGTTTCAAAAGACTGCAGTGCTGTACTAAAAAACAAACTAATCAGGAAGATGGGTGATCCAGGGAGGTTTGTTCTATCTGTGCAAATCGGACCTAACACATTTGCTTACTCTCTCTGCGATCTGGGTTCAAGTGTTCAAGCCAACAAGAATCTCTCTAGTTTTTGCTGATAGATCAACAAAGCTGCCTGTAGGAATTCTTGAAGATTTGCATGTGAGGATAAAGAACACTCTAATCCCTGCAGATTTCATGGTTCTGGAACTTGATGAAGAACCAAGAGATCCTCTTATTTTGGGTAGACTATTCCTCTGCATTGCAGGTGCAATAATTGATGTGAGGAGTGGGGTGATTGATCTCTAATTGGGAGATATTGTGGTGAAGTTCGAAATGGATAAGCTGCTGAAAAGACCCATGCTGGATGGGCAGACTTTCACCATTGAAGGTGATGATGCAATCTCAGAACAAGTGGTTGAAGAGATTCTATCTAATGATCCGTTGGAGGTTGCATTGACTATGACCGAAGGATAACATGGTTTTCTGAGTGATGATGCTGATGGGTTTGCAAAGAATTTGGATTCAAGCCTCAAAGTGGAAATTATGGTAGCCTACATGAGTCTAGAAGAAGAGCAGAACTCGACTGCAGAACAGTGGAAATTATGGTAGCCTACATGAGTCTAGAAGAAGAGCAGAACTCGACTGCGGAACTCAACAACAAAGCACCTGCTCCGAAGTCAAGTCTTGTTGATGGCCCTTGGAGTGAACTGAAAGCTCCTAAACTTGAACTGAAAGCTCATAAACTTGAACTGAAAACACTTCGTGCCGGGCTAAGGTATGCATTCTTTGGAACAAACTCTACCTACCCTGTGATAGTAAACTCTGAGTTGAACAATGTGGAAGTTGCTTTACTTTTGTGCGAACTTATGAAGTATATAAAGGCATTAGGATACTCACTTAATGATATCACTGGAATCTCTCCTGATTTTTTCATGCACAAGATATATCTAGAAGATGAATCAATGAGTTCTATAGAATATCAAAGGAGGTTAAACCCGTATTTAAAAGATGTTATTAGGAAGGAGATAATGAAACTTTTAGAGGTTGGCGTGATCTATGCTATTTCTGATAATACGTGGGTTAGTCATGTTCATGTAGTTCCTAAGAAAGGTGGAATCACTGTCATTAAAAATTATAGGAACGAACTGATACCAATTATGACTGTAACTGGCTATAGAATGTGTATATATTATCGGAAATTGAATGCTGCAACCCGCAAGACCATTTCCCTTTGCCTTTTATTGATCAAATGCTTGAAAGATTGGCTAACCACCCCTACTATTGCTTTCTAGATGGTTACTTTGGTTTCTTTCAGATCTCGATCCATCCGGATGACCAGGAAAAGATGACATTCACATGTTCTTATGGCACCTTCGCCTACTGGCAAATTCCATTCGGCTTGTGCAATGCTTCGGCCACATTCCAGCAGTGCATGATGTCCATATTTACTGACCTCATCGAAGACATTATGGAGGTTTTCATGGATGATTTCTCTGTCTATGGAAGCTCTTTTCTGTCTGTTTGTTGAATTTGTTCAGGGTACTTCAATGATGTGAAGAGAAACATCTGGTTTTGAACTGGGAGAAGTGCCACTTTATGGTGAAGAATGGGATCGTGTTGGGCTATCGAATTTCAGAGCAGAGTATTGAGGTGGATAAGGCAAAGATAGAGGTTATGATGAGCTTGCAGCCGCCTACATCAGTCAAAGGAATTTGCAGTTTTCTAGGTCATGCTGGGTTCTACCGAAGGTTTATCAAAGATTTTTCCAAAATAGCGAGACCTATTACACAGCTGTTGTGCAAGGAGGTGAAGTTTGAGTTTGATAGCGTCTGTCTTGATACTTTCCACACAATCAAAGGGGCATTGGTCAGTGCTCCCATTGTGCAACCACCAGACTGGGAGTTGCCATTCGAGATCATGACAGATGCAAGTGATTATGCAGTTGGTGCAGTTTTGGGTCAGAGGAGGGACAAGAAGCTGCATGTCATCTATTATGCGAGACGAACTCTGGATGAGGCCCAATGCAAATACGCCACCACGGAGAAGAAACTTTTAGCGATTGTTTTTGCTTTTAAGAAGTTATAGTCTTACCTTGTTGGGTCCGAAGTGATTGTGTACACAGATCATGCTGCACTAAAATACTTGTTGACTAAGAAGGATGTCAAACCAAGGCTCTTAAGATGGATTCTTTTGCTACAAGAATTCAATTTGGAGATTGGAGACAAGAAGGGAGTTGAGAATGGAGTTGCAGGTCACCTATCTAGGATGAGAATAGAGACAGAGATGTTTCTACATGACAGCCTCCCTGAAGAGCAAGTTTATGCTATAAGTGTGTGCCAGGTCGAAGAGCACCCGCTCCGTTTTGGAGCACCTGTTCCGACAGATTTCTGCAGCCAAATCGATAAGACACTCCACACGAAGTTACCCTGGTTTGGAGAGATAGCCAACTACCTTGCTGCTGAGCAAGACCAAAAGAATTTTTGGGTAACAAGAAAAAAAAATTCTTGAAGGATATAAGGCATTACTTTTGGGATGAGCCTTACCTCTACAAGCACTGCACTGATGGAGTTTTCAGAAGATGTGTAGCTGAAGTGAAAATCCCAAAAATCTTATACCATTGCCATGTTTCCTCATATGCTGGACATTTTGCCACATTCAAGACAGTCACTAAGGTGCTATATAAGCAGGATATTGGTGGTCAACTATGTTCAGAGATGCTCAGCGATTTGTATCTAGGTGTGACTCATGCCAAAGACAAGGCAATATAAGCAAGAGGAATGAGATGCGACAGAACTTCATCCTGGAAACTGAAGTTTTTGATGTGTGGGGGATTGACTTCATGGGACCATTTACATCATCTTTTCTGAATGAGTATATCTTAGTGATTGTGGACTATGTGTCCAAGTGGGTTGAAGCTTTGGCAAGTCCCACAAATGATGCCAGAGTGGTGATCAAGATGTTCAAATCAATCATCTTTCCAAGGTTCGGTGTACCTAGAGTGATAATTAGTGATGGAGGATCCCACTTCATTAACAAGATTTTCGAAATATTGCTGAAAAAAGAATGGTGTGAAACACAAGGTTGCATCCCCATACCATCCTCAAACTAGTGGGCAAGTCGAAATCTCCGATAGGGAGATCAAGAGTATCCTGCAGAAAACCGTGGGAACAACAAGGAATGATTGGACTTCCAAGCTTGATGATGCTCTTTGGACATACAGAGTTGCCTACAAGACACCCTTGAGAACAACACCATTTCACTTGGTGTATGGAAAGGCTTGTCACCTTCCTGTAGAACTTGAGTTTAAAGCAGCATGGGCAGTGAAGATGTTGAACATCGATATTAAGACTGCCTCAGAAAGAAAGATGATGCAGCTGCACAAGTTGGAAGAAATAAGATATCTCGCCTATGACAACTCCAAGATCTACAAAGAGAAAACCAAGGCCTATCACGACAAGAGAATTCTCACCCGGAATTTCGCTCCAAATGATCAGGTCCTGCTACTTAACTCCCAATTGAAGCTGTTTTCCGGAAAGCTAAGGTCAAGATGGTATGGGCCTTTCACAATCAAGGAATTTAAACCATATGGAGTTGTGGTGTTGCTGGACACCAATGGGGGAGAGTTTGTTGTCAACGGTCAGCGGATTTAGTCATATCTTGCTGAATCTTACTTCACAGAAGGGGAAACATTTCCTTTAGGTGATCCACCTCAAGCCTAAATGGCTAGCCAAGTCAAGCTAGTGACGTAAACCAAGCGCTTAGTGAGAGAAAACCCACCGGTAAGAATCTTTAACTTTACAATTTTCATTTTCTCTCTATCCTAACTTTTAGTTTTAGTTTCCATCCTTTCAAAATAAATAATAATAAATAAATAAAACAGGCTAAGTGTGTTTCTAGGCGATCAGATGGAAAAAGAAAAAGGGAGCACCCAAACGGAGCACATGCTCCGTTCTCTCCCAGGGTGCTCCAGGCGTTAATCACTCGAACAGAACACCCCCACCATAAACGGAGCACCTGCTCCTTTGGGGTGCTCTAATTTTCGCGACCAGATAAGTATTTTGGGTTGGTTTGAGTCGGTTTAAATCGGTTTAAATCAAAAATTCTTTCAATTTTAATTGGTTTTCACCCTAAACGGGATCGATTTTCCCTACAAAAACCAAATCTCTCTCCCCACTTCTTCTTCTTCCTCGCAACACCACCTCTCTCTCTCTCTCTCTCTCTCTCTCTCTCTCTCTCTCTCTCTCTCTCTCTCTCTCTCTCTCTCTCTCTCTCTCTCTCTCTCTCTCTCTCTCTCTCTCTCTCTCTCTCTCTCTCTCTCTCTCTCTCTCTCTCTCTCTCTCTCTCTTTGGTTTTAGCTCAAATTCTAACTTCTGTAATTCTCAACCAAATTGAGTGATCTTTTAGCCTAACCCACTCGGATTTTTACCATGAGTCTGTTTCTGCCATCGATTTCGACAACAAGCAAAGGTATGAGCTCGAAAACCTACTTTTACAATCGCGACCTAACTATGGGATTTGAGGTTTTGTGCTCCCTATCTCTCTAAACTGCTTGTGCGAACTATCCTTGGTGTTTTTCATGATGATTTGTGCAATTATAGCTTGAATTGAGTCCGAAATTGTCACATGCAAATTTTTGGAAAAAACTTGAATGTTTATCAATGGTGAAAATCATGTTGCATGTTGAACTAGGCTTGAGATATGTGTTTAACTCCTTCAATGAGTCACAATATACATAATATGTTTGAACATCAATGGTACAAAACTTGATTGCTGAAATTTTGTGACTTTCCTTCGTTTAAAGCTCATTCTTAGATGTTTCTTTTGTGTTTTGTAGAAAATGCAGTCCAAGAACGTCCGCTTCACGAACCAGAAAGGAAAGGGGGCGAGCACCTCGGCCCAAGCGGATCCAGAAACCGCACCATGGCCACACCCTGAAAGGGAATGTTTTAAGCTCCCAGATGACAGCATCCATGTGCACTCCAATGAGAAGTGGGACCAAACAGATTATTTCTACTACAACACGCTATTGGACGTGAAGATAAAACCCACACGGTTTATGTGCACAGATACATTGAAGCGGCTGGGAATAGAAAAGGAGGTGACTGAAATCTTCCTCAACGCCAAGTTCATGGGTTTTGCTCTGGAAAGCAAGGCCCTCTACCCCGAGCTCAGTCACCAGTGCCTAGCGACAGCGAGGATACACTACGCCAACCCTTAGAACCCGGTTGCTGATGAAGCATCTCTCTCTTTCTTTGCTGACGGGAAGAAGTACACCATCACTATTGGGGAACTTAACGATGTTTTCGGCTTCCACGCAGAAGACAAGGACCTCCCCTTCCCGAAGAGGTTCCCTATCTCCAGCCAGTTCTGGCAGACGATCGCATCTGGCCCCTATGCATCTCACTCCGCGAGCCAGTCCTTGATCCGCCACCCCGCTGTGCGCATCTACGCCAGACTATAAAGTCAGCTGCTCTTCGATCGAGACGTCGGTAACACAATACATCTCGATGAGCTTCTCATGCTTTACTACGGCTGCGGGGACATGGTTGCCAATTCCTATGGAGCACCACACCCAACAGTGCACCAGGTCAACCTCGGCTTCAGCGCCGAGATGATAGTGGCGGCAAAAGACAGAGTGCGTGCTGGCACGACAGGGAAGATTGAGCACATTGGGAGCCTCCTCACCACCCTCTTCCAGTCATGTAAGGTACCTCTCTGCTACGCCACCTGCGTTTCTCAGATTGAGAGGATGGACACCGCTCACCTCATCAGCTCGAAGATCCTCCGAGACCAGGACACCTACCAGTTCAAGGGCGAGAATGGCGAGGTACTTTTCTGCAAGCTCCTACAGCCAGCGATCACCCGCCTCAACTCCGAGACTGATCTCTGATTTATGCCACATGCGAATTTCCTTTGCCCCGATCCTCTCCGGCATACTCTATTCACTACACCCGCCAGCTCTACCAGAGCACTACCGTCTCACCTAGAGGACGAGGAGACGTCCCGCACCGCTCCATGCACACTGATGCTCCCCTACCACACCACCACCACTCAGGGTGAGTTCGACCTTCCCCATATCTCTGATGAGTCTGATGCAGCTGAGTACAGGCAGTGGATGATCTCCTCTCAGCGGAAGAACAACAGTCTCTTTCAGCGCATCATGCAGACCTTATCCCGTGGTTGTTGCCACACCACGGCGGCAAGAGACATCCACAAAGAGCAGACACCGGGACCTTCCGAGCAGCGTTTCCGGAGTAGAAAGCGCCAGGGGCGAGACAGGAGCGAGAGTCCCGATACCACCACCCGTTGTTCGCCAGTAACACCCCTCTATCACCATTGTATTAATCCACTTTTATTTGTATTTTCTTTGTGCCCCGACTTCATATTTACTTTCACACCGGGGATGGTGTGAAGTAAGTGTGGGGGAGGGAGTTTGTTACTACTGATTTCCGTTTATTTTCTTTGGTTTTTGTTTGATTCTTGAGTCTGTTTGTTTCTTTAAGTCAGTCTGTTTTATTGAGTCAAGAAATTGGTTGGGAATTAGGACATTAATCTATGATGAGATTGCACTATTTATGTGATTTTAACCATCTCTCTAGTGACCATTGCTGCAGAATTTTGAGTACTCGGATAAGCCAAACCACCATACCCGGATCTCTCTCTTTCCAGAACATCCCACTTCACTAAGGTTTCATCAGAATGACATTAAACTCTATCTTATCTGGACGTAATCTGAACTTAAAATCTTCTCGTTATGGGCATTAGACTAGGAGAACAAGTTTATATTCAGGACTTCTTATACCTTTCACCACTCTTTCTGATCCTGAATAGCTAGCTCATCTTTAGCTAGTACCCACATCTAGCTTAACCTCCTTTTAGACCACTTGCACTCTTGTATTTCATTTTCATATGTGCAGATATGTGCAAAAAGGTCAGAGAGAAAAAGATTGACACAACTTCTAACTCACTCTTGCTGAACAAATCGCCAGAAGATGAGAAAGATTTCCAGGAGCACCTACTCCATATAAGAGCACCCGCTCCAAGCGGCAGTGTCTGATCCAGCGCACCCGCTGTAAGCCGTTAGAAGTTGAGAAAAAGTTTTGGGAGCACATGGTCCAAATATGAGCACCTGCTCCATTCTGGCCAATGAAGAAGACAATTAAAACATATAACCTGCTGGGGTATATGGGTCGACGGATCAACATTTTCATGCTCAAGGGACACACATCATGTAAGAATCCTTCTTATCTAAAAAAAAAGGTATAAAATGATAAGGAAAGGAGAGTTAGTGACTCAAAGATGTGTCCCTCGACACCTGTCAATCACAAGGAAAGAAGAACCAAGATTTGAGGAATTAGAGTTTTCAAGAGAAGAAGAGTGATTAGAGGTTGTGGAACCTCAATGAGTCCATTCTCTCTTGCCATTTTGTGCAATATGCTGCATTCTCTACAAACTCCGGTCACCCTTTAAACACTCTGAAACTCCACCACTAAATTAACTTCTTTATTCCCTAGCATTGTCTCTCCTAGGTAGTGTCTATGATGAGAAGTTCACGTTACCCTTTAATTGAATGTAGAGAGTTTATTGTCTGGATGGTAAAATATAAGTATGGAATATGTTTTGAGAAGATGTTGGTTGGTTTTGGTAAGAATGTGCTACTCTTGTTCTAAAGTATGTGGCCTGCAGATTATGGTTGAATTACAGTTGCTGAGATTTTGAGAGTTCTCGCGTTTTCAAACTTCTCTCCCGCGGCTTAAGCTTGAGTTTGTTTGAGGAAAAACAAAGGTCTCAGTCTGGGGGAGTTGATATGAGGCGATTTTACCTCATTCTAACCTTCGTTTTGCAGCTTTTATCGAGTCTTTTTAGTCTTTATCGAGTCGTTTCAGGTTACTAAGGAGCTATAAACCCTAAACCCTAAACCCTAAACCCTAAACCTTAAACTCTAAACCCTCTTGAGCAAAAAGGAGTCGAAATGAAGGAAAAGAACCCAAGTTTGAAGAATATCACACGATGGAGCACATGCTCCCCTTCAGAGCACATGCTCCACTTTAGAGCACATGCTCCATCCGTCCGACACAGATATGCAAACTTCACTTACCTAGTTTTGGGACGCGAGGAATGAAGAAAGGAGAAGAGCCGTCGCCATCTACATCATCTTATCTTTTCATCTTCGATTTTTTATCATCTTGTACACATACTTTTGAGAGTTTTTTTGTGACCTAGACCTTTTTGATAAAAGTTGTTGGAGAGGTTCTACTTGTAAGCTTTGGAGAAAGAATCTCTGCCACACTTGTGAAGAATTATGAACCTTCGTCATTTCTATTTTATATTTCATTGACCTCTTTCACTTGTTGTTGTCTTCTCTACTTTCATGTATGAGTAGATCCTCTAGTTAGATCAAGGATTTCAATAGTATTCATGAGTTGATGGGTTGAACACAAATAGGGGTTTGAATAGATTGTCTTCACCATTTGTTAGTCTTAATGCCTGGATTGAACTGATTACTTAAGTCATGATTTTAGGTTAATCTATTCATCAAAAGTGTAATAGATTGCTAGAAGAGACTTTGGTGAGCAATTTGTCCTGAGCCAAGGACAGTTGATGTTAAGGCAAATTGTGAGCATATCAAACCTTTGCAATAATGCTTCTCTGCAATAATAGGACCAAACGACAGTTTAGGATTCTAGATTGTTAGATAAAGTTTTTGATGTCACGACAGTGGATTGAGATTATCTCTATGTTTGAGCTCAAGACTTGCACCTAAATGTCCCTTGAATAGTCCGGCCCTTTGCTCTGAATTTCCTGCGAAAGTTCCTTGGTCTAACGTTTGTTTTATTTGAGTTTAAATCATTGTTTAATTCTGTTACTTGTTTCTGAAACAACAAAACCAACTTGCTTACTTAGCTTCCTTTCAATTCCTTATAGATACAAAGTGTAACACTGGTACTCTCGAAATCGAACCTTTCTGTATTACAATCATAAGTTGTGCACTTGCAGTAGAATAAAAGCATTGAATCCACTGTATCAGTTATTGTAATTTTATTTAAGACCCCTAGAAGGGCACAGCTATTTGGACTAGTATATAAAGTCCCCCACAGCCTTGTATTTTTTCACACAATCAATAAACAAACAAGCATTTCTCTTAAGAGTTCTCTCTTTTCGTTTCTTCTTTGGCATTTGTGATTTCTGCCCAAGATTTAACTTGTCTTATCATTGCTTTCTTCACCAGGCTTTGTGGCGACCATCGATCCACTATCTTACCATTCTTATCCGATCAGCCATCTTTAAGGAGTGACCTTAGTCCCTTCGAGCCGGCACCATCTGATCACTTCATCCATTCCATCCGACCAGATCAAGGAGAGTGACCTTAGTCCAGCCTTGTTCACCATCTTCCATCCCTTGTGAAACTTAGTCTTAATGATCACATCAGGAATTGGGCGAGCTGAACAGCTTCCTAGACCACCAGGAGCTCAAGACCGGTCGTCCACTTCCCTCCAAAAGAAAATGGCGAGCTGAAGCTCGCCAGTTCTGTCTTTCGGAAAATGGCAACCTGAAAACGTTCCATAGCAAGTGGCGATCTGATACTTCGCGAGTTGAAAGCTTGGTTTAGCGTTACTCGGATTCGGAACAGTGTTTGAAACACTATTCATGAAACACTGTTCACGAACCGAATACAAAATAAAAGAAATTGAGGGTTCGGTCTAAGCAATACTCCAGTTTGGAACACTGTTCACGAACTAACTGTAAAACTAGGAAAGAAGTCCAAACAAGGCAGTGAACCAGAATCGGATCAAACCGAGCCAAACCGGAGGCGAGGTGGATCGGAACCGGGCCATACGATGACGCATTGAGGAATTGGGCTAAAGACCAAGCCCAAAACCGTCCAAGTCGGCAGATTACCAAACTTACCTAAGTCCCACATCGGTAACAGCTCCCTCAGCATCATCTATTAAGGTTTAGACCATTTCATTCTGAGTACGTAGATTTCATATTGTAATACTATTAAGTTTTTACGAAATTATTTGTATTCGGCGAAAAAATCATTTAATAAACTAAAGTTTAAATTTTAATCTTTAACTTTTTTAAAAATAGGATTTTGTGAGATTTAATTGTGAGAGTATAAAATCAATAGTGAATAGCATTCAAAAACACGTGTGGAGACTATGGACCCACCAAATACATTGTCACGTGGAGGAGCATTACAAAGCAAATGTGAAGGACAGAAGGAGTAACTATATATTAATTACCAATCTATGTTTTACTTGTACGCTGTTGGATCTTCTCACCACGGAGAACAGTGATTTTGACATGTGTCGGTGCATGCTTCTGACAAAGATATCAATCTCGAGAAAACCACGAGTGCTTGGCATACCGAAAACCACAAATCTTTTCTTTGAAGTTCACAGAAATTTTAGATAAGAAAATGTGAAATGCAAGCATTGAGAATGATGGCGTAATGCGTCAGCTGCCCGATGATAGTTTAGCAGAAATTAATGTGTTCGATCAAAAAAAAAAAGCAGAAATTGATATGTGATATTTATTTTGGTAAAACAATTTAATATAGAAAAATTATAACAAAGAACCATTAAAAACTATAATTTACCATATAACAAAAAAACATATAATATTATGTGTATAATATACAATATATATCAATATATTTTTACCTTACAAATTATACATATCTTTGACTTATTTTTTTATTTAATTTTTTTCTTTAACTTTTTCGAGAATATTAAAACCAGACAGTTTACGATTTATATTTTATTAGGTGATTTATTACATCATGCATAAAGATAATAATTGTAAAATTTTAATTGAAAATTTAATTTATTTTTGATTTTTATAGCTTTTAAGATTATAAAAAACTATATGCAATAGCAGTTACATATAATAAATTTAATTCACTAAAAATACATTTGTAGTTTATCTCTATAAGGAATAATGTGAATGCAATACATAATAAACTGTGTTTTTAAATAATATTATAAAGATAATAAATTTTAAATTTTAAAATTATTAAAAAAAATTTGCATCTGAAAATATCATTTTTTGTTTTAATTCTATTTAGGGAGAATTGCTTAAATGATCTTGAAAAATTGATTATTAACTAGACTTATGCCAATATTTGAAAATTACTAAAATAATCTTTATTATCTTTTTTACTTTTTGACATCTGTTGACAAAAACAGTATTTAAGCCAAAATAAGGCAGCAAAACACTAAGTCTACCATTTTAGAAGGAGAAGACTTATAAAAAGTATGTAGATTTATTTTACAGTCGGTAGATTTATTTAGGGAAGGTAGATTTATTTTTGGGACGATAGACTTATTTTGGTAGACTTATTTTTTCGATATGGTAGACATATTTTTGTGCAGTAGATTTATTGGGTAGTAGTGGTATACTAATTTTTGGACGGTAGAATTAGTACTCAAATGGTAGACTTATAGATATGAATGATAAACTTATTTTTAGGTGATGGTAGATTAAATTTGGCGTGATAGATTTATTTTCAGTGGTGATAGATATATTTGGATACTTCGTGATTGTAGATTTATTATATTCGATGGTAGATTAATGGTGTGTCGTAAATTTATTTTCTTTACCCGGTAAAATTTCGGAACCTATTATGTGATGCTATATTTATTTTTAGTGATAGTAGATTTATAATAGACTGTGAATTTATTTGTTTTGACGGTAGATTTGATAAATAGGTTTACATAAAACTTAATAAAGCTACAGTTGGTGGATTTATTGGTTATATGGTGGTAAATTTTTTGTGGTCAATTGTATTCATGATGGTAGATTTGTATGTTAGACATCCAATGATGGTAGACATATATGTTTATATACAATGATGGTAGACTTGTCTTTTATTTATATAATACATACAACGAATTTCTAACTCAATCACCGGTTTCAAACGCCGACCGACATAAGTTTATGATCATTTAAAAGCACATCGATATATAAGTCTACAATCATTAAAACGAATATGCTTTACCAAAAACAAAAAAAAAAACAAAATTTTTGGAAAATTTAAAAAAAATAATAATCATTAATTTAAAACGCAAACGCCAGTCGCAAACGCTACTTAATTCAACTCCAATGTGAGTCTTACACGGTTATCGCAAACGTTAATTGCAGATGCCAATTGTAAACGCAAACTACAATTCCATATTACAAAAATATATTTGATTTTTATTAAAAAAAATATATTTTTCATAATTAGTATTATTATTATTATTATTATTATTATTTATTTTTATGTATTTATTTTAATTATAATGGCAATCTTGTAATAAAAATTCAAATTCAAATTTATAGGTATTTTCCTTTCCATTTGAGATTTTGGAGATCAGTTTAGTAACTAACCAAAGTTAAAATTTTAGTTTAGTAATTTTCCCTTTCATATAATGGCGATCTAAAACAAAGTTTTTACAAATATATACAAAACAACGCCATCACGTCCACACCATCATGTCCACGATATTGTATCAACACTATTATTTCTATGCTATCATGTATATGACTTCATGTCTATTACCACATATCTTCTCTGCAAATGATAGTCTTTAAAATTCCATCAATAAATAGATGCTACATTAGAACAAACATCATTCAAGCTCTATATTCAGAGAAAATTAGGTACTGATTGGCAATTTAACTTTAGAGGCTGTTGTGACTTTAGTTTAATTTTAAAATCTTTAAAGCCATTTTTTTTCCAATCAAGCTTTAAGAGGTCTAAAGTCTTTAAAGTCTTCCTTAAAAATCTCACAGCCAAAATAACTGATTTTACTCTTAATGTCACTTGTTTTTCTTAAAGCCACTAATTGATGTTTTTAAAAATTTCTGAAGCCACAATAATTATTTAACAGCCAAAGTCTTGACAGCCAAATCAAAATCTAAAGCAACACTCTCAAAAGCCTCAAACAATCAGAACCTTAATCTAGTTTAGCTGTATCAATCGCGGAATTTAGATCACTAAATATTCTCTCTAACTTTTAAGGCTTCGTATTATTCCTTAGTGCTATTGGTGTTGAGTTCAGAGGACTTCTCTACATTTTTAGTTGCTTAAGGGACCTGGTTGCCTGTATCTATCTTTTGATTTCTCTTGTTTCTGTTGTTGCTTTAGCTACTTGTTTGGCCATGTTAGCCATTTGTATGGTAGATAATTTCTCTATTTGTAGAGAGTAAGTTAATCTACAATTTTGTAACCAAAAAAAAAAAGCTTAGCTCACTTCTAAAGTCACATGTTGTGAGTAATGACAATTGCACTTAAGTCTTATTTATGATGCTTCTGAATTTTTGGTATTTTAACTAAGAGTCAAGCAAATTCAGAAAAAATTTCAAGGCAAAAATACGAAACCAGAAAAATAAGAGAAACCCAGAAAAATATCATTAAGTCTAAAGCTTGTCTTTTAGAGAAAACTTGTAATCATAAAAATCAACAATCAACATGGTAAGCAAAGGTTGAGCAATTCAATCTCAACTTTCACTGAGTTCGAATTTAGAGGTAAATGTGTTTTCCAAATTTCTTTTGGAAAAATCGTTAAGTGAGAAGATGTATACAAAATAATAAAGAAAGAAATTGAGAAAGGAGAGAAAGAGGGAGGAAAAGTGAGAATGGATGAGGAGAATGCAAGTTAAAATGTAGATAAGTGTATTTTAGATTTTAACCACTGTTTAAGTTCTTTAGTATTTTAAAGTGCTTTAAATTGTAAAATGAGTATGTCAAACTGTCTTTTATTGTAAATACATTTACTTTTTACAATAAACTGTATAATTGACTAAATTAATAATTTGTATACGTAAAAAATGGCAAATGATTAAAAATAAAATCATGAACGTCTTAGTGTATTTTCTTATATCTAATCCCGATGAGACAATTAAATTCATTTAGTTGTCTAAATAAATAGAGTAAATGTTTTGAAGGCCGCTTGCAAAAATGACCCATAAATTGAAGTCAATTGCAAATGTAACCTTCTATGTTTCTCTCTCCAACAAATGCCACATTGTCTCCTTTATAACATTGGTAGATCTGATAATTCACGAAAATGCCATTAGTTTACCATTACTTGTGAATATATTTGATTTATTTCGAAAATGACAAAGACAAACATAACCTCATCTTCTTCACTTATTCACGAAAATGCCATTGACATCAATTCTTCCAACCACCATTAACAACCAGATCTGAAGCTCTTAATGCTCAACCACCACAATTTAACCTCTTTAAACTCACCATTTGAGTTAGCCAACTCATTTGTCACCATTTTCTCTTGATTTTCATCTCTAAAACTCGTAAATTCAATTTTTTACAAATTCCAGACCCTTTTATATGTGCATAGAAGGGGATTCTTGCATACATAGAGTTTGGGTTTCTTTGGTGGTGGTCAGCCTCACAGTTTTTGACAGTCGACGAAGCTAAAAGCCAGATTCAAGTAATTCAAACATGATTTTCTGGGGTTTTCCATCTGTTTCGCGGGAGTAGACTTCATTTGATGTCTACTAGTCAAAGCATAGGTTAGTTTTGCATTTGACCATTTGGCGAGTAGACTTCATTTGTAGTTTACTATTTTGCTTTGGTAAGAAAAAAATATAGGACACGTCATACTCGTAGTGGCCAGGTTAGTTTTGCATTTGACCAAGAGAAGGGCTTTTCGGAGAAGTCTACTCGAGAAGTCTACTTTTAATGGAGGCTAATATTGCATTTGACCAGATTTTGACTTTTATAGTAGACTGCGGGTGATGTCTACTGAGGTTACTTTTGGGGTTGTCGAAAACATTAAAAAATTGATCATTAATATCATTTAAATAGTAGACTTCACTGGTCGTCTACTTCCTAAGTAGACGGTTATCGCAGTCTACTATTAATTTAATCGTAAATTTGGTCAACACCAGTACTAAACGAGTAGACTTCACTAACCGTCTACTCAGGAAGTAGACTTCTCCAAGAAGTCTACTCAGATATTTGAATTGCAAAACTACCCCGAGAGAAGTCTACTTTTACAGTAGACTTCTTAAAGACGTCTACGGTAAAAGTAGACTTCTTGGAGAAGTCAACTGGAAAAGTATACTTTTTGGAGAAGTCTACTTCTGGTATGAAGTCTAACTCAGAAAGTCAACGTTTGGTCAATTGCAAAACTGACTCATTTTTCATAGTAGACTGCAAGTGAAGTTACTTTTGCAAATTGCCAATTAACGAATGCAGACTTCTCTAGACGTCTACTCGGGCGAGTAGACGTCTGGTGAATTCTGCTTTGTAAATTGGCAATTGCAAAAGTAACCCAGGAGAGTAGACGTCATTTGGTGTCTACTCGTTAGACTTCATAGAGAAGTCTACTCTGTAATGATTTTATTAAAGTTGTAATTATAGCATATTTATAACAAATTTTTAAGATTTTCTTGTCCAGGCGTTTGTTTTAGTCTACCTACTTACTTGTGTGTGAGTTTTACATGTTTATTTGATATATGCATTTCTGAATCAGATTTCTTGTTTCATATTGCAACTAGTTCACTAATAGTAAACGTCATTTGGAGTCTACTTGTTAGACTTCATAGAGAAGTCTACTCCGTAATGATTTTATTAAAGTTGTAATTAGAGCATATTTATAACGAATTTTTAAGATTTCCTTGTTTATGCGTTGGTTTTAGCTTACCTACTTGCTTGTGTGTGAGTTTTACATGTTTATTTGATATATGCATTGCTGAATCAGTTTTCTTGTTTCATATTGCAACTAGGTCACTAATAGTAGACTTCAATATGAAGTATATTTAATTTTGTTTCCCGCCTATTTAATTTCATTTTCCGTCTATTTAATTTCGTTTCCCGCCTATTTAATTTTGCTTCCCGCCTATAATAATTTGAATTTCAGACTTCATTGTGAAGTCTACTCTGCTGACTTCGTAGAGAAGTCTACTACTGTAGGATTTTTTCAAAGTTGTAATTGTAGCATATTTAGAATTAATTTTTAAGATTTTCTTGTTCATGTGTCATTTCCTTATGTCAAATTCTGTTTATCTTTGTTTGCATCCACATCTTTGTATTTTTATTCGAATTTTAACACTATTTACAACTCTATTTGTATTGCAGTGATCTTATGACTTATTTTTACCTATGTATACAAGATCGTCATTGGTGCCAACAAAATCCTATACAAAGTTGAATGATGGTTATGCAACTCTGGGTTTTTCTCCTAGATGAAGATGATACTTCTCCTCTGTTAAATTTGTTTAATTAGAAATATCTTGTGTTTTTAACTAAGATCAGTTTGTAATACTCGAACAATGAATATGGTCATGTGTGTTTATGAGATTAGTTTCTTGTCATCGTGTTTTTTTTTGTTAACCACCAACTCACACACAAGTAAGTAAGTTGGCTAAAGCTAACGCATGAACAAGAATGTTTTAAAAATTCATTTAAAATATGCTACAATTACAAGTTTGATAAAATCAAACGGTAGTAGACTTATATATGAAGTCCGCAGAGTAGACTTCACAGTGAAATCAGCAGAGTAGACTTCACAGTGAAGTCTGAAATTCAAATTATTAAAGGCGGGAAGCAAAATTAAATAGGCGGGAAACAAAATTAAATAAGCGGGAAACGAAATTAAATAAGCGGAAAACGAAATTAAATAGACTTCAAAATGAAGTCTACTACTAGTGAGTTAACTGCAAAATAAAACAAGAAAATTGATTCAGTCATGCATATTACAAATAAACATGTCAAACTCTCACACAAGCAAGTAGGTTGGCTGAAACTAACACATGAACAAGAAAATCTTAAAAATTCATTCTAAATATGCTACAATTACAACTTTGAAAAAAAAATCTATAGTAGTAGACTTCTATATGAAGTCAGCAGAGTAGACTTCACAATGAAGTCTCTTTCTTGTAATCGATGGTTTCGGCTTCTTTGTCTCTTCTTGAGATCTGTAGAAAAAAAAACTCAGATCTTTCTTTCTAAAAATTTAAATAAAAAGAGAAAGAGAGAGGTTAAACTTTATTAACCTTGAAACTGATGGATGTAAAGAATAATTTTCTTCTTCGCACAGCCTTCTTCTTGAGATCTGTAGAAAAAAAAAATACTCAGATCTTTCTTTCTAAAAAATTAAATAAAAATAGAAAGAGAGAGGTTAAATTTTATTAACCTTGAAACTGATGGATGTAAAGAATCAATCTTCTTCTTCGCACAGTCTTCTTGTTGTCGCATGTTGAAAAATAAACTCCCAAAATTGGTTCTTATTCTTGCACTACTATATCCTCCATCTCAACTTCTTCATCCTATCCAAACCAAACATTTTGAAAAAAAATAGAAGCAATCAAAACCCAGAAATATGAACATACACATGTATCATTATTGTCTTTCTAAGAAAAAAAAAATGGATTAGAAGAGATTGACAAATTAAAAAAAAAAAGATGAATAAAAATGGATAAAGAAGAAATCTAGAGAGGCAGGCTATGGTAATGTAGAAGAGGAAGGGAGGAAAAAAAAGTAGAGCCTCGTTTTAAACTTAGGTTGTGATAAAATTATTAAATTAATTTTGTTCCCACCTATTTAATTTCGTTTCCCGCCTATTTAATTGTGTTTCCCGCTTTAATACTTTGAATGACTTCACATGAAGTCTACTAATTTGAAGTGAAGCAGACTTCATGACGAAGTCTTCTTCACCCTAAACCTCGAATGAACAGTACACCCATAACCCCTAAATTGATAATTTACATAAAATCTAACATTAAACAATTTACTCATCATTATATTCTTAATTTTGTTTTCCAAATAAGCTTAAATGTAATATTAAAACTCTCATTTATATAGATTTCTTTTTATCAAAACCATAACCATGATATCTATCCATATCAAACTCTATACTCAAACCTTACATGTATTTGGTTTCTACCCTCATTTATCTTCATTCCTTTAAAATGACTGATTTTTATGAAATTTTATTTTATATAGGTGATAATTACGTATGTGATATTTATGTATACAAATTTTTATCAAATTAATTTTTAAAAATTTTATAATTAAAATCTAAGATTTAATCACGGAGTAGACTTCATTTAGAAGTTATGAAGTCTACTATTATACTTTTACATGATATGAAAACTTTATTTGTTTAAAATGACCGATTTTTATGAAATTTTATTTTATATAGGTGATAATTATGTATGTGATATTTATGTATACAAATTTTTTGTCAAATTAATTTTAAAAAAAATTAGAATTAAAATCTAAGATTTAATCACGGAGTAGACTTCATTTATAAGTTATGAAGTCTACTATTATACTTTTACATGATATGGAAACTTTATTTGTTTAAATTGACCGATTTTTATGAAATTTTATTTTATATAGGTGATAATTACGTATTTGATATTTATGTATACAAATTTTTTATCAAATTAATTTTTAAAGATTTTATAATTAAAATTTAAAATTTAATCACGGAGTAGACTTCATATAGAAGTTATGAAGTCTACTATTATACTTTTACATGATATGAAAACTTTATTTGTTTAAAATGACCGATTTTTATGAAATTTTATTTTATATAGGTGATAATTACGTATGTAATATTTATGTATACAAATTGTTTACCAAATTAATTTTTATAAATTTTATAACTAAAAGTTAAGATAAAATCACGGAGTAGACTTCATTTAGAAGTCTACTCACGAAGTCTACTGTATAAACGTAGACTTCTCAAAGGTTATAAGGGTCATTTTTCATTTCGTTTTTTGTTTGGTCGTTAGGGAGAAACTGGTACTTTCACTATCCCTACGGGTTACTTTTGTTGAATGTCCAATAAAAGGTCTAAATTTGCATTCAAAACCAAATAATGGGTTAAAATCAGCAATTCATCCAACAAAATTTTGGCAAGATGAAATTTTCTAAGTTTAGCTGTGGAGTTATTAGATATTAAATGCTCTAAATACGTTATGTTATAGTTTAATATTGTCACTAGAGATTTAATTTAATACAATTAGTTTCAAAAATGATCATATTATCTAGAAACATTTTGACTCAATGAAATAACTTAAAAAGGTAGTAAGAAAACCTAAAATTAAACAGAAAATATTATTAGTAATCACATAATTCCAATATGCAAGTAATAAATAGAAGAAAAATAAAACAAACTCAACAAAAAAATAGCAAAAGTGAGGAAATGACTTGGATAACAGATCATTCCGCTGTTTAGGCTGAACGTAGGTAAAGGTTTTCGGTCAACTAATATCTCAGCTTCAGTAGTCCTCATTGGTTCGACAACGATCTTCGTTATCCTTGACTCGAAGCTTATATCTCACTGTTGCATCACTTTACTTGTTAATGCTCTGTTCATATCTTAAGCCTGAGCGTTTGGGTTCAGTTCGGATTTCCAGATTTTCGGGTTTAGAGATATAAAACCTGTTCCAATATTTTAGAATTTTGGTTCGGTTTCGATTCGGGTTCGGTTTAGGTTTGGATATCCGAAATTTTATTTTTTTAAAAAAAAGTTAGTTAAATTTTAACAAATATAGCTAACAATTTCCATATACTTACTTATTTTCGGTATTTTAGTTATTTTTGTTTAAAGTTAATTCATCTATTCAGATTTATAATAATAATTTTAGATAAATAGGTTATATTAAATCTAAGTATAATTAATATTTTAAATATGTAATCAGAGCGGATGAAAATCAATCTTCTTTTCTATAACAGTTTTATCAAAATTTGTATGGAATAACCAAAAAATGTGAAAAAAGGAATTCCTTAAGTATTTCCAATGATTTAGAGAAACAAATTTCCAGCTTTTTGTTCACTAACAAAAAGACCGTGCTGGAGATAATTTATTTATACAAGCAACAAACAATTCCGAGAAACTAATTGTCTGAACTTTGAAGAGTGTCAATTATGGAGCTCTATCTAACTATATCGAAAACTTGGAAATGTCCAGTTTTATAGCATAATGAGGAGAGATTGTATTCTTATGATAACTCTTCACATTTTCTGTAGGTAGCAAAACAATCTCCAAGAGTAATTTACTCTTTCTAAGGCACTTTAATTTGGAACCATTGCACATGGAAGAACATACTCAAACATGTTAATAATAATTTTTTAGATAACTTTGTATAGTCTATTTCAACATGCTATTGGTCTGTTGTCTTTCTTGCTAGCAGCATCAATCATTTTGGAGGCGAAAACTGGTTATAGCATTTAACTGGATACACCATGAGACATAACCCATCCAAAAAGAAAGATTGAATCGCAACTATCAAATCAGAATCAATGGTTTGCCAAAAATCTTTATAAAACTTGACATTACAATCATGAAGACTTAGAGTATTCTTTAAAGATATTGACAATAGTATTTTTTAGACATAGCTCTATATGCTTTTATTCATTGATTTTTTTTTCTAATTTATATAGAAAACAAAATATAACTTCATAGAATTAGAAATTAGGATAAAATCTAAGATGTCTTTATCTTATTTGAAGTATAACTATTTACCCGTTTTGAAACATGTAATCTCATTTTTCGGTCAAATAATACTTTTACAACCAGAATTACTCGCTCTTGGCTCTTACTACTTCCTATCCTGATATCCATAATGGATATGCCAAATTTTGCAGAAACAAAACCTAATTATAAGAAGAAAAATATAACAAATTGAAAACGTGTTGTTCAGTTAAAACGGGTTCATGCGTGCTGTATAATAAAATATATGTGAAGATTACAGTGGACACAATTCAAAATAGAGTAGCTACTCCTCATATGCAAACGATCATACAAACGTAAAATGCTAGATGAAGAAGTTTGAATATATTCATCTCGACACATGCCATATATCTAAGGCAAACAATTGTGTGCATATCGAATTTTAGTTTCCATTGTAATTTTGTTCCACACTTTTCAATTCGACTTCAAAGTGGTTAAAGGCCCAAACTCTTCTCACCTAACTTAATATATTCATCTATGGTGGAAAAAATAAAAAAGAAAGTGGTAAATTTGTAGTTTTCTTGGCTCTTTTTGAAAGAAGAGCGTATGAAACCGACACCTCTGAGACAAAAACAAATATTAAAAAGAAAAAAAAAGGAGAAAAAGAAACAGAGAAAGAACAATGCATAAAGGCCAAAAAATGGTATAGAGAAGAGTGAGAAGAGAGCCAAGTATTTCAAAAAGCTCACTCTTTCTCTTTCTTCAAGAACTTGAGTGAGAGAGAAAAAAGAGCTCTTCACCTCCAGAACTCAGATTCTCTCACGCGCTTTCGGATCCTTCCTCCTTCCTCCTGACCCGTTTCAAGATCCGAATCCAGGATCCTCCCGGGTCTGTCTATTTTAATTTCCTTATCTTCTTCTCCAATTTATCTTTCATAAGTGTCTTTGTTCTTCTGCTTCTTGCTCTTTCTTAGTTTTGTTTCTTTTTAATTTTTCTTTCCCTAAAAAGCATCGATACAGATTGAGAGATTACAAGATCCATGTAAGAAACTAATATTTTGTAACCTCTAAAAAACCCGAAAGCTAATCTTCCCTTATAATCAGAAAAAAAATTGTTTTGATATGTATAGCTTGTAAGGCTGAATGTTAAATTTTTCTTGAAAAAATAAAAGGCTTAGTATTTAATTGTAGTTTCTTATGTATCTGCTTTGAATTTTCTTTCTCTTTGAAAGTTCTTGCCTATATAAAGTTTGCATGGTTTTTTTCTTTAGAGTTTTTTCTTTTGTACTTACTTTGAATAACTTCAGAATTTTGTTTTCTTGTCTAATATATTTAAGGTTAACAAATAATCACAAATTATCATTTGGTTTTGTCCGTTGCAAATATTTCTCCGCTGATTTCAAGCTGCAATTCTTCATTTAAAATTATTTTCAAGAATATTTTCGCATATTCTTGAAAATTCCCATTCTTTGGTTCCTTCTAGATATTTCATATATCCTTTTTTTTTTCTTTTTTGTAAAACGAGAAAAAATATATAACTTGAATAGCAAAAAGTACGGTACTTTTGATTTAAACTTATGTGATGCTAATTTATCGGCATAATTTTGTATTTGTATACATATTTATGAATATATAAAGTTATATTAGTCTCTGATACGTTTTTATTTATGAAACAGATTGAAGAACCAAAACCGTAAATGCTGAAAACAAGGGCAAGGTTTCTTCACAAAGATCAAACAATGTCTCAGTCTGTAGATCCGCAAACCGATCTGATCGGACACAACAACAACAAAGCGATCACTAACCCACTGGCTCTGAGTCTCTTGATCGGTCTGAACAACAACAAGTGCATCTCAGATTCTGATTTTGTCAGAAGCCCTAAATCGCCTCTTGAGTTCAGGATGTTGTCGACAATGGCTGAGCCATTCTTCCTCAGATCTCCTAGATCATCACTCACTGCTCATCTTAACTGTTGTTGTGGCCCTTCTAAAGTTGGGTTAAGCATTGTGGATTCTCTCGGAGATGATCGGGTTTTGTCACCAGATGTCGTGTTTGGACCAGCCTTGAGGATCAAGTCTTCTGAGATGAGGGACATGCAGGACAAACATCCCAAGTTGTTCCCGGAAACCAAGTCCGTGAAGATCGAAAAGGAAAGATCTGGTGTTGTATTCGAAATCGGTGAGACTGAGCCAATCGGGTTAAGAAACCGCTCCTTTTCTGCGAATGATTGTCCGAGAAAAACCCTAGTTCTGTCTCAATCCAAGTTCGGGGCAGAAGGGTACTTTCCAGGGACTGGTTCAGACAATGCATTCTCTTGTTCTCTATCTGAGGATGAGATGGAGATGTCAGAGGACTACACTTGTATCATTACTCGTGGTCCTAACCCGAAAACGACTCATATTTATGGTGAACGAGTTTTAGAGTGTCACAAGAATGAGTTGAAGGAAGATGAGGATAACAAAGAGAAGCATATTGAAACAGAGTTGGATTCTATGTTTCCCTTGGATAACTTCCTCAGTGTATGTAACTTCTGCAACAAGAAACTTGCAGCTGGTGAAGACATATATATGTACAGGTGCGTGTTCCGTTTCCAGTACTCTCTAATATACACACAAAATGTGCATATGTACATGCAACCGTAGGATGATCATGAGTTGCAAAACTTAGAGAATGTTACGTATAGATCTGGATTTTTCAGATACATAATAGTATGAGGATTAGTAGAGGTCTCGACAAATCTAAACTTGGGATTTTTGTGTGGTGGTGAACTGCAGAGGAGAGAAAGCATTTTGCAGTGAAGAGTGTCGTTCCGAGGAGGTTATGATAGATGAAGAGGACGTGGAAGATTCGTGCATAGCTATGCACGAATCTTTAAAGAAGCTCTTCTGAACAAGAAGCGGCTAATAAGACAGATGGCCATGGGACGATCTTTTAATAGACCCGACCATCGTCTATTAACTACCTAAAAGACTTATTATATATGTATTGACTAGTGTCATGCCAATGGTAGGTAACATTTGACACTAATCTGGTTCATCCGTCTACAAAGAGCTGTGTCTATGCACATCTATTAGCAGCTGCAGCAGCCACGGATGGATCGGGCGGCCTTCTTTTTGTATATTCTGTAATGGGTTTCAGTTTTTTTGTTTTGTTTTTGTTTGGATATCGAAGTGGAAGAGTACTACTAAGCTCATAACTGAATAAGCGTCGTAAAGAGTGTTGGTTACAAGAAAGGGATCCTGTAACCACTCCATTTACTTTTTTGGAGTCATGTGGTTTTAAGGTCATGCTATGGATGTATGGCTTCATAAGTTTGTATGCAGATTTTAATTAAATAAGTAACATATCTATAATGATCAACTATATTGGTCTGTTCGTCTATAATGATCTCTTGCAACCAGAATAGCAATATCTTCTGATTTGAGGAAGGTTTAATCTATGCAATACCCGCAGCTAATGTTTTGGCGTCTTGATCACGCCCACGTTCGGCCATTGCATTAAGCATGCGATAATCACAACAAATTGCTTACAATGACGTTTTTAAGAACCTTATTTTCTCGACGTCAATAGCATAATTACTTGTGTTGTTGTTATTTTTCTTTTTCTATAGTCGTTCTTTCTTAGAATGAAAGTTTTGGTTGCCAACAATCTAAGGATTGGCTTTTTACGCCATTTAGAACAAACTATGAATCTGAATCTCCAAGCAAACACCAATACTCTAATAATCTTGATGATTGTCTAAGTAGCGAGAAAGCAAAGAACGTCAGTTAGTTTTGTTTATTTTTGTGTGATTCTAACCTTGGGCTGCTCCTCCATGACTAATATTGCAAATTCATTATGCAAAAAGAAAAATCAAATGTAAGGTCCAAGCATGGTGGAGCTACAAAGTAGGTAACACAAGAAACATATAAGCCATAAGATAAGAAGGAAAAAGAAATAGAAATAAAAACCAATATGCGCGAGGAAACTGTGTATTCCTTTAACATTAGTTGGGATTGTAAACCTGTCATAACCTTGATTTTGGCTCAGTCAACCTCGGTTTCTTTTTCGGAGACTTTTTTGTACAAGGACTATTTCATTCTCAACCATAAAATGACATTTTTTCCAATTAAAAAATAAATGCATTTCTTTGCAACGCTGGGGTAGTAAAGGTTTGCTAAGCAATCTTTAAACGAGGATCCTCATCAAGACTTCCATTACTTATTTGATTAGATCAGTGAAGATGAATATCATAAGACCTTGAGAGGTTGAAGGGGAATTGCGTAAACCAAACAACATTCTGTGATATCCAAATATATCTTAGGAACATGCAAATGTGGTCTTTTCTTGATCAATTGGATGAATCAATATTCAAAATTTTTTTGGAATATTCATAAAAAATATTAATATTAATGATTTACTAATTTTTCAAAAACGGATGTTAATCAGGCTAATTCGTCCTAGTCAGATCCAAAACCCACAAAGTCCATAATAAGCCATGTTTTAAAAACGATTTAAGTTTATATTTTAAAGTCTGGCAGGGTTGTAATAGGATTAGAGGACGTTCCGAACTTGAAAAAAAAAAGTAATTATCGAATAAATCCAAATTTAATCAATCATAGTATATTTACATCAAATCAAATAATTTTAAAACAAAGTTTGGACTAAATTAATTCAAATAGATTATACTCTCAAATAAATATAAAATAAAAAAACTTCAAATTTAAGTAGTACAGTCCATATTGAAATTTTTTTTAGCATTTTTCAAATCTGAATTACATTCATTACTATCAAAATTTACAAATAAAACATTATTAAATTTTAATCAATAAAAACTAGATAAATAATATTCTATATTTTAGAAAGTTAAATTCTTAAATAAAATCTCTGATTGGATCAAAATGCTTATCTTTGGGCTTTTTGTGTTGGTTAGAGACTGGTCAGTCTAAGCCTAAAAACCTTTAAACATAAGACCATGATTAACAATGGTTCTTAACTAGGTTCTTAGGATCAAAAAAAAAGAAAAAAAATTAAAAAAGTATAAAAGAGAATAAGATAAGGTTATTAGTTAAGAAATTTTGTTAAGAAACTTACTAGACACATGTTAAGCTTCTATTGGTTTAACTTTTTTTATGAATTAATTTTAATTCTTTACCTAAATTTAATTAAAATATTAATATTTTATCTTTTAAGAAACTCAAGTGGGTTTCTTATGGTTAATCATGCTCTAATGAACTTGGCCTAAAAATCCAATATTTTTGGCTTATATATCTAAGCACGAGTCTAGTGTTTTTCAGGATCTGGCCGGGTTCTACTTTATATTAGCCTTATATGACATCCCTACTTTCAAGCATTTTATCAATAAAGGAATTGAAAATTTGAAATTTTCTTTAGAACTTTCCAAATCTTAAGCAAATTCATTACAATTAAAAGTTACAAATTAAACATTATTAAATTTTGATCAGTAAAAAATATATAAATAATATTATATATTTGGAAAAATTAAATTCTTAAATAAATCACTAATTTGATCAAAATACTTATCTTTGGACTTTTCGGCTGGTTGGAGACTGGTAAGACTAAGCCCAAAAAACCTTTAAGCCAAAATGAGTTCACCCAAAAAAAAAATCCAACTTTTTCGGTTTATACATCTAAACACGAGTCTAGTTTTTTCAGGGCTTAGCCGGGCTCGGCTTCAGGTATTGGCCTTATATGGCATTCCTACTTTCAAGCATTTGATCAATAAAGGATAATTTGAAACAATACTTTCTCGTAGCGGTATTTAACTTCTTACAATTAATGCATGTTTTGTGTCCTGTTATTTTCCTTGTTTTAGTCAACTTGTGTTTTTCAATCTTTATGACAACCATACCACCTTTCCTGGGGATGATGTGCACTGTGCTTACCCAACTATTGTTGGATATGGGTCGCCTACATACCTCTTTCGGGGATCAAGTCGTATCGTAGTTCAAACCATCTTTAAGTCGAAAAGATTAGTGGTTTGTTGGCTCAAGAGCAACGTTTGTGTCGTCATGCTCAGATTCTGTGAGGTCGCAGATTGCTTTCGTTCATCTTTGCAGGCTTTGATTGTTTATTTTTTTGCTGCTTCTTTTGTGGGAGCTCTAACTTCTGTATTCTTATGTTTTGTATTTGTGTTTGATTCTTCAGTTAGGTTTCGAAGCTTGTGTTCCACCATAAAACATATGCGTGATTCCTTCTGGTTTTCCCAAATCATATTGATTCCGACCGGGGTTGGGAATTTAATGCATAGGTGGTATTTAGATGGACAACATGCATAGAGTTTATACATGGCATTCCCGTGATGATGTTGTAAATTGCGGGGTGATTTGCAACAGAAAAATCCACAATCTCCGTGATCCCTTCGGCCTGTATAAGGAGTCTGATCATTCCTAGGGTCATGGTTCTTTCTCTGGTGAACCCTATTAGTGGGTTTGGAGGCAACACAATTTCAGAAAGGTTAACTTTTATTCTCTTGAGGGTTTCACGAAGGTTGAAATCCACCGAGCTTCCAATGTCAACTAACACCATTGATACGTCATGATCATTGACGATCAGCTTGATAACGAGAGGATTGTTGTGAGGTTAGTTGATTCCCGTTGCCTTATTTTCTTTCAAGGCAATCACAATGTCATCCTCCTGTGATAGCCATGACTAGTTAGCACTTTTGGTGGCTTTGTACTGAAAAACTTTAATTGATGATATTGTATCTAAATAGTATTGGGATCTGCCCATTATCATGTTGATTTTTTGCTATTACTCGCGGGAGTTTCATCGTCGGGGTTCCTTCCTTGGCTGATGGTGCTGCCCGTTCGTGCTGGTGGTTTTTCTCCGGCTGGTTCATCCGCTCCAGCCATGTTATTAAACTCATGGTCGGCGCTGTCTAAGTCTTGAAAGGTGATTACATCTCCCAGCTCTTCGGCTAGGAGTTTTGCAGTAAGTCTTATGCCCAAATTATGTTGAATGTTTGTAGGCGTGATGAAATCCAAAGCACGGGTGATCCGCAGTGGGGGTTTCATAAGGGTTTCTAGTTACGTACTGTCAGTGTTACCTAAGGGTGTGACCACTGAAGAATTTTTTTGTGACCGTCATTTATGAAATAGATATATTACTCTGTTGGATTTGCAAGTAAGATAATATAAAAGTCTTTCTATTGACGGTGTTTGTTTCAACTCCCATTTCTTCAAAACAATTTTTTGCCTCCTTGTGGTTGTCGTAATGATCTTTTCTTCTTCTCTTATGGACCTCTTTATTGCCTGGTTTTGGCCCATCTACCTTATTCAGGCATGTGGTTAACGTGCATATTCTGGTTCCGTATGTTCTTGCTAAGGTGTATGTCTCCTACACGCTATATTGTTTGTTTTCTTCGTTATCTTTCATTCGACTTTTTTAGCACACACTCTTGAGTGAGATCATTTATTATTCCTACGTTTGGTGGGCTTCGTAAAAAAAAATATTTCTTCTTTTCTTTTTGGCCCACCTACCGGTCTTTATTGTTTAGTTAACCTTGACTCTGTGGAATTTCTCCTACGCGGGAGTTGGGCCTTTCTCTGTCAGGTCCAATATTTTTGGTGTTAGGAACATGCTAATTGATATTTCATGGTTTAGGGTGAGTGCGTTCTCCCCACGTATTTATGATCCGCCTGATCTTCTCCTGCCTTTTTCTTGTCTGGTTTTCTAACATAACCCTTCTTGTGGACCCTTTTTGTAAGGTCACATTGTGCTCTGTCATGATCGCGTCCTGCCCCCCCCCCCCCCCCCGCCGAATAGATTTCTTATCCCACCTTTGTTCGCTTAATTCTTCGTGCTCTTGATGTGGTATCATTTACCCCTTACAAAGGGTGATAAAGGGCAGTCCTTCTGGATTTGACCCTTTTCGTGCAGTTTATTTTTGTTCAGGCGATACTTTTCTTCTTGAGTTGGCATGTTTCCTCCTTCTTTTTTTCTTTTTCGAGCCCTCGCTTCATCATGTGCCATTTTCGTCTACCGGCTATGTCCTCCTCTCATTTGTTATCCCTCTGCGTGGTGATTTTGTTGACTGTTCCCCAGCTGGTTGTGTATTCGTGTTCGAATCGAGTTTTTTTGGCTGGGTATCGTTGTCGAATCTCTCATATCATGTTGCAGATCTTCGTGGAATTTTGTGTGCTCCCACACACCTTCCAAGTATTGGTGACTTATCTGGTCTCCAGATTTTTGGTATCATGATTGCTTCGGCTAAACCTCGGGAATCTTCTTCAAGTTCTCGTTGGCTTGAGTTAGTTCTTAGAGAGGGAGAAAGATCACCTCTTCTCCCTCAACATGGTTGAATCCCACCGAGGAGGATGACACATTCTTTGATGTCTCTTCCTCGAAATTGTTTTCTTTTGTCAAAGGTTACTCGAGTCAATTCATCGTGAAACACACTATCTTCACGGTTACATCTGAATTTTGGCTAATTTTTAACAGCTTATATTCGAGTCGGAGATGGGTTTTCTACTTCCCATGTCTTTCCAGGTGAAATTTTCTCTTCCTAAGTCTCTCTGCTCGACCCGTACGCTGCTACACCCGGATCTGGTAAACTTAAGTTCGTTGAACAATCTCTACTTTTGCCTCATTCCGTCCTCCACTCAACTTCCCATGGCGACAGTAGCCTTGTTGATAGGGTTTAGTTTTCACCCAACTTGTAGCTACAAGCGCAGAGAAAAAGTAAGCATAGATAGGGTATAAAACCCATATAGACCTACAAAGAAATATGTGTAATTTAAGTTATGAGAGTCAAATCAAGTTAAAAAGAAAAAAAAAAACTAGTTTTCTAGTAACTAAGACCACAAAAATACGTAAGGAAAAGTGATGAAAAATCATTAGAAGAAAAGCACTAAGTTAACTGACAAATTGCAAAGATTAATGAATGCAAGCAATACCGATATGCACGGAAAATTGGTTTTTAAGAACTTGAATGACGATTTTTGTGGGAGTTGAAACTCGAACAACTTTCATAAATTTAGGGATCCAAAATTTATAAGGAAAAAAACACAAAGAAACAAATATCAATGTTGATTTTTATTGCTGGTTTAATAAGTTTTTTTGTACAAAGATTATAACATGCTTTTGTAAGCTTTTCACAAAGATTAGCAGAACAAAAAGTGGTAAGTGTATTTCTAGGTAAAAAGTTGTGGTAATATCTAAACTATTCCTCTTCTTTATAGTGATGGCTTGATACTTTGGAGAAAATAGTTTTTGAGATTCAAGAAAATTAATTTTCATCCTAGTGCCTTCACTGACTTCCGCATGAACATTCGATAAACTCTATACGGTCCATGAAATGACTGACCCATTTCCTCGAATATCCCAATTGATTCGGCTCGAGATCATTTAGTTCTCTAGTTCGATATCGACTCGTGCTAGTCATGGTGTGACTCGGCTGATTCTCTTTGGGAAGTGATATGGTCAAAGTCGGGTTGGGAACTCAGTATTGGACTCGTTTTGATTTGGCTCTGAATTCGTTCGACCGAGCCATTCGGTCTACAAGCCTGTTTGGGTTCAGTTTGGCGCGCGGTGATCAGGTCAAGAATGATTGGTTTTGGCTAGAGACGATCGTGGTACGCTCGGTGATCGGGTCAGGCACGACCAGAGCTCGAGACGATCACCGCTCGGTGATCGGGTCGGGTATGACCAGTTTTAGCTCGAGCAATCATGGTATGCTCAGTGATTGGGTTGGAACATTTGGTGGTCGGTCATGACTGTTTTTGGCTTGGGTTGGTCTACAGGACGGTTCTTCCGAGCTGTATGGTTCGCCGGTCTTCTTCAGCTCGGGACGAACCAAACTTTGTGATTGGTGGTTGGGCAGTTCGTTCGCCTTACTCCGGTCCAGTTCGGTCCATCTTCTCGAGTAATCCAGCCTCTTTCAGCATCAGGTCACACTAATTTATTTTCGGAAATTTTGGCTAATCTCAATTAATATACTTGGTCATTTTTATTTGTTATTCTCGAAGGTGTAGATTTTGACTCCAACATTTTTAAAATATTTTCACAGTCAAAGTTCTAACCTCTAAGTCTTCTCAACCTAATAAACTATATTTTCATTGGTTATTACAAATTGATTATATGCATTTATCGTTCAAGACTCAATTGTTCACAAAGATTCATAACTCTTTCGATGGTTATAACTCATTGTTCACCAAATACTAGTTAAAGAAATATAGAATTTTTTTGGAATAAATTATTAATCATAAGATGTGATGCTAATCGATCATAAACACATATAGCAATAAGAACAAGCAAATGCAATAAATCGATATGTTTTCCCTAATCAAACTGATAAAGCTAGTAATTCATTAATTTATTGATTACCAACAACAAATATTTCTTCACCAAATCTTCTATATTTTTTTAATCTGAGCTCTAAATGACTTGATTATACTTGCATCAAAAAGCTAACTCAGAAGGCCTCATCTCCACCAAAAATCATCCAAATAAAATTCGTGGAAATGTTCTATCTAAGATAAAAAAAGTTGTGTCGATGGTAGATATATTTTTAATGATGGTAGATTTATAATAAAGTGGTAGACTTATTTCTTTATGTGGTACAATTATTCAGTCTTTTAGGGTTCACTTAAACAAAGTATAGTTGGTAGATTTATTGGTTACTATGATGGTATATTTATAGTGGTAGATTTGTATAATTTATTAAAGTGATGATATATTTGTATTATTACATATAATGATGGTAGACTTGTATACTTACATACAATAATGTTAGACTTCTATGTTTATTTCCAAAAATAGTAAATTTATATATTTATATACAATGATAATAGATACGACGAATTTTTTATGCAAGCGTCGATTGATATAAGTCTACTATCATTTAGAAGTATGTCGATAAATAAGTTTAACGCTTTTAAAACGAATAAAATTTATCCAAAAAAATGAAAATGTTAGTTTGGATAATTAAAAAAAATGTATCCTTAATTTCAAATTCAAAAGTCAATCTTAAATAAATAAATCTAAATGTGAGATGTAAACGTTAATCACAAACAGTAATCGTAAATCACAAAAGTTGGTTACAAAAGAACAAATAAATAAAATTTTATTAACATTTTATTTTGTATTAGTAATATTATTATTTTATTTATTTTAAATTTTAATGGTATTTGGTGTTAAGATAAAAAAAGAAAAATTAAAAAACTTTTTTAAAAAAGTTAGTACTGTTTGAATAATTTATTTTCTTAAAAATATTATTTTAATAGTTTACTAATTTTCTAGTATTGTTTTAGTAATTATCTCTTCAATGACGATATAGTACAAATATATCGTGAAGCTTAGTTTCGAAACATAGCATATCGTGTGTATTGTAATCAAGTCTGTCGACTAAATGAAAGGGAATCATATTGTGAGACGTGAAATGCTCCTAAAGTCCCAAACTCAACGGTCCCAAATCCTCGACATCTATTAACCTCCCGTCTCCCAAGATGGTGGGGTCGGGTTTGCCAATATTCTTCCTTATATTAATTGTGTGCTTTCATTTCAAATGTATGATTAATGGATCCAATTATTTTACAACAATTACATCAATCGCCGTCGGAAAAAGATTACATTAATCTTCCAAGTTGAATAGTAAATGACTAAATGCCCTTCCAAATGTATGATCCATGGATCCAATTATGTTACAACAATTAAATCAATCGCCGTCGGGAAAAGACTACATTAATCTTCCAAGTTGAATAGTATATGCCCCCAAGAGACGTCTTTGTGTAGAGACATGTTCTTAAATTATCTCTTAAATTAAAAACGACCCTCCTACATAGTACTAGTATGACTCTTGAAAACATTATATAATCTATAAAGAAACATTAATCTTATATTCTAAAATTATTCATCAGCTAACACGCTAAAAGCGCTATAACATACTCCGTATATAGTAAAATTAAACGCATCATTTATTATATGGAACACATGCACACGCAACAAATGTCAGTTGAAATATAAAAATATGTGCCAGTATTAAAGTCATAAACAAATTAGTTGACGATAGATAAATCTAGTACTAAGAAAGTTTTGACAACAAAAAAAAAGGAAATATCATTAAAAAAGCCTTTCATTTTCTCTGATTATTTTCAAAATATGGGATCTCAAATAATTGTGGTCTATAGCTATTACTTTGTGGAAATTACGAAGATTCAAGGGCCCAGCAAATGATTTATTGATCTTTTTAATCAAAAAATTTAGAGTTTGATTCTTAAAAATTATTTATGCAGATTAGTGGAAATTTTTTGCAGATTAATTTCAGGGGTTCAGCAAATGATTTATTGATATTTTTAATCAAAAGATTTAGAGTTTGATTCTTAAAAAAATATTTATAGATTAATATAAAATTATTTATGCAGATTAATTTGTGATATGACATGTCTATTGTGGATCATTTACTATAAAAATAAAATTATTTATCGTAAATTGTTCTTCTACTTATTTTTATAATTTGTAATAGAATAACAACCGAAATGAAATCTATTACTTTATTTATACAAAAAAAAACATATAGTTTTGTCTTGTCATTGTTCATATATAAATCTCCATCTCGAAATCAAGGTTCATAAAAAAAAATTGTTTAAGGCCTAAAAAAAAAGAGGTGAAATGCATTGATTAGAGTCAGACAGTGAACTCAAATCAATCAGGAATGAACGAAAAAAAATCAAACATAAACCTAAGTGGCCAAACTCGAAACTGGCTTCAAGGTGGACTTGAGAAACATTCAAAAAGGGAGGTCAAACCTTTAGGTAAATGCAATTAATATCGATTCAAGTAGGATAAGTATAAACATTAAATACGACTTCATTATATAAAAATAAGAGGAAAAATAGAGAATAAATAAGACACAACTTTCACTACACTAGATTAAACAGTAGTTTTCTACTTAAAGTTTTATGTTCTTGTTCTTATAAACATTCTAATGTTGAAATACTAAAATTCATTTGGCTCCATTTTCTATTCTAAATTCTTATTCATATCATACATATCGTTCTCAAATCTCAATTCCTTGTTATTTTCTCAAAATCCATCCAACTCTTTGATTCGTACAAGACAAACTCAGTCTTACAAGTTGTTCTAATATATAAATTTTGACAGTTTTAATATTGGTTACAATATTTTACCGCTAGGAGGAGATTGACTAATCTAAACATCAATACATAAAGTTGTAATGACAAAGCAAACATTTTACCATACGAGAAGGATCGTCTTCGCTCCCACGTAAATGGTCTAGAAGAGAAGAGCACAAACAAATTTTGTATTGCATATTTCACAAAGAAAATGGGCACAACATAAGAAGCTGCGGAGGGTGCTCCTTGAGTATCAAAGATTGAAGTTTATGCCACCATCCCAAGTCCATGTATAGAAAGAGGAATCACCACCAGAGTCGGTCAATTTTATTCTACGAGATGATCTGAGGAGAATGGTCAACTCTGATAGTGTAATTGCTTAAAGATCATTCGTAGAAATTTTTGTTCATTGAAAGAGACGTGTGTGGTCTCAATACACCAGATGATAATAAACTAGTTGTGACCATCTAAATCAGCTAATTCAAGATTGCAAGTCTTGATTGACACTAAAAACATGGTAAATGTAATGTTTACCAAAACCTTAGGACTAGGGAGAGTCCTGAGTATCCACAACAAACCCAAAAAGTTGTTTAGATTTACCAGGATTGGTTCAGTATTTCTACATTAGGAGATCAATAGAAGAAGAAAAATCAACGAATTCATGGTGGTGGAAGATCATTAGTGTTTAACGCATTCCTCAAACTCCATGGACTCACTCGATGAAGTTATTGCCTTTGTCTTATCGTCAAATGTGTCATAATCCCTACTCTAGATGGAGTAGTAACATTGGAAGGAATTCAGAAGACCTCTAAGTTTCACTATATGGTCTATCATAAACTTCAAACTAAGCCAAAAACAAGTAGTATGTTTTGAAATTGAACTAAAAACTATTTGTCCTAATTTTCTAGTCTAAATTCTTATTCAAAATTTTGAAACTCAACTAATTATTATTTATTCAAAAGCCATCTAATTGCATAAGACATATTTGATCTTTAAATTATTCCAATTTATAAATTTTATCGATTGTTTTCGATTACATCCAACATGAATTAACTCAGAAGATTTTAAAGTGTGTCAAGTTTTAAATTCATAAGAAAATAGTTAACAACAACAATAAATTTTAAATATATTGCTTAATTGAATCTTTATTAATAGGATGAAAGTGAATATCTAAATAATATACTATATGAAAGTAAAATGAGTATCTCTTTTGTTGCCACATCAGCTTTTGAAAAAGTGTCATGTGTCTTTAGTTTAAAAAAATATATATTCTTTTAAATTTTTTAGCAAACAATAATGAATTTCATGCAATTATTTAGATTTATATATTTATATATTTATCTTTTCATCTATCATAATTTCATTAAATTTATAATTAACAATTAATTTCAAAGTAAAATATATAAAATTTAATGATGACTTTCTTATCTTCTTAGTTTTTTTAGCTTCTCCACGTATGAACTTTTAAAATTTGATAAACGTAAAAACCTATAAAAATACTAATCAATAAAAATATATTAAAATATATAATAGAAATATTCTGATGAATATTAGTAATTTTAAAATTTTAAAATAAAAATTATATAAAATTTAATAATGACTTTCTTCTTTTCTTCGTTTTTTTTTGTTTCCTTGTATATGAAATTTTTAAATTTGATAGACGTAAAAACATACAAAAATACTAGGGCAAATCTCCTATTTAATACATTTTCATGTTTATGTGATCAAAATATACAAGGAAGGGAAAATGGATAAAAATATTTCATTAAACAAAACAATTGACTATTTTATCTTTCTTTTATATAGCTAAATTATAAAAATAATATTATATAATGTCATTAATTTTTTTTAATTAGAAAATTCTTTTTTTCCAAATTTTTTTTCGAATTTTTTTTTTCGAATTTTTTTTTTCGAATTCTTTTTCCAAAAATAATAACCATAAAAAACATATTTAACTAAATAACCAAAACCCTCTTATGTGGCAATATCCTCACCATTAGATTTAGGTATTTTGGTTACTTTTTAAATTTTTATTTTTCTTTTGGTTATTCATTTAACTAACACTTATTTTTTTTTCAAAAAAAAATTCTTTTCAAATTTGTTTTTTCAAAAAAAATATTTTCCTAATTTTTTTTTTACCGTTTTAGGTACTCTTTCCTAAACATATGTAAACAATTCTTAACAATTATTATACATTTCCTACAGTTTTAAGAACATTTTTAATATTCCAAAAATTTCATAAATATTTAATATATTATTTTGAAATTTTTTTAAAAAACATTTAAAATTATTTTATATATGTTAAACCTATTTTTATATATTTATTAAAGTCTTAGGAACTCTTTCCTAAAAGCGTGTAAATTATTCTTATATATTAGTATATCCTTTCTAAAATTTCAATAATATATTTTTACGTATTAAAGTATTAAAAACACTTTCTTAAAAATATGTAAAATTTTTCTAAATATTACTATACCTTTTAAAAAAATTTAAGAACATTATAGGGAGAATTACAAGAATACATTTTGTTTAATACACTTTTTCATTTTTACACTTCTGGGGAAGCTATTTTCATTTTTACAATTCATTCTATTGTATAATGACTAACATAACCTTCACTTGTAAAATATTCAGCGTCATTTTCACTTTTTTATAAAACTACTTGTAACACCTTATAAAATTATTTTATAAGGGTTTATAAATTCATTTTATAAAAGGTTTATAAATTTTTTTTATAAAGACTTTATATACTTAATAAATATTTTTAAAAGACTTTATAAAATTTTATAAAGACTTTATAGAATTGTTATAAAGGCCATTTTCAACTTTATAAAGTTATTTATAGACTGTATAAAATTTTATAAAGACTTTATAGAATTCTTAATAAAGACTTTATAAATCTTTTATCAGAATCCGATTAAAATCATTCAAATTCAATCTTTCTCCCTTCTTTCTCCTCATAAAATTTTCAATCGTGTGTTTCAGAGATGTTCTCTTCCTCTCCCTTTCACTTCTCTTTGTCCTCTTCTTCCTCTCTCCTTACATCCTTCCCTCCTCCTCCTGCCACAACCTCCTCTCCACCGCCGATGACCTCGATGACCTATCTCTTTTCCATCGCGCCGCCGTCTCCTCTTCCAACAACCACCGTCTCATCTCACCTCTCCCAGGCTCCTCCTCCAAATATCGCATTCCTCTTCCTCACACTCAGATCTGATCTTCTTGTCTCTCTGGGAAACGTTATTCCAAAGCCACATAGATCTCTACAACACTTACATCCACGCAGATCCATCCTCTGTCGTGTCTCCCTTTCTTGATTCCTCCATCAACGCCAAATTCATCCCAACGAAGAAAAACGCTGGAGATTTGAATCTAGATTGGAGATAAGTCGCAAATCGTCGGAGATTCGAGTCTAGGTTGGAGATGAAGTCACAAATCGCTGGAGATTCAAAGACGAAGGAGATAAACGTAGTAGGAGATAGGTTTTTTCGCAGGAGGAGAAAGAGAAGGGAGAGAAAGAGAAACGACGGGAGAAAGAGATCGTAGGAAGGAGATAGGAAGGGGAAGAAATTAGGTTTAATTCATTAAGGGTAAGAGAGTAATTTCACTACTCTAAACCTAATGTAATTTTGTAAGGAATTAAATTAGTGGTATTTCTAAAAAATTGTATCTTGAAAGTGGTATTTCAAGCAATTTTCCAACATTATATAATGTTTTTTATAATTTAGCTATATAAAAAGAGGGATAAAATAGTCAATTGTTTTGTTTAATCCTTATGTATGTATGTTAAATCCTTTGTTAAATGTTTATTAAAATTTTAGGAACCCTCACCAAAACTATATAAATCATTCATAAATATTAGTATACACTTTCTAAAATTTTAAGAATATAGTTTTATGTATGTTAAACTCATTTTTAAATGTTTATTTAAGTTCTAGGAACATTTTCTTAAAAATATGTAAACTATTCCTAGATATTTTAAGATTTGTTTTTGAAAAACCGTTTTATGAACCATTTCCTAAAAATATGTAAAACATTCATAAATATTAGTATACACTTCCTAAAATTTTAAGAACATGGCTTTATTTATGTGAAACCCATTTTTAAATGTTTATTAAAGTTTTACGAACCCTTTCCTAGAAATATGTAAATCATTCATAAATATTAGTATACATTTCCTAAAATATTAAGAACATAATTTTATGTATGTTAAACCCACTTTTAAATGTTTTAGAAATATTTTTCTAAAATATGTAAATCATTCCTAAATATTTTAATTTTTTTTCAAAAACTGTTTTAGGAAATCTTTCCTAAAAAATGTAAATCATTCATAAATATTTTATACATTTTCTAAAATTTTAAGAACATGTTTTTTGTGTATTCTATTTTTAAATGTTTATTAAAAGTTTAGGAACCCTTTCCTAAAAGTATGTAAATTATTACTAAAAATTATTATACATTTCCTAAATTTTGAAAAAAAAATTCGAATTTACTATTAATTTATTTTTTAATTTTAAATTTTATTTTTAATTACATGTGGGAGTGAGGGGTAAATAGTCTTTTATCACTTTTAATGAAACATTTTTCTCAATTTATCTCATTCAGTTCATTTTGATCACATAAACTTGAAAATGATATATTTTAGGGTATTTCTCAAGATACTAATCAATAAATAATACTAAAATTTATATATAATAAAAAAAAATTATGATATATATAAGTAATTTTAAAAATGAAAACTAGATTCTGGTCCATCCTTAGGACGGGATTTGTTACTATATATGTAATAATCTTTTATATTTGTAAATTTATTATAATATATTAATATTAATTGATAATTTTGTTAATTAATGTTAATTACATTTTTTAATGCATAATCAAAAATATCATGAATTTTTTTTTTTGATAATTACTTAAGACATGTTTAAATGTATTAATTGTAGTTACAATTTTTTGTTAATTTTTTTAGATTTATTATATATCTTAAGATTTGAAATCAAGAGAATATTTTTATTGAAATATTTCGATCGTATATATGGTTAGTATTTGAATTCCTTTATTGATAGATTTTTTTTTTAATATCACATGTATTTTTCAATATAGTGCATATTTGTTTTTTCAATATCACTTGTATTTTTCAATATATTGCATATTTGTTCACATTTGTAAATGATAATTTTACCCTAAATGAGACTCTTAAAAAATCAAATAGAATCAATGGCAAAAATTGTAATATAACATGGTACAAAATGTTTTTTTTATAATGTTTCCTATTTTAATAGTATAGATTGTCTGCATATAGCGTGAATATTTATCTAATATATTATATTAAATAAAATTAAATTAAAAATGTTGAGGAGAAGGAGAGAAACAGTTGATAAACTGTTAGAACTTAGAACCCATCTCTCTCGCGTGGCTGGAACGGTTTGACAATAAATTCAATCTTGTCTTGGATGCCCACCCTACAGAATAATATCCATTAGAATCCCATCCCCTATCTTCTTTAATCTGCTTCTCCTAATTTTCCTTGTTGCTTGGTTGGATACCCTTTGCCCTGACCTTTTCCAACCCCTGACTTAGTTATTTTTAACAAAATAAAATTTAGTTATATAACAAAATCATATTAAAATATTAATATAATATTTTTTCAGAAAACCTTATGAATTTCGTGCTCTTACACACAATAAGAATCAGATACTGTCATTATCAAGCTTTTAATGTCCTTTATATAATTTTCTAATTACATTAATTTAAAATTTCTACTCGTCAACGCTTAGATTTTAGATAGCATAAAAAGAGATACACACTTGTACACACCTAGTTTACCTTCACGACAAAACTCAAAACTGTTGCATTCCTCAACAGGAACAGCAATGGAGTCTCAGTCTCAGACTAGTCAACCCGACACCCTAAAGCGTTCTCCCTTCACCGGAATATTCCATAAACTGAAAACCAATCTTGTTTTCCGGTCAAAGCTCGCCGAAATAAACGGTGCAATGGGTGATCTCGGCACCTACATACCGATCGTCCTCGCTTTAACTCTCGCCAAGGATTTGGATTTAGGCACAACACTGATATTCACCGGCATATACAACGCTGTAACCGGAGCGGTTTACGGCGTACCGATGCCGGTTCAACCGATGAAATCGATCGCAGCCGTGGCGATTTCATCAACAACGGAAGATTTCGGTATACCGGAGATCATGGCCGCCGGAATTTGCACCGGAGGGATCTTGTTCGTGTTAGGGATCTCTGGTTTGATGCAGTTTGTGTTCAATATCATTCCTTTATCGGTTGTTAGAGGGATTCAGTTGTCACAAGGCTTAGCCTTTGCAATGTCTGCGGTTAAGTATATCAAGAAAGAACAGGATTTTGTAAAGTCTAAGAGTGCTGGTGATAGGCCATGGTTCGGGTTAGATGGTTTGGTGTTGGCTTTGGTTTGTGTTCTCTTCATAGTTGTTGTGAATGGAGATGGTGAAGAAGAAGAAGGAGAAGAAGAGAGAGATGGTACGAGAAGAAGAAGAAGATTGGTTTCGATAAGGAAGGTTATAGCTAACGTACCATCTGCTCTGTTGATTTTCTTGTTAGGTGTTGCTTTTGCTTTTATAAGGAAGCCAAGTATCATACATGATATTAAGTTCGGACCGTCGAAGATGAAGTTAGTGAAAATGAACAAAGAAGCATGGAAAAACGGGTTTTTGAAAGGGACGATTCCACAGTTACCTCTCTCTGTTCTCAACTCTGTTGTGGCTGTGTGTAAGCTTTCGTACGATTTGTTCCCTGAGAAGAAGTTCTCGGCTACATCGGTTTCAATGACTGTTGGGTTGATGAATATGGTGGGATGTTGGTTTGGGGCAATGCCTACATGCCATGGAGCCGGTGGCTTAGCCGGGCAGTACAAGTTTGGTGGAAGGAGTGGTGGGTGTGTGGCACTCTTGGGAATAGCTAAGTTGGTGCTAGGGTTGGTGTTGGGAAGTTCATTGGTGGGTATAATGGAGAAGTTTCCGGTTGGTGTGATTGGAGCTTTGCTACTGTTTGCAGGTATAGAGCTTGCAATGGCTGCTAGAGATATGAACACAAAGGGAGATGCATTTGTGATGCTTCTGTGCACAGCTGTGTCATTAGGCTCAAATGCTGCGATAGGCTTTGCGGCTGGGATTATATTGTATATGGTTTTGTGGCTGAGGAACTACGGAAGGGTCAAGCCCACTGGGCTTCCACTGCAAGCAGAAACAATCCGTTGTCCCGATGAACATCCTTGAAGGTCTTCCATCTTCTTCTTTATTTCTGCTTCTAATGTGCTTTTGATGTTTTATACCTGAAAATAAAATGTTCAAACTAAATTGAACTGCGTCTTACTACGAGTGCATTGTTAATAACTACATTTGTTTGACTTGTTTTTATTGCAATTCAGTGTGCCAACGTTTGTGATAATAGAAAGAAAAAAGAGTGTGATGGATTGACCAAATTGCTCTGTAGTCATCTGTTGAACAACTTATCTATGTACAAAAGAAGCTAATTAAATGATTACTTATTAACATTTCTCATCTTCCTTTTTAACCATCTTCTCCTGTTTTCTCTCTTCTTTACTAATACTATTACCAGAACCAAAACTTGATCTTTACTTATAGGTGTCCCAGCTTTCATGATGTCATGTTTCAGTAACAGTTAGTAGTAGTAATATTGGTTCCAAAAATCAAATGTCGAACTGCATGGCAATTGAATCATCAAATTTTAACCGGTTTAACTTTGTTGTCTCAAATTAGTTTAACTTTGTTGGCTATATCATTTTACTTTCAGCATAAATTACACCATGTTAGTTCGTCTTTGGTCTTTGGTATTTTACCCTTAAAAACCTGTGGGCTAAACCTTATAACTAGGCATGCGACTTCGGATAGTTCGGATCAATTCAGGTTGGATATTCAGATATTTTGGTTCGGATCATGCAAGTTTGTTTAGCTTGATCCAATATATCCGACATTTCCGAAAAATACAATTTGATTTGAGATTAATCAATTTTTTATACAAAATTTTAGATTTTTATAATAAAAAAACACCATAAGCTCGATCTATATCGATCGGTAATATTTATTGTCTCTCCCATATTTGCCTTCCATCAAGGTCACGTCTCCTCTGTTTGAACACGAAAGTCTGTTCATTTATAGATTAAACTGTCAGTTACTTATTGTATATAATTATATATGATAAATCAATGCTTAGAAGGAAAAAAAAATGAATTAACTTCTACTAGAGAGTCCATGAATTCGTGTTCTTGCATCATTTGTTCCATGCTCTTTTGTTTATCTGACAAAACTGCAGTCTGAATCCAATTTTGTGTTAAAACAATGTTTCAACCATAGGAGGAGACAGAGAACTCCTGTACGGGTCTAGGATTCGACCGGCAGTGCTGAAAGCAGATTCAGATGAAACCGTGGAGACAGGAATCGCAAGGACGCCCTTTGCTATTTCAGATAACACAGGAAATTTCACACTATTGTCTCTCCACCATGATAGAATGTCATATTGCATACCCAGCCTATTTTCTGATTCTACTTCAACCTTTTCCATCAAGTATATGGTTAGCTCATTAGATGAAGCAGCACACTGGTTCTCAGACTGCATTTGTTTATAAAGGGTGGAAAAAATTGTTGACCGACGATGACGAGTGCTACTAGATCCTCCAATCTTCATATTAGTAACCAAACAATCTGCCTGTCCACTGTCACTTTGTTTTGACATATCCATATTCTTGCTTTGAGATATCTTATATCCATCACTAGGGACATTGTCAAAATGTACATGAAAGAAAAGGTCTTTCTACAAAGCTTATTTAGTACTAGCACTGTGAAAAAGATCCAAATGGAACAAATGGTAACTCATCTAGACAGGGTGGAAAAATGTACATGAAAGAAAAGGTCTTTGAGATTCAAATGTCTTTCGAGATAGACAGCAACCTCACAAAAATGAATAAAGCCTGGACGTTCCACAGTTGCAAATGGTAACTCATCTAAAACAATCATCTTAGCAGTTGCTTGTCTGCAAGCTTTTTGATCAAATATAACTGACACAAGCTGACCACCTTTACTACTTTTAACCAACATCTTTTGAGTGTTGGACTCAACAAAAGATTTGTATCCTTTGCATGCATTGTGGTGAGTCCACAGAACACTAGTCCCAGATTTTGGTTTGTACTTAAGGACTGAGGGACTGTGGTTACAGCTAACCTTTTCAGGATCATCCTTAGACTTGGTGAGAAATTTCCATGCATCAGAACGAGGAACATATTGCTTATTTTGTTTTGGCAACGACGCATTAGTAGTATCAGTAGGAACTTCTGTTGGTTGCTTCCTTTTTTGTCCTGCAGATCCCGTTTGATTGACCATAAAATCAACCATCTACAATAAGCGTAAAAAAAAATTAATTGATCATAAAATAAAGAACCAGATAAATATAGCAAATAAAAATTCATGTTCGCCTCTGTTATTCCAAATATATTTCATGCTACAATCTTTAAGGCATGCAAAATTAAATATCAAAGAAGAAGACTTAAAGAGAAGAAGATTCCTTGACTGTGTTGTGTTGGTATGTGCGGCGCCACGACGATATCGCTTAATTAAGTACTTTTATACCTATAACTAATATATTTTTAACAATAAAGAAAACCTAGATGTTGGATTTTTGGTTTTGGAATACATCGCAAAGCCCAAAAAAAATGAATACATCTTATATACTATAACATATAAGTTATTTATTTACCCATACCATTAATGTTTTGTAGTGTATAATATATATATATAATTATACACTGTTTTATGTTTAATCGGTTTTCTTCGGTTTATTTGGTTTGTTTGGTTTATAACCTAACCATATCCATATACTGCGGTTTTTAAAAAATGACATCCATACAGTTTATACGGTATTACCAAAACCAAACCATATACTCTATTTCGGTTCGGTTCGGTTTGGTTTTACCGTATTGAACACCCCTACTCAAAAGTGTTAAGTATCAAGCCAAACGTAAGTACTAAGTATAAAAGTAAACAAAGGAGACTAAGGAGTTTGTAACTTTAACTCCAAATGCACCTCCCTTAATGATCAGATTCAGATCGTTTATGAGAATCTACACAAGAACTAAAAGTTAGATTTTACTATGACATTGAGTTCAGATGAAAAATATAGAGAAACATAGAAGTATAACCTCCTTACCAAGTGACTCATAAAAGTCAAGTTCTTCAAACATTTGCACCAAGGTAGGAAGTTTTCTTTCGGCTTGTATGGAAGTCCGCAACCATTGTTGTGTGCAAATCAAAGCCTCAATCATGTAAGGAGTCAAACAACTTCGAAAAAGATCCAATATTCGACCAGTAGTACTAAAAGCCGACTCTGAAGCAACCGAGGAGACTTGGATTGCAAGCACATCTCGTGCTAACTCTGCTAAGATAAGATATTTAACATTACTAAATTTCCACCAATGTAGAACATCATAATCTAATCCCAAGCTGTTTGTTTGTCGTGGTTCCCTCTTCTCCATCAGATATATGTCAAGCTTACTACTTGCTTCTTCATTAGCCGGTTCATTAACAATTTATGAGTACATCGAATCTATTCGTTCATAGTCATCATTATCCGATAAATCAAACAAATCACTTGCTATCTTAGAATACCCATGATCACTTTTGTTTCCATTGCTATCACCTTGACACGGCTTGGCCAAGAGAAATGCATACTCATCATATAACTGACACATCACACTTTTTATAGACTCTTTAAGATGATTGCTTTCCATACTATCTTTACTGTAAAGCTTGTCAAAACAAATGGAAGCAGACTGCATTTTATTCTTTGGATCAAAAACGATTGCAATGATAACAAGAGCATTCATATTGAGAAGCCCATCCCAGTATTTCTCAAACTTTTCCCTCGTATCTCTTGCTTTACTTCTAACTTCTGCATCACCATTGTTGCTTAATGCAATCAAATTCCTTTCTATTATCACAATCTCATTGTAACAAAGTGAAGATGTGACTGTTTTAGATGCAGAAAAGGACAAGGTGGAATGAAAAATATCTTTAAAAACTTCACCAAACACTGCACTTCATCCCAGCTACAGGTAGTTGGAGGTCCAACTCGTTTCTCTCCATTCTCTTCTTTTTCAAAGAAGTAATCATTGTAAAGCTTATCTTCATCCAACAGCTTATCAAAGGAAACCCGTAACTTCAATGCAGCCATGGGCATAAGGTATGTTGAATTCCATTGTGTTACACAATTAATGATAAGCTGCCTCTTGTCACTTTCCCCGTCTCAACCCAAGATTTATATTTACTAACTAGATTTTCACTCGTGCTTTAATTTCATAAGTAAAAAAATCTTTATTTTTACTTTTTAATTTGTTTGGAAAATTTTAATTTGTTTCTCTGATATTGATTTTTTTTCTTTGGAAAATACTTATTTATAGATGTGAAAGTTTAAAATATCTTTGCATATATTATATATTTTATTAAGTTTTAACCCATTTCCAATGCGGATGACATTATTTAATTTTTTATTTAATTTTTTACGTTGTAAAAGTTATAAGATAAGATATGTTGATGATTTATTTTGGTTTGTAGTACTAATTTTGTATTTATAGTATTATTATATAATATGATTATAGATTTAATATATATTTATATACTTATATTTTTTATTATATTATATTGTGTATTATTTTATTTTATACAATATGTTATTTCACCTATTTTAAATGAATGTAATTTTATATTTATAAAAATTAAAAAACTAACTGTTAATTTAGTATGTTTTATATCAAAATATATATAAAGATATGATAGTATTTTCATTTTTTTTTTCCTATTTATAAATCAAAATTTAATTTATTAATTTTTGATAGTTTAAAAAAAATTATTTACAAGTTTTGTTTATTATTTTTTTATTAAAAAGTGAAAAAGATGAAAAAATTATTTTAAATATATTATGTTTTGCTAAAACAAGAAATATATATTTATGTTAAAGATATTTAAAGATATTAAAATATATTATGAATAAATTAATTAATAATTGATTTGACTATTTTGCCATTAATGAAATCTTAACACTTTTAATAATTTTAGTGACATTTTATGTAATATAACACATGACTAATGATTTATTTCATATAATGATCATGTTTTAATATAATATACTAGATTACAACATGCACTAAGTGCGGGATAAATTTATAATATACATTTTATATTTCAAATATACAATTAAAAATATTGATTTGATTCAAAAACGATAAAACCTCAATAAAGAAAATTAACGTCTTATCGCGAGATAAATTTATAATATAAATTTTTTTTTGTCAAAAATATAAATTTTATGTTTCAAAATTAAAAAATATTGATTGGATTCAAAAACGACAAAATTCAATAAAAAAAAAAACTAACGTTTTTTTCCAGTAAAATTTTTGATTGTATTTGTATTTTTAAATTATAAATTTAGTAGATTAAAATTAACATAAAACTATAACTATAAATTAAAATTTTACTAATTTAATATATATAAATATTTAATCAAATCTTCTTGCATAAAATCTAAAATCTGATATATTAAAATTATGTTTAGAAGAGAGTTTTGATTCTATTTGAAATTTTGAGAGTATTAAATAGATATCCTGCCATTTAAAAAGATATCATACGATTTGGTTTTGATTTAATTTTGATTTAAATTTTATTTATAATTGAGATATATTATTTGACTAAAATAGTCTTAATGAATATTTGAAAAAAATCACTAAAAAAACAGTGGTTGTCATTACATGTAATATACATGTGACATTAAATTTTAATCATAATTGGGATCCTTTCAAAACACTTTCAAATCACCTAAAATTCATTACTTAAAATATTTCGAATAACAATGAATTTGATAGTTAATTTTAAAATCACAAGTTCAATAAACTAAATTTTAAAATGGTTTTTAAAATCCATGTTTGAATAACATTGAATTTATGATTTTAATACAAATCACCTCAAATGTTTGATTGAATACACCTCACTAAGGGAGGTGTATTCAATCTTATATTTGAAAAGATTTGAGATGATTTGAGTTTTAATGAATTTTGAGATGATTTTTGGTGAATTAGGAAAGTTACAATGATTTTAATTAAAATACTCTATAATCCCATCTAAAACCATCGAAATTGGATTTTAATAATTTTTACTACGAAATTCCACCAAAACACTTCTAAATCACCTAATATTCATTATTTAAAATATTTCCAATAACAGTGGATTTGAAAAATCATTTTAAAATTCATGTTTTAATAACATCAGATTTATCTTGATTAAATTCACCCTTAAATGTTCTTTCTATAATATTTTATATTTTAATAGAATAGACTCGATCAAAAAACGAAAATAGTTCATTTGCACTAAACCAACCCGTTACATGGACAAGAAACACACTATTTGTGATATTCTGACCCGGGCCCGAAAGAGAAAAAGGAGGCTCAGGACTCAAAACGCGACTAGTGCGGTTAAAACGCACTTTTCATTTCACAACTTTGATACGAAGCTTGGTTTATGGTTTTTAAGTTCCAAACGCCGTTTGTTCTTCTTTCCTATCTCTACGCTTCTTTCTCTTTCTCTCTGGAACTCGGAAGCTTCTTCGATTTCCGTCTTAGACCCTATTTGTATCTCTTATCGAAGAAACTCTATCTCTGGGATTGAGTAGAGTTGGTCGCCGTAACTTAGAAACCCTAATTTCTGGGCCCTTGTGCAGTCGCACAGTTTCCACACGCAAAGGACCTGTCTTGCTCATCATTCAATTTATGTCAGGATTCCGGAACTTGTATTGTCTTAAAGTCTGAAGCTTTCGGGGACTAAGAGCTCGTACTTCTTGGTCCCCAGCAGATGAGTGGTGATAATGAGCCTGAGATTGCAAACCCCTTTTCTTGGTACTCCTCTTCTTCATGGTTCTTTAAATGGTAGAAACATCAAAATTAATGCTTTTGATGACAGAAGGAGCCGTGGTAGAAGAGCATTCCGCAGCAAGCGTATTTGCTCAGAGAAGAAGAATGATTGGTTAGCACAAGTAGCGAAATTTTCTCGATTTTGTGGGAAAAATGTAGAGCTTTTGAGGAAGTCTCTAGATTCTAGAAGTAGGATGATGGAGGTTAAGTGTCTGAAAGAGCCTTTTGTACGAAGCAAGGATTTGGTTAGGTCTTTGGCTCCTGTTTGGGAAGAAGGTTTGTTTTTTCTGAGGTGTTCTGTTTTCTTTGCTGTTATCTCTGGTGTTTGTTTATTGGTATGGTATGGACAGAACAAAGCTCGTGCTTTTGTTGAGACTAAGCTTTTGCCGTCGGTTTGCTCTATGGTTAGTGAGAGTATTCAGCGTGAGGTTGATTTCGGAAAGGTTAGAAGAGTTTCACCATTGTGCATAACACTTGAAGCGTGCTCCACTGGGCCTCATGGTGAAGAATTCTCGTGTGGTGAGGTTCCGACTATGAAACTCTGTGTTCGTCCTTTTGCTAGTTTGAGGAGGGGAAAGATAGTGGTCGATGCGATTCTGAGTAATCCAACAGTCTTGGTTGCACAAAAGAAGGATTTTACATGGTTAGGGATACCATTTTCTGAAGCTAGTTTGCAAAGTCGTTTGTCCTCTGAGGAAGGGATTGATTTTCGTACCAAAACTCTAAGAATGGCTAGGGAGGAAGCAGGGATCCGTTGGGACAATGAACGGGACAATGATGCAAGAAAAGCTGCGGAGATGGGCTATGTTGTTCCTTGTAAAGATTTTTCTCAAGCTAAAGATGATGCGATGAAGCACGATAGGCGTTTGACTGAAATAGCAAATTCCAACTCGTTTATTTGCATGGATGAAAATATGCATTCAGCAGATCAGCATTGCTTGGACACAGGAGTTGATTATGACGTGAAGCACGCTGAGTTGGAGAAATCATTTGGCATAAAGATTCCTGGTTCTGGGCTCAAGTTCTTGTCTAAAATGTTAAAGGGCCCGAGGAAGTACAAATTTAAGTGGAACTCAAGATTACACAATAATTCAATGTCTGATATTAGTGCCAAGAAGCGGATTCTTGAGCGGAGTGCTTCAGCAGCTCTATCTTATTTCCACAGCCTATCACAACAAAAGTCTGACGAGTTGAGTTTGGATATGCTATTAGTCAAAGGTGAGAGAGAAATCAATAATCAATATGATTATCATGTGCCTTATGGTGAACATACATCAGCTAATGGTTTGGATGGGGAAGATTATCGAGGGAAGGGAAAAGCCCCCATCGCTCTAAAAAAGGTTACAACGTTAGACAAGTTCACTGTATCACGTGATCCATTCCTTATGACTGTTGATAGACTCTGTGCACTTTTACAAACTAAAGGAAGCTCATGTGGTGAAAAAATTGTGAATTCTACTGATACTGAGACTTTAAGCAGTCAGAGAGGGGATATATCTATGCATGTTGAAGATGTTCGACATGGTAATAGAAGTGGAAATCAATCTCGCGACTTTACTTTCAGAAAGCATGAGCATAAGCCTGTAGCAAATCATTGGCGTCCTACTTGGTCATGGAACAGAAGATTGAAGGAAGTGGTCTCCAATATTTTAACTGGTTCGTCTAAGAGGTTAACGGGAGGGGCAGGTACGAATGCAGCTGACAATGCTTCTCACTTGAGTGATGGACTAGAGAAGCTGCCTGCTGTTTATGATGAGAAGACACTACCATTCATGCTTGATACCGTGCAGTTTAAAGGTGGGACACTTATTCTATTAGCTTATGGCGATACTGAGCCCAGGTAAAGGTCATCTATCTTTGTAACTGTAGTTTTCAAATCAGATATTTGATACCCTTTCCTTTACTCTCCAACTCCAGCTTTTAATAATCGAATTTGTAGCATTACGCTTTTATTTTTGGCATTGGTTTAAGTGGATTACAGACCCTATGAAATCTTATGATATCAGTAGGGTCTTGTACATCACTGCTTACTTAGTGATTGAAGTAGAGATCTTGTTAAGTGACTGATTTTAGTAAACAACATATATCATGTAGAGAAATGAAGAACATCCATGGACATGTTAAGTTTCAAAATCACTATGGTCGTGTGTACGTGCAACTTGGTGGAAACTGTACTATGTGGAGGTCAGATGTATCATCTGAAGATGGTGGGCTTTTGTCTGTTGATGTTTTTGTTGATACTGTGGAACAGAACTGGCATGCAAATTTAAAGGTCGCCAACTTCTTTGTCCCGGTAAGTTATCAGGTTGAATAGATGACTTATGTTTGGTATCAATTGCAATGGTTGACTTATTCTGCATCTCTACAGATTTTTGAAAGAATTCTAGAGATCCCAATTGAGTGGTCTAAGGGAAGAGCTACTGGTGAGGTGCTTTTCTGATGTCCATTGTGTGCCATCTTAGTGAACTAAAGTTTTATCATATATACGAGCTTTAACAGTCTATGGTTTCTGTTATTATCCTTTTCAGTTATTTTTTTCTGTACTCTTTTCCTTGTACAATATCTCTAGTTGCTGTTACAATATGCCCAATTAGCTAGTCATTCCAGTGTCACAAGCTGGCTAGAGAGCACCTTATTGTTGGAGTATATATGTGTGATAGATTGCGACAGATCTTTTTGTCGAGTTGGGAGTTCTTTCTTCTACAAGTTTGTTGAGTCTGAGAAAATTTTCGGAAAAAAATATTGTTTAGCCCTTGGGTTTCCTTTCACTAACTGTCGTCTATTGCGTTGCAGGTTCATCTGTGTTTGTCTAGAGGTGAAATATTTCCAAACCTACATGGCCAGCTTGATGTCACAGGACTAGGCTTTCATATATATGATGCACCTTCGTCGTTTTCTGTAAGTCTTCTATGAAGTCTTTCCTGAAGATGCCTTCTCATCTCTTTATAATATTTTATGTGCGTTAGAAGATCTGTAATATATTTCTTTCTATAGAGGTTTTACACTTTCCATGTAATTGTTTAGATATAATGCTTCTCCTGTCGTTATCTTTTAGCTACAAACACAGGATGCCAGCTCAAGGTTTTCTTTGCATAGTCAGGCTACTTTTTGCCTCATATAATCTCAATTTTCTTTTGCAGGATGTCTCAGCCAGCTTGTCTTTCCGTGGCCAGCGCATTTTCCTTCATAATGCTAGTGGTTGGTTTGGAAAGGTCCCCTTGGAGGCTTCTGGAGATTTCGGTATCCATCCTGATGAGGGGGAGTTTCATCTGATGTGTCAGGTAGTATTTGTTATGTAAACCCCTGACCTATATGGCAAATGTTTTATCTAGATTACCAGTCAAAGAAAAATGGAAATGAATTTATATGGGTCAATATTCTCGCTACATAGAATGACTTCCCTGATCTTAATGCCTGATTAGTTTGTTTTTTCCCATCAAAATTGCTGAGTGTTCCTATTTTTTATTCAGGTTCCTTATGTGGAAATTAATGCTTTGATGAAAGCGTTCAAGATGAAGCCCTTGTTTTTTCCGGTATCATTTATATTTCCATATACATGTTCTGTTATACTTCATCATTTATCTTGCCCTTTATGTATTTTCATTTCTTTTTTTTTTTTGCTTCTTAGTGACTCATTTATCTTGTCCCAATTCATTCTACCATCTTGGACTGCAGCTAGCTGGTTCTGTCACAGCTGTATTCAACTGTCAAGGCCCGCTTGATGCTCCCGTTTTTGTGGGAAGTTGTATGGTCTCTAGGAAGATAGCTTATCTGTCTCCAGATCTCCCCGCATCTTTGGCATATGAGGCAATGCTGAAAAACAAGGAAGCTGGTGCAGTTGCAGCATTTGACCGTGTTCCATTTTCATATCTTTCTGCCAATTTCACATTTAACACTGACAATTGTGTAAGTATTTTCTGTCTGCTTCCACCTCTGTGAAGTAGTCTATGTATGATATTTTCGAATATTTTCAAATTAGCCTATTTCTTTTGATAGGTTGCTGATTTATATGGTATTAGAGCTACCCTTGTTGATGGTGGTGAGATTCGTGGAGCAGGGAATGCTTGGATCTGTCCGGAGGTATGCTATATTTATTTCCCGTCTTTCTATATTCCTACGGCAATTGACCTTGCATCATTACTTTATTGGGGTTTGGGTAGGACTGGGGTGAGAGAAAGCAGGATCCCATGGATTGGGCTCAATGTTGAGTTTTCTTTTGAGGGGTTTACAGATTGCTTACTCTTTCCAGCTGATTTTAGGAATATCCCGTTAGGCTTGTAAATTGACTGCGTCAAGCTTCATCTTTTGTCCAAGTAAATGGTTATCATTTTGTGCTCCACATCAGGCATGTTTAGTATCTGTGTAGACATGATGAGCCACTATAGATGGTGGTTGCTGTGTCTGAGGCATAGGGTTTTTTTTTTTTTTTGCTTCTTTTCAATGGAGCATATGGTATGATAATTTCCATTTTAATTAACTTGGTATGTTACTGAAGAAAAAATGCTTATGTTTCGGTAAGACCAGCCTGTCTTACTTGTCTCTATTTGCAAAATATATAGAAGTTTCAATTTTGTCTGGCCTCCATCTGATTACTATTTTCCTTTAATAAAATTTTAACTAGCTCACTTGACATAATGTTTTATAAGGTTAATCTGAGGGATTATATGTTAATCATCTCATAATCTAATATCTTCATATCGTCATCCCTTATATAGCAATTTGTATGTTATATCTCTACAGGGGGAGGTAGACGATACAGCACTGGATGTGAACTTTTCAGGAAATATATCATTTGATAAGGTTTTGCATCGTTATATGCCTGAATATCTTGATCCCGGGCTGCTGAAGTTAGGCGATTTAACTGGGGAGACAAAACTTTCTGGGGCCCTCTTGAAACCGTATGGTTCCCTTGCCTTTCTGCTGGGATATAGTTAGTGTTCACTCATCTTTGTGCTTGTCTTATTTGCTCCATCTGAATTTTGAGTGCAGGAGATTTGACATCAAGTGGGCCGCACCTAAAGCTGATGGCTCCTTAACTGATGCTCGGGGAGATATTGTGATATCACATGATAATATCATCGTTAATTCATCATCTGTTGCTTTTGATCTATACACAAAATTAGATACCTCATACCGAGACCAGTGTTTGTCTCACCAAGACTTCAGTCAAGGGGAGGCCATGCCATTTGTTGTTGAGGGGCTTGATTTAGATTTACGGATGCGTAATTTTGAGTTTTTCAGCTTGGTCCCTTCCTACCCATTTGATTCCCCAAGACCTACACATTTAAAAGCCACAGGAAGGATCAAATTCATGGGGAAGATAAAACGAGATAGCACCACAAAAGATGGAGACGATGAGTCAGACAACTGTGAAGATGCAGCTGCAATTTCAAGCCTCGTTGGTGAAATTTCCATCTCAAGTCTCAAGCTGAATCAGTTGATTTTGGCCCCGCAGCTGGCTGGACTTTTGAGCGTTTCCCGTGATCATGTTAAGGTAATCTACTGATTCCTTGCTTCTTCAGTGATGTGTATCATCAGTACCAGTAACACAAGGAGCACTAGTAGTAACAGACCTTTTGTCCGGCAGTAAAAGAATTGTGATTGATACGAGAATTCTAATCGTTGAAGCTTTTTTCTTTAATTGTTTTTGTCATTTTATTAAAATCATGAAGGCTGTCTTGTCAAATTTGTGTCAGTATGTCTCCTATATCTGATTTGAACAGTGTTCCAAACAGATTTTTTTAGTTAGATAGTGGTTAATCCACGATTTTTTATACTAATATTTTATAGTATTGTTGCATTTCTAGCTTGATGCCGTCGGCCGGCCAGATGAAAGTCTTACGCTAGACTTCGTAGGTCCACTACAGCCTAATTCTGACGAAAATGTACAAAGTGGAAAGTTGCTCTCTTTTTCTCTGCAAAAGGGACAACTAAGAGCTAACGCTTGTTATCAACCACAACAATCCGCTACTTTGGAGGTATTGTTTTCTCTTGTATGCATCATATGTTTTGATATGATCATTTGAAGAAAAATTGAGAATCGGCAACAGATGGTTTACATTTTGTCCCCGTATCTGTATCTGGTTGCAGATACGCCATTTTCCACTTGATGAGATGGAGTTGGCCTCGCTGAGAGGGGTGATTCAAAGGGTAAGTACATTCGTACGAGTTCATTCTGTGCTAGTACTTAGTGAGTTCAGATATAGATCGGTATTAAAGGTATCCTCAGTTTGAAAGTATTTCCAGGATTTTCTTTTGCATGTTCACAACGTCAAACGAAAAATTAGGCTAACTTAATAGAACGTTCCGAAGATGACGTGTTAACTGCAGAAGAATAATGGAACTGGAAGTTCAAATGTAATTTGATGCTTCTGATGGGAGATTATAAGGACGGTTCATACACTTTAGGAAGTTACCATGGAAATTGGCAAACTAATCGTAAGTTGTTGATCCATTAATGATTGCAATACACTGTAAATGATTATTAAATTTTGTGTTCATGGAGTTCAGCCCCTATGCACTGACGTACAAAACATTCTTGCTCAAGTCTTGAGAGTTTAAAACTTTATCATATTATCAGATTCACTAATATGAAGGTAAAATCCACTTCGTTTATGTGCTATTTACGAACATCTGTATTTGATTAGAGATGATGGATCAAAACTTTGATGAACACAGCAGGCAGAATTCAAGATCTTTTACAAGCTCTACAGAAATGCAAAAGGAAAAGGATTTGAATAGTAGAAAGTCATGAGCAACTGTTCATTAGGGGAACTGTTAGCAGATAAAGTAGAATGAGAATCTCATATGTGACTAGCGTAGGAGATGTAGAATGTTAGGTCTATCACGACGCTTTCGCTAATGAGCCTGAGAAGCCGAAATCATACTCGCTCAGTTTCACCACTTAATCAGGAGATATGATTTCATTGTTCAGCTTTCTTTTCATTTTTGATGGAAAGCGGGTGAAAAATCTTTTGATGACATGTTTCAGGTGATTGATGCTTGAAAGATTTAGAAACGGTTGTAAGATGAGTACTCGTAGTTCTAAATGCATGTGCAGAAAAATCACCTTTGTTCATGGTTTACACTTCAAACTGTTGTTTGAAATTCCTGTGTAGTGATGTGCTATTAGATTATTGTTAACTTAGAAAACCAGCTTTTGAGAAACTACTGGAGAGTTTTTTTTAAATTATCAGTAATATTTTACTTTCCAATTTACTTGCAGGCAGAGATTCAACTAAATCTTCAGAAGCGAAGGGGACATGGCCTGTTGTCTGTGATTCGGCCAAAATTTAGCGGAGTGCTAGGTGAAGCTTTAGATGTTGCAGTAAGATGGAGCGGTGATGTGGTATGTATATACAGGTCCCTGTTCTTTAGATGTTTCTAAATAATCTAGAGAATAGATATCTTGATTAATAACTCATAGTACATCATTTGCCACTATAAAAGATCATAACTAAATCGAGCCTTCTTAATCTCTATGCATTACACCTTGTTTTAAGTGTTTCTTATAATTCAGAGGACTCAAGGTTATAGTAAAGATTAAACAGTGTCTAATTGATAAGTTCATTTTGTAATGAAGACGATATGAGAATATGCATTATGATATTTCTGTTTACCCTTTTCATCTTTCTTCCTGAAGATCACTGTCGAGAAGACTATTCTGGAACAAAGCAATAGCCGGTATGAGCTTCAAGGTGAATATGTATTACCAGGCTCCCGCGACCGAGACCTTGGTCAGAAGGAAGCTGGCAGTTTCTTAATGAGAGCCATGACTGGTCATCTAGGAAGTGTTATATCTTCCATGGGAAGATGGAGAATGAGACTTGAAGTGCCTAAGGCAGAGGTCGCTGAGATGCTTCCTCTTGCAAGGCTTCTTTCAAGAAGTACAGATCCAGCTGTTCACTCAAGATCAAAGGTTGGCTCATTTTTTTTTGCTAAATCACAAGCTTATATTGTGAATAGCCATTTTCTAAAATGTCGAGTCAAAGAAAAATTCAACCTGCATGAGCATGGTTATGTTCGTGTGCTCCAAAATTATGTTCTCATCTTCTCTTTGAGCTGGATGCCCCTGATTATGCTGGTTTCTTGATTGGTATGGCAGGATCTTTTTATTCAAAGTGTGCAAAATCTCTGTCTACAAGCTGACAATCTTCGAGACCTGCTTGAGGTAATGTACCAAGTATGGTGCCTTTCTTCTTTTTGAATGTAACTAACAGGCCTCTGACATAGAAAGCAGATTCTACAGTATGAAAAAAATGAAAGGGTAGATACCATTAAGCTTGTCTTTCTTTGTTTCCTATTCTAAATTTCAAAATTCCTTGAAACCAGGAGATACGTGGGTACTACATTCCAGCAAGTGAAGCCGTTCTTGAAGATTTAAGTCTTCCAGGCTTAGCTGAACTCAAAGGTCATTGGCATGGTTCGTTGGATTCTAGTGGTGGAGGCAATGGCGACACCTTGGTATAAAAACTAACCCTGTCATCTCGTTTTTAAAATGGAAGGGTAAAGATTGTCATCATGTAAAGGAGACTCTCAAATTGGTATTCATAAGCTTTCTAGTCCAAGGTGATGGGTGAATTGTCTTACAAAAAGAGAGAAATAAAACTTTGTATGACTGGGATAACTAAGTGAGATTGTCTATTGATGCTCTCGTTTAAACGTTTTCCTCTTAATATCAGGCTGAATTTGACTTTCATGGAGACGATTGGGAGTGGGGGACTTACAAAACACAGCGTGTTCTGGCAACTGGCTCATATAGCAATGATGATGGGTTACGTCTTAAGGAGATGCTTATTCAAAAAGGAAACGCTACACTGCATGCAGATGGAACCTTATTGGGGCCAAAAACAAATCTTCATTTTGCTGTTCTGAATTTCCCCGTTAGTTTGATACCTACCTTGGTTGAGGTTGTTGAATCATCAGCTAGCGATCTTGTTCACGCTTTGAGGCAACTCTTGTCACCAATCAAAGGCATTTTGCACATGGAAGGGGATCTTAGAGGGAGTCTTGAAAAACCAGAATGTGATGTACAAATTAGATTATTGGATGGCGCGGTTGGTGGTATAGACCTTGGACGAGCTGAAGTTTTTGCGTCTCTGACATCCAACAGCCGTTTTCTTTTCAACTCCAACTTTGAACCATTTGTCCAAAATGGTCATGTGCATATACAAGGAAGTGTTCCTGTTAGTTTTTCACAGAAAAACATCTCTGAAGGAGAAGACGAAGAAACTGATAAAGGTGGTGCAGTGAAAGTTCCTAGCTGGGCAAAAGAAAAGGAAGATGATGAGAAGAGAACCTCAAGGGATAGGAGCGAAGAGGGATGGGACAGCCAACTTGCTGAGAGTCTCAAGGGTTTAAATTGGAATATTTTAGATGCAGGAGAAGTTCGATTGGAGGCAGACATCAAGGATGGAGGAATGACATTGTTGACAGCCATATCTCCTTATGCGAATTGGCTCCAAGGCAATGCTGATATCAAGCTTCAGGTTGGCCAAAATTGAGCTTTACATCGTTATGTATTTAAATTGATCTGTTCGTGTCCTTAAACATTATAGGTCTGACTTAATTCACTTACGCATACCCTCCCTGCTGAACAGGTCGGTGGTACAGTGGAGAATCCCATTATTGATGGGTCTGCATCATTCCACAGGGCGTCTATATCTTCACCTGTGCTCCGTAAACCTCTCACAAACTTCGGTGGGACCTTACATGTTAAATCAAACAGGTTGTGCATTACCTCATTGGAAAGCAGGGTAAGTAGAAGGGGAAAGCTGGTTGTCAAAGGAAATCTTCCCCTTAGATCAATTGAAGCATCTAGTGATGATAGAATTGAGCTCAAATGTGAAGTTTTAGAAGTACGAGCCAAGAACTTTCTAAGGTACAATCTACAATCGTCTCTGCTTTCATGTAGTACATAATTTTGATTTATCTTTTTCTTCTTACTTTTAACAGTCGATAAATCTTGACGAGTGCATATTTTATCCTCGATCAGCTTAACTTAATATATTATTTGCTCTTCTGCTACACCGCATGCTGAGATACTGTCTCGTCTAGACTCATTAGTGAGCTGATTATATTTTCTGATTCCTTATGAGAGTAAATGTGTTGCCAAATCAGTGGTCAGGTTGATACTCAGCTGCAAATTAGCGGATCAATGTTGCAGCCAAATATATCGGGAAATATTAAATTAAGCCACGGAGAAGCTTATCTGCCTCATGATAAGGGTGGTGGAGCTGCCCCTCTCAATAGATTGGCAGTCAATCAATCCAGGATTCCAGGTGCTTCTATTAATCAAGCAGTTGCTTCACGATATTTTGCTCGATTCTTTGGTACTGAACCAGCTTCGTCAAGGATGAAATTCTCCCAGTCAGCTGGTAACTTATGTCTCCACTTGCAAAAATTCTATTTGGACTCTGTAGGTGAAGCTTTGTAATGATCTCTGCTTGTTTTACTCGCAACAGGTGAATCAAAAGCTGTCGAAAAAGAGATTGAAGAAGTGAAAATGAAACCAAATATGGATATCCGTCTGAGCGATCTGAAACTTGTTTTAGGACCAGAGTTGAGGATAGTGTATCCTTTAATTCTTAATTTTGCTATCAGTGGTGAGCTTGAGCTTGATGGAATGGCTCATCCCAAATACATCAAACCAAAGGGTATCCTCACATTCGAGAATGGAGATGTCAATCTTGTGGCTACTCAGGTTTTTGTCTAAATCTCTGTTTTGATTTTCTGTGGTGAACTCATTCATATCATATTTTCTTGCAAAGGTTGACACAAGCTGTCCTCAAGTATTCAACATCTGTTTTGTTTTCTTAACACAGGTGCGCCTAAAGAGGGAGCATCTCAACGTTGCAAAGTTCGAGCCTGAACATGGACTAGATCCTCTGTTAGATTTAGCTTTAGTTGGTTCAGAATGGCAATTTAGGATCCAAAGTCGTGCCAGCAATTGGCAGGACAAACTTGTGGTGACTTCAACTCGTTCTGTGGAACAGGATGCTCTCTCGCCTTCCGAGGTAAATTTGAAGTCAAAACCTCTTATCTGAAATTTGAAAATGTTTGTCGCTGTTCGTCTTCTTGATGAAATTCTCTGTTTATAATCTCACTTTCCTAGGCTGCAAAGGTGTTTGAGAGCCAATTAGCAGAATCCATACTAGAAGGAGATGGACAACTTGCTTTCAAAAAGCTTGCAACCGCAACACTTGAAACCTTAATGCCAAGGATAGAAGGAAAAGGAGAGTTTGGTCAGGCGAGATGGAGGTTGGTGTATGCCCCACAGATCCCAAGTTTACTCTCTGTTGATCCAACTGTCGATCCTCTCAAGTCTCTGGCGAGCAACATCTCATTTGGAACTGAAGTTGAAGTGCAGCTCGGAAAACGTCTTCAGGTCTGACTTATATAACATATAAATCTTCCTTCTCTCTCTCCATGTGGGGTCTTACCAAAATAACAACCAATGGGTTCTTGCTGTCTTATTATATCTACAGGCTTCTGTGGTAAGACAGATGAAAGATTCTGAGATGGCGATGCAATGGACACTGATCTATCAGCTCACGAGCCGTTTACGTGTCCTCCTTCAATCCGCACCATCGAAACGTTTGCTTTTTGAATACTCTGCTACATCGCAAGACTAAGAAGCCTTTTGTCTTCCTCTGTGGGATTCATGAATGGATATTGCCGTTTGTTGCGAAGGAGTGGACTGCAAGGTTTTAGTGACTTTGTTCATTAGCATTTGACAAGAAAATTATTTTATTAGTTGGTCAGGGTGTTTCATTGTTCGCTTCTTTTGGCCTTTTTTATTTCCCTATTTTTGGTCGTTAAAAATGTAAAAATTACGTTGTAAATGTTATATTGTTAGGGAATACAAAATTGCGAAATATCCCAGTTTATATCCAACTTGGGACATGGCTATCGTGGATTCTTTAGATGGATTCAATTGTGTTCGAGCAATTAATCAATTAAAGCTCCTGGAATATCAGTTGCACGCATATCGGAGACTACTATGACATCTCTTACAATGCCAACAGTTCTCCAGTTACAGGAACATATTGAAAGAAGTGAAGACATAAACTGATCTAGAAGTTGAAACAAGCTGTGTAGTCTGGTCAAAATAAGGAAGATATATATCCATCAGTCCAAAAGAAGTTATTGTAAAAAGGTAGACTGGTTATTCCTATGACTTCAGTAAATATTTTGTTGATGCTCAAAGAATATCATGATGGGTTGATTGGAGAATCATTCAGGCGTACTCAAGACGTTAAGAAGAATTCAGAGTTTGTTCCCCTAGAAGAAGATAGTAGTGGGCATTGAAAAATATGTGGCTGCTTGTGATATGTGTTAACGCCATAAGTATTCAATATTATAACTTGCGGGATTACTACATCAATTACCAATTTAGAATCAGATTTGGGAAGCTCTTTGTTAATTTCATTGAAAGGTTACCTTTATCTGAAGGAGTTAATGTAATTATGGCTGTGGTGGATTGTTTGAGTAAACTTGTACATATCTTATGGCTGAAACATCGTTTCAAAATAGTAGATGTGTCAAATTTGTTCTTACAGGAGATTGTTAAGCTACATGTTTATCCCTTAACGATTGCCTCTGACTGAGATTGTATGGGCAAACATAGGTGTTGAACTTACCTCATATGTTTTGCATCGATTACATCCAAAATTATGGGCCAAATACTTGTCTTGGGAAAAATTCACCGAACCAAATCGACAGCAGCAATGCCATGTGACAACCGGTTTCTATATTCTCCATAGAGTACCACTGCGACGTGATTTTTGCATTGGGAGGTACCCTAAACAAAATATCTGCATCTCGACTTGGTTTACCACATATGTTTAGATCTTTTCTTCGTATAATTCTGGTTCAACATCTCGACTTGGTTTATGTTGAATACGGGCTGCGCACCTCCCTTAAAGGCCTAACATAAATTCACCTCGATCTACTAATAATAATTGTCAATCAATTATTATTTGACGTTAATTAAATATTACCATTTATTTGCTTCGGATAAATGTTATTTTAAAGATAATTCCTTTTTCACCTAAAAGAAGATTATTTACTTATTTTTAAGGAAGATAATCATCTTTCCTTAGAGATAATCATCTTTCCTCGAAGATAATCACATCGCCGCGGTAAATAAGGAAAAGATAATTCTGTCGAATTATCATTTTCCTAATTCAAAGGGATTTAGGTCGGCCAGCATCTATTATAAATAGAGAGGAGTTTCCAGCCAGAAGGGACATCTGAAATCCAAAAAAGACATTCACAACATCCACAAAAAGAAAGAGAGCTAACTCAAGAAGATCTAGATTCTTAAACTAGTTTTCTTTAAGTTTTGTTATTTTCCTTGTAATTCATCACCCATCTTTTATAGATCAATAAAATCTCCTTTGATTTTCCTCAAAAAACCCACAAACTTACTTGATTTCTAAATCGACGAAGTAGTAGTTCAACATTTGGCGCCGTCTGTGGGGACTATTGGGGATAAATCAAGGAATCAGAATTCTAAAAAGATGGTCCACACATCTCATCTCGAAATTAGAAACAACAACGAGATGCTTCCAGAGGATCAACAACAACAGCCAACGTGTCCTCCGTTTGATCCAGTCGCCCTCATGCAGACCACGATGGAGAACCTCACCAAAAACCTTGACGAACGCCTCAACGGCCTCGAAGCTAATCAAGCTCTCTACCAAGCCGAGCTGAAGAGATTACAAACACTTCATGAAGAGACCAAGGGGTCCTACACTCCAAATCGACGCAGAACCATCATCAACAACCTCTTTGGAATCACCCCGGCGACGGAACACACAAGTTCGGGCACCGCGGCAAATACAACAAACAGGTGGACCAACCAGGTCGTCGAAGCGACGACCCAACCCCAAAACGCTGCTCAAGATAAAAACGCCGAGCTCGAACTCATCTACAAACGACTCGACGACATTGGCTCTCAGATCCACCACGCAACCAGTTCGGCCGCCGAACTTGATCGTCTTCTGGAGCTAACTAGGCAAACCCCGTTCACCTCGAAGATCACAAGCGTACCTTTACGCAACCACGACAAAATAAAGTCACATCTACCTTCTGCGGCAACGACGACCCGCAACGGCACCTTCTGGCATTCGAGATCGCTATGGCTCGAGCCCGCTTCTCGGAGGCCGAGCACGATGCAGCATATTGTCAGTATTTCGTTGAATCCCTCAGTGGAGCGGCACTCAACTGGTTCTCTCGGCTCGCATCCAACTCGATCAACAGTTTCAACGAGCTATCTGCTGCCTTCCTAAAGCATTACTCGTTGTTCATCACTCAAGGAGCCACCAGCGCAGACTTATGGTCATGCATCCAAGAAGAGAACGAAACCCTTCGTTCGTACATAGATCGCTTTCGATCTGTCGTCTCTTGCATCGACGTCCCGGACAACATCTCCCTAGTTGCCTTGCGACATGGGATGAAACCCGAACAAGAGCTGTGGAAAGACCTCAAACTCAACGAGCCTCGCTCGTTAGAAGACGCACCTCAAACGGTTATATTACTAAGTCTATCGCTTTCGACGCAAAAAAATACTCACACCAAGTACTCGAACTACGGATGGCTTGATCCCCTTCCGGGGTACATAGGCAGCCTGTAAAAGGGTTCAGCTGTACATTAATAAAATCTTTTTAAAGTGAAAAATACTTTTACCTCGAAAGCTCTTCGCTTCAAAGCTCTTTGCTATCTTTTACATCGGCGTCCTGGCCAGGCGACTGATATAGCGTTCTTCGCGAATGCAGTGGTGAAATAATCCACAACTTTTAAGCCGGGTTCGTCCCGCAAACCTCGAAGTTATATTATTTTCTGAACTAAGTTCGCATCGGTATTCAACTTAGAGCGTAAATTTATTGTCTGAGACGCTCCGTGCCGAACTAATCTTGCGGACTATCTTTCGATTGTAAGCCGAGCCGACGTAAGCCTTCACAGCAAGCAGACGTAAGCCTCGCACCTCGGACGCTTGACCTACCTTGTAGTGTTAAGGAATTGGTTACTCTGATCGGACTGACTCGCTACCAAGTACTTTACTTGGTTCGAAGAATCCTACCGTTTGAAGAAAAAGCACAAGTAAAAGCGACTATTACTTGTGCACAAAAGACAAGACGTCGAAGTCCACAAACAGCCAGACTCCGATGGTACAGAGAAAGATGGCTTACTACCGCCTCGGTACTCCCATCAGCGCGGCTATGATCCCCAACAGGATCAACTCAAGCCTTTCATCGTGTAGAGCTCCCAGCTCATCAGTCGCTTTCATTAAGTTCATGTCTCTTCGACATCAAAACAAGCATCTCAAACCTTCGTTCAAAGGGATGGGATCAAAACGATTCACTTCGTTCTTGATTTTCTGCCTATCTCCATTTGACACGCCGAGCTCAATTCACGCCGAACCAACTCTCTTTAAATTCGCCGAGCTCGATTCACATCACTCGACGAACTGGGGGGAGGGCTAATTGTTGGATACGGGCTGCGCACCTCCCTTAAAGGCCCAACATGAATTCACCTCGGCCTACTAATAATAATTGTCAATCAATTATTATTCGACGTCAATTAAATATTACCATTTATTTGTTTCGGATAAATGTTATTTTAAAGATAATTCCTTTTTCACCTAGAAGAAGATTATTTACTTATTTTTAAGGAAGATAATCATCTTTCCTTGAAGATAATCATCTTTCCTCGAAGATAATCACATCGTCGCGGTAAATAAGGAAAAGATAATTCTGTCGAATTATCCTTTTCCTAATTCAAAGGGATTTAGGTCGGCCAGCATCTATTATAAATAGAGAGGAGTTTCCAGCCAGAAGGGACATCTGAAATCCAAAAAAGACATTCACAACATCCACAAAAAGAGAGAGAGCTAACTCAAGAAGATCTAGATTCTTAAACTAGTTTTCTTTAAGCTTTGTTATTTTCCTTGTAATTCATCACCCATCTTTTATAGATCAATAAAATCTCCTTTGATTTTCCTAAAAAAACCCACAAACTTACTTGATTTCTAAATCGACGAAGTAGTAGTTCAACAGTTTATATGCAAACATCTCGACAGATTTTGGTAAAGAAACAGTACGAAGCCTCCATAATACATACGTTTTGTTAAAACTACACGATGTCTTAGAAGAAGTATTCGGAAACAAATGACAAGAGTGAACAGCTCGGAAAATGCAGAACAAGACAAAACATGTGGCGGCTATGGTGCTGGATGCAAGGCCACAGTTCGGAAACCGTTCAATGAGGATGGGATCGAGTGCTGGATGCGAGGCCATGGCTCGGGGACCATCCGCATGAGGACACGGCTCGAATGCTGGACGCAAGGCCGTGGCTCGGGGACCATCCAGACAAGAGGTGGACATGTAGATGTGGCTCGACTAAGGCGTGTGACTCGTGCCTTGTCTGGAGGTGTGCGGCTCCGGGACCAAGGCGGTGTTGGACCAACTTCTATTAGGCCAGTGGACCCATACGAAAATTAAAGCAATTGTGAAAAGAAATAAAAGATAGATTTTAAAGAAAAAACCTTAAATTTAATTAGGATAAGAGTTTGTCTCACATCGAAAATGAGAGCAAAATTCCTTATATTTATAAAGGGATGAACTCATTTGTAAATTCAAAAGCTGCATGAGAGAGGTAAGACCCATACATGCGTGTGCTGCCGCCAGCCGGCTCGGGTCGGGTCTGGGTCTGGGTCTGGGGAATGTAGGCCAAGCCCAAAATAAGATGCTCTTTTTGGGCAAATTTCTCTGTGAACTTTTGGCACATTTCTCTGGAAAAATCACAAGTGTTTTATTAAAACGACAAACTGTTCGTTTTAAAACGGCACGCAGTTCATCTCTACATGCCAAAAAATTTTGAACGAGTCAAAGAAATCAAGTCTCGCAGAGGAAGTTTCTCAACAACTCAACCTCTCGAGTCTTAAGCCACATGCGCACGTGCAGCTCCTGTTGTGGACTGCGACGGTTATCTTCTCGGCTATAAAAGCAGTGCTTCCTCATAGTCTTTTCTTCACTCACTTTTACGATAAAAAAAATCCAACTCTCTCTCTCTAGTCTATACTTTTCGTCTTTTAGTGTAAGTTTCTTCCGAGAATATATCATACTATAATAAGTTTGTAGATTCCAAATTCGAGTGTTGTGAATCGGTCTCTAACGTGTTGTATCTTGGGACTCGAGAATCGCACAGAACCATCACACTTACGGGCGATTTATTTGAGGTAAGGAAAGAGATATCATATCTCGCCTTTGCGTTTACGGTTTTTGATAAAACGTTTTCAAAACAATCTCGATTGTTTATTCGCTTTCCTTTGCTTACGTTTAATATCGTTTCACATTGTAATCGTTTAATATTGTTTATGACCATTTACTGCCGTTTATATTAACTGTTAATTGCATTTTGCTCAATCGGTTTTAGTGGTCATAAAGTTTTAACTCAGATAAATCCGCTTCTAGCCTCTCGCTTCAATCATATGGAGAGATTTTTCGGTTTTATAAAACATTTTTCCGTTTTAAACGATTACGGATATGCGAATCGCTTATAAGCCTTTCTGTGAATCGTTTTCGAAACGATAAATCATTACTTAAAGGTGAAGGTTTTTGTGAACGCTATAAAAGCGAGTTTGAAAAACACTTTAACCGTTTCAAACGTTTCAGCGAACGCTTTTAAAGTGAGTTTGCAAAACAAAGACATTTGGTTTCTTATAGAAAAATCATTATTTGAACCTTTTGTGTTCAATCATTAATATACTGATACTTGCTGTTTACTTGTGATCAGATGGTTAACCAAAACGACAACACCAAGACACCAAACGTGGAGGGTGCTGGTACTGCTGCTGGTGCGACAGCAACTGTGATTCCGGTTGGTAATAGTACCAAAGAGATGACAAGAAGAGCTCTGTTTAACTCTGGTCTTCCTCCGGTGGCTACTTTAATTGAAGTCAACAATGACATTCCGTCAGCAGTCACTCAGGGACTCATGTCTGAAAAGTTTGATGGGAAATGCTTGAAAATGTGGCAACAGGAGATGCTATTTGCTCTCACCAACTTGAAATTTGACAAGTATATGACGGAGGACAAACTAACCATTCCGGATTGAAACATTGATGTTTGCACACTTGTAAGTGTTGAATCATGGATCCATGGTGATTTCCTGTGCAAATGATGGATCCTGGGCCGCCTTATTGAAAAGTTGTATGGTGTCTACAGTCAGCCCAAATCGTCTAAGGCATTGTGGATGTCCTTGGAGAAGTAATACAAATCAGAAGATGCTGGATGTCAGAAGTTTGCAACTGCAAAGTTTCTGGACTTCAATATGGTGGACTGCAAACCAATAATGGATCAAGAGCAACTGCAGGTTATTTGCTATGAGATAGCAGAGGAAGGAATATCGATCTGTGATATCTTCACGACCAACTCCTTCATTGAGAAGTTACCCACGAGCTGGGGGGAATTCAAGGCCTACCTCTAGCATAAGAAGAAGGTGATGTCTCTTGAAGATCTCATCACCAGGTTGCGAATGGAGGATAGAAACCGCAACCAAAAAAAATCCTTAGGTTCGCGAACAAAATGCAAATGTGGCTATCCACAAGGTAAAGGGAAAGGTTAAGGCTTCTGAAAAACAATCTCTGAAACCCTCATCCTCCACAAACTTCAAGAAGTATGGAGCCTCAGAAAAGAAGTACAAAGGCAAGTGCCACCACTGCAGCAAGATTGGTCATAAAACGGCACACAGTTCATCTCTATACGCCAAAAAATTTTGAATGAGCCAAAGAGATCAAGTCTCGCGGAGGAAGTTTTTCAACAACTCAACCTCTCAAGTCTTACTCCACGTGTGCACGTGCAGCTCCTGTTGCGGACTGCGATTCTCTTCTCGGCTATAAAATCAATGCTTCTTCTTACTCTTTTCTTCACTCATTTTTGCGATAAAAAATCCAACTCTCTCGCCTCTAGTTTTCGTCTTTCACGGTAAGTTCCTTCCCAGTAGTTATTGTACTATTATAAATTCGTAGATTCCAAATTCGAATGTTGCGATTATTTGAGTTCAGGAAAAAAATATTATATATCGCCTCTACATTTACGATTTTTGATAAAACGTTTTCAAAACCTAATCGATTTCTTTGCTTATGTTTAATATAATTTCATATTGCAATCGTTTAATATTGTTTATTACTATTTACTGTTGTTTATATTAATTGTTTAATCGTATTTTGCTCAATCGATTTTAGTGGTCTTATAGGCGGACGTGGAGGACATGGACGTGACTCAGGGACCAGAAGGTGACACACGGCTCGAAGACCTCTAAATGGGGTAATTTCATCTTGTTATCTCCCATTTCTCACACTTTATTTTCAAAGCTGCGGCTTCTTTTCTTATAAAGAGTTCTAAAAAACTAACGGAGTTCTGAGACCAATTTGTAATGATCAAATATACTATTTGTTTAGTTTCTGAAAACTTGCACACTTTATTCTATAAACATGATGGCTTTATATAGCCTTTATACAACTGAAACAACCGAAAATACTGCAACAAAACCAGAACAGATACTTGACCAAGTTTACAACTTCTTGACCGAACTTCTCGGTCTTTATTTGACTAAGTACCGATTACTAAAACTTATTCAAACTTGACACTGCTATGTCTTTTTTATTTCCCGCGTTAATTTGCTCTTACAAGACACACTGATTGATTCATATGACTGAATAGAGACTCTTCCGGATCTCAGACTCGAAACTGTCCGGGCAATTGTTTCGTTCAGTAGATAGCTGATACGGCGGCTCACTGAGGGCAAGCCATTGCCTAAGACGGAAGTGTTCACGCTTGCTCACAGATCCAACTTTGGTCACTGTTACGTCCACGTAATCAACATACCAGCCGGGTTTGTTGCCGGAGCCGTCAGATTTCAGAGTCAAAAAACATACTGGGCTCGGAAGACACGCCTCCCTCGCACTGAAAATGTCCAGATTACCACTCTCAAAGTAGTCATGACCTGGTGCCATTTTCCCACCCCATGTCTCTAGGTTTTTGATTTCAATGTACTTTCCGAATTTGTCTGCGAGTATAACCCCTATGACTGAATCTGTGCCGGAAGCTTTTCCCGTTCCGGTTTGGATGCTGATTGTGTAGAGGCAATCTTGCTACGAAATCAAGAAGAAAAAAAAATGTAACCTAAAGGAACCAAAGTGTAAAGCCAAATAGTTTAAACTAGTGTCGCTAGATAAAGAAGAGTCATAATCTAGGAATGATGATGAGATATGGAAGACTTACGGCCAATGCAACGACAGAGATAGTGGCGATGAGGAGGACGGAGAGCAGGAGAAGTTCAGGACGAGCCATAGTTAGTGATATGAATGTGAGAAATGGAGATTTGATCAGTGTAAACTATTTATAGACTTGGAGACGTGAGATTTCTTTCAAGGAGAAGAGGCCATATTGCATGCTTTTTAGGGTAGAGTAACGTGACTTTTTGTGGTCCGTGTGACTGAAGAGTATTTTAATGCACGTGATTAATTCGGCCGACACTTGGCATGAGGTGTCATCAAACTACGAAAAATACTGAGATTTTTTTTTGTTTTGTTTTGGTTTTCATACCAAGATTTTTTTTTTTTTTTTTTTTTTTTTTTTGCCAAAGCTTATTAGAAACTAACCATCTTATGGCGCATTTATGGCGCTTCTGACGTAATAAGAAATCACATGATTCCATTTTCGGTTTGTTTTTACAGCTATGCAAGACGACATTCAAGTTTCATTAGTGTTAATACGACTATCTAAAATCTAAAGTGTTGGATCATGCATGTATACAATCAAACACATCTATGACAATCTAAATTTTTATTCTAAGAGATTTTTGGTCTTGGTTAGCTGAAGGGGAGAAGTAGATTTTATATGCCAAATTAGATAGAATATAACCATGTTATAGTATGATGTGAAAACAAAGCGTGCCTGGCATCTCTGCCGATCAATTAGAAATTGACAGGATTCTATGTTCAAATTATTTGAGATGGACTTTGTCTTTCACAAAAATCCTCCTTAAATTAAGTTCAGTTCACTCAAAATATTAACAACTCGTTCAAAACAGAACACTAACAAAAAAATTGAAAATTTTGGGAAAAAGAAAACCTGAAAAAGATTAGGAAAGAATGAAAACTTAAAAATTTGTATAAATAAAAAGATATGTTAAAGCAAAAAAAAAAAATCATAATTTATTACAAAAATCGGTTAGTTTTTAAAAAAATTGAATTCTCTTGTAAACGAACTGAGAATGGTTTGATTCTCTTTTTGAAGAGTATGTAAATAACATTTCACAAGATTTAACTATAATCAATAAAATTAATTTTCATTTTCTGATCATAAGAGTTTTATGATCTAATTTATTTAATCGTCGAATTTCAACTTCATAAACACGATATTCTCTTAGACCTAAACTCAATTCTTATTATATCTTTGGATGTGTGGAACTTGGGAACATAGAATTATCAAACCCTAAAAGCTTTTAGTTTGACGGTGAAAAAAATACCTCTCCGATCTTGATTATCACTTTTGCAGATTAAGCTAAGTGTATCTTTCTATTTCAGAAAACATGCTTCAATTCGTCTATGCTTATTAATTTAAAAATTGATACCGTTTAGAATCAGGTTTATTGTCGATACATATGGTTCGTTGTTACGGAATCGTTTTCACAGCATGTTCCTTTTGTTTATTATCACCACATGTTCAAATCTTATTTTATTATTTTGATTGAATTCATTAGCTCAACCATCCAGTTAGTGTAACAAAAAATCATAAGACAATTTGAGTATGTTCGTGAGTCATATGTCTTTTAATCGATAATTTACTATTTTCTTATAAAAAAAAAACATTATTTTTATATGATCAGTATTCATCTATACTATTAAAGCAAGAAACATTATAAAAAAATATTTAGTCATGTGTTATATTACATATAATGTCACAGTTTTTAGTGAATTTTCAAATATTCATTAAAGATATTTTAGTCAAATGGTATATTCCAATTATGATTAAAATTTAAAGCAAGACTAAATCGAAACCACATATCATATATTTTTAAATCGCAGAATATCTTTTTTTAAACAACCATTAAATCTTTCTAAATAATTATGGAAATAACATTATCTACTAAATATATTTCCAAACAATAAAATAATTAAATATGTATCCAAATAATCTAAAAATAATAGCTTTTAATTCCATAATTAATAAAAACGAAAATAAAAACAAAAATATATATATTAAATTAAAAAATCAAATGATAAAGATAATTAAATAATTTAGTACATTAATTATTTGTACAAATCATAAAATCAAATTTGATAAACATACATATAAAACAACATAAGTAAATATATTTTTAAACATATTTCAACTAACAATAAAGTGAAAAAAATCAATACAAAAATCAAACTTAATATTAATAAGTGTCCAATTTATAAAATGTAAATTTTTAAATTTGAAAATAGGCTGATATATTTTTAACTCAATAAAATTTAAACATTAAAAATTAGTTAATATATATAGAGAGAGAGAGTAAAACGGGTTAATATTTTTACAATTACAAATTTTTACAGTTTGTTCCATCAGAATATGTAAAATATTTAGACAATTGCAAAATGGGTTAAAAATTAATTAACACGTTTTGATTATAAAAAACATTAAAATAACTAATAAAGACATATTTAATAGACAGATTATCATATTTTAATTTTCATAAAATTATAATTATAATTATAAAAATATAAAATTAGTTATAAAAATATATATTTTTTAAACTATTATAACAGATTATATAGTTTTATCATATATTTTAATATAAAACTATCACCACATCTCAAATTATAACTGTCACAGATATATCTTTCATATAAAGTCAAAAATAGAAAAACAAAATATCAATTAAATAATATCATCCACTTTCAAAACATATTAAAAATATATAAAATGTTTATAAAAAAATAAAACTGTTAGCATGTATTAAATTTTTAAATTTGTAAATTCATATTATTTTTAGAAAAAAAATATTAAAAATAAACACAAAGAAAATTCTGGTCTTAAGATGGACCAGAATTTAGTTATAACTTATTGTAGAACATTCCGTGTAATTCGATTTGATTATTGCTTTATCACTTATTGTTTATCACTTTATTCACAAACCATTATTATTATCAAACTTCGTGCTAATTAATATAGAACATATTGTGTAATTTTCTGGTCATCTGGCGGCAGAGATCGACGGCGAAGAATTCACCTGCTATGACAGTGAGAAAAAAGGGAAAAACGAAGTTGCAGAGAAGATGCGATCTCGAACTCCTAAAGATTGGGACAAGATTGTTGATAGACCCGAATTTACAATGAAAAATTATGAAGTAAAGAACCATCGTATGCCACATGCTTGTTAGCTCGACGTACCAAGCCATGTCCTCATCATTTTACCACCTTAAACACCACGACAAAGATAAGTTTTCTATTTACACTCTTTTAGAAAGAAAAAAAAAGTTTGTGAATAGAGACCAAGCGTGGTAATTTATGTTAAGAATAATAAATTATTATTTATACTCATGAGCTTTAAATTATTATCACACCAAAAGAGGTCGTCATATCGATAGCTTAATGACGATTCACCATATAATCATCATTCTCGCCAAGATAAATTTTTCTAATACTATTCACATTTCTTTTAAATATTATATATACTTATCTTAAAATAAGTTATGATAGTTATATTTATGTTTGTCTTACGACGGAACCGAGATCATCATCAACATGTTCGTCTTAAAACCGAGTTGTGGTCATTTTTTTTTCTAAAGTGAACTATGATTGTCATCTTGAAGCTTGTTTTAAAATTCGAGCAGCGATCATTTTTGTCTTAAAACCGAGTTGTAGTCGTCATTTTTGCGAAGCCATGATCGTTGATTTGTGAGCGATGGAATTTCTCCTTCTTAAATAGAATCGAAGTTATCATCTAAAACTCCTCTATAAAAGAAGTTATGATCATCGATATTCACTCGTCTCAGCATCACTTCGTAGCCAGTTGTAATTAAACGCGTTCCTTTCGGGTACAGTAAATACAAAACCCAATATTATAAATGAACAACATCTATTTGCCAAATCATAGTGTTGTATCCTGATTAGTATCCGTATACAAAACCAAACGAGATCAAATTTTTTGTTCAGAATTCGATCAAAGCACCTCTTAAAGTAGGCATGCGGGTTCGGTTTTTGGATCACATTCCATTCAGTTAGTCGGTTCTTTGCTTAGTTCGGATTTAAAAAGTTATACTAAAACTAACCGAAATAAAATTTGGTTTGCTTTGATTCGGTTTCGGTTAATTCGGTTTCTGAATTTTAAAACTGAACATAACCGAAATTTGAATATTTTTATCTATATTCGGTTAAAATTGGATAATTTCGGTTAGTTCGGTTAATTTGATTTTTCGGTTTAAAATTATAATGATATATTGGACCAAATTTAATATACTTGGTTAGTCAATTAATTTGGGTAATTTTCATTTGGGTCAAAATAAAACAAATAAAAAGCCTAAATAAATATATACTCCCTCTGTCCCAATGTGTAAGATTTTTTAACTAAAAGCACAGATTTTAAGAAACATATAAATTATTGTTTTTTTTAAAAAAAATTACATTGAAAACATCATTTGGTATTTAATGAAAATAGTTCAACCAATCATAAAAAATACTGCATAATATAAATGGTTGTAAAAATCAAATACATTTAATTTTTTCATAGAAACTTGTAAAACATCTTATAAATTGGAACAATTTTTTTTTGCTTAAACATCTTATAAAATGGGACAGAGGGAGTATAAAAAATCAACCAAGTTAACTCATAAAAAAACGCAGAACTTAAATCTAACTTTGGCGGATCAAAATCTAAGGAGACCATTTGTACAAGGAGGAGTGTCTCCTTTAACCTTCCCAAATCTAGCATAATCTCTCTTGAGTGATCTACCTAAATTACCCTTAATGAATGGTTGTTGATTTAATAAAAAAAAAAATTTAATCCCTCTTTTCTCCTCTCTTCCTTGCCCATCCACAACTCATTCACCAACCACAAAGACATTATGTCTTTATCTTTTCTTCTTCTTCTTTCTTCCTTCTCCTTCATTTTTCTTCATTTCTCCTCTCAACATTGCAGCAGATCGGTATAACGAGCACAATTAGTACAACTAGTATAACTGTGACAAATAAGTATAACTGATACAATTAAATACAACTAGGTACCACTAATACAACTACTACTAGTACAACTGACAGGTACGACTAGTACAACGGGTACAACTAGTTCAAAATACGCGTACGTAAATGGTACGACTGGTAAATTATTGTGTGATGATGTTGTTATTGTTCTTTTCAGAGGATAATGGATTTTTTCGTCATACATTTTGATTATGGGTATATTATTTAGATCAGGGCGATGATGTACAATGGAATAAGAAAGAACGTGGTGTATCTAGTTCAGTTATGAAGGGAAACTTAGAGGAGATAACTTATTCTTGGTTAGTTAATAGAATAAGGAGTAAGATTATGGTAGATGAGGCAACGACAAATCTTCTGTTGAGTTACATTCCATTGATAGTGGAAAGAGTGTGGAGAACCTCGAAGAAAGAGAAAGAGAAAGAGTTGTGAGCTATTTCAAAGTTGGTTTGAGTCGGGTGAAAACTTGGTATGTTAATTGTGTTTAGTTTTAAATCTTTTTTTGTATTTGTGTAAATTTGTATGACTGAAAATTGTATACATGTTATTTCTATCAGGTATGACTTAGTACATCTAGTACAACTCTATATTCTGCGTTTACTATGTCTGGTACAACTGGTACGACGTCATACAACTAGTACAACTCTATATTCTACGTTTACTATGTCTGGTACAACTGGTACGACTTGTACAACTAATACAACTACATTTTAGTTCAACTGTTACAATTGATACAATTTTTAATTACGATAACGTAAAAAATAAATTTGTAAATACATTCACATGTTAAGTAGACCATCAAAACATGGGGTTTACGGCATATTCCCCTATGAACTAATCAACACCTGTCAATTTATACACGACTTATCGAGTAATGCTATAAAACACATGAACTATTTAAATATTTGAATTTACTACATAAACTTTTGAAATATGGTCAATTCCATCAAACAGTAAACAGTGTTTAGATTTCCGTTAACTAGTGCTGACGTGGACAATGTTCAAAAAAAAAAACGGATGAAACTAAAACGACGTCGTTTTGGTCGTTTTTGTTAAAAATTGAGAAATATGAGTTTGATGGGATTTGAACCGTGGTTCAAGCTCTTTCCTTTCACGTGTATACCACTGGGATACTTATGCAATGGTAAAAATAGTGCAATACAATAATACTTATAATGATCATATGTTATGACATAAATATAATAATATCTATAACATTAATATAATAATTTGTTATAACATAAATAATAATGATATAGAAATATGATCCATCAATAATAATATTTATAACATAAAAATAATTGAAATTCATGTTTTTTATAAGTATTTATGTTACTAATATTAAAGGAAAACATATTATCATATGTTTATGTTTATATTTATATTATAACTATAATAATATTATTATGAATCATAAATCATTAATAATATTATTTTCTTTTTGTTATAGCACATTATTATATTTATGTTATAATATATTATTTTATTAATATTAAATATATTATTAATATTAAATATATTATTATATTTATTTTATAACACATTATTAGATTTATGTTATAAATATTATTGTGATAAACAATATTTGCTAAAATGACAAATAGTCCAGTGGTAAAGACAATGTGCGTGAGCGCTCTAGGAGCGCGGTTCGAGTCCCACCAAACTCATGTTTTTCAACTTTTAACAAAAAAAAAAACAAAACGACGTCGTTTTAATTAACGGAAAGTTAACACCGTTTACTGTTTTGATGGAATTGACCATATTTAAAAAGATTATGTAGTAAATTCAAATATTTCAATAATTCATGTGTTATATGGAATTAGTCGATAAGTCATGTATGAATTGATAGGCGTTGATTAGTTCATAGGGAAATAGACTGTAAACCCTCAAAACATGTACCGATCATTTAACAACTTTAAACACTATGACAAGATAAGTTTTCTATTTGTACTCTTTTTTTCTTCTCTTTTAAAGTTTGGAATAAAGAAAAAGCATGGTAACTTACTAGTTTATTATTTATGCTCATCAGCTTTATATTATTATTACACCAAAAAAGATTTTCATATTATTCATACAATTCTTTTAAATATTATATATGCTTATCTTAAAATAAGCTATGATAGTTATATTTATGCTTCTCTTACAATTGAACCGAGGTCATCATCAACATGTTCATCTTAAAACCAAATCCTGCTCTTATTTTTTTTTTTTAAAGCGAACTAAATCAAGCTCGTCTTAAAATTCGACCAGCGATCGTCTTGGTCTTAAAACGGAGTTGTAGTCATAATTTTCGCGAAACATGATCATTGACTTTCGAGCGATGGAATTTTTGTTCTTTAAATCGAATCATTATTATTTATTTACTCGTCGTCTTCAAACTAAGTCATGATCATCGATATTCACTCGTCTCAAAATTGAGCATCACTTCGTGGCCAGTTGCGATTAAATGCGTGCAGTAAATACAAAATTCAATATAAATGAACAACATCTAATTGCCAAATCATAATGTTGCATCTTGATTAGTATCCGTATACAAAAACAAATGATATCAAAAAATTTGTTCAGAATTTGGTCGTAGCACCCCCTTAAACCTTTGCGGTGCGGTGGAAATTTGATCTGCAACTTTTAAGAATCTTAATTTTAAGATATCTAACCGTTGTAGAACATAATCAACCATTCAAGTAGTTCAACCAACATTAATCAAGACATAAGATTTTCTCTATGTTGCCAAAGAAATAAAAATAATCTGAAAGCAAAACAAAAGAAACAGCTAGCAAGATACTACCTTACAACTTCTTTGCTTCATTAATTTCGACTACTACCAACCCAAAAAAAAGAAGAACATGTATGAATTAGAAACAACCATTCCCGTAGCCAAAATTGTAAACATTACAATGACCATCTGACGTGTTCATGTCAGAAGGTGCCCTCACTTTATTATTAAAGAAACCGAACACATCCTCTTTCACCTCTTTATACGGTCCCATATTCGCCTCCGACACAACCACCTTCCTCAACTCCTCTAACGCAGATTTCATTTCCTGTAACTGAACCATATTCATCTCCTCCACTGGCCCTTCCCACCAATTTATCATCGACCGGCTTGCATTTGCTTTTCTCATCTCTGTCATCGCTTGACCCTTCTTCTTCTCTTCCTCTACCTCGCTCAATATCTGCGTCCACTGGATATTCAGCTCGCAGCTCGCTGCAGCGTTTCCATGCGGTTGCTGCGTCTGCGCTAAGGACAGATCGTTTCGGGACAAGTAACGGTCCAATACGGATTCAACGCTGGGATGGCCGAAAGAGAAAGGCTTCTTGGCTGGAGAAAACACGATGATCCCAATCTCTGCGCCGCACAACGTGCAAAGCTCACTAGCTTTCTTGAATAGACCGGCTCTACGTTTAGAGAAAGTGACCTGACGATGGCTCTCTTTCTTTATCTTAACCATTGGGATTCTCTGTCGTCCGATGCTTTCTTTCTTCTTCGACATCATAACTTTTAGTTGTCTTTCTTTGTTGGACAATTTGGTGGAGAGATTGTTTGTTTATATATATATACTTGCTTGAGTGTCGGGTGGCATTATTATGAGATCGAGTTGCATAGTTGGTAAATTATTTTTTATTTTTGTAACAGCAACTTTGTAATTACTCTGCTTGTTTATAATTATGTGGATAGATAATAAAATTTCAAGATTTGTGTAAGTTATACAAATCTTAGTTTGGTAATGCAATGATTTTTTTCTTTTCTTTGTATAATTGTCTTGTGTATAAATGCATGATTTATTTAATCACTGATTCTTTATGTTACACAAAAGTTTCAAATCAAAACGTGCATACACATTAATGTAAGCTGCCTATCAAAATGCTCATTAATATCATTAATACATTTTCTTATTTTCTCTTTGAAGAACTGAACTGTACACATGCAGATTATTGTAGTACGCGTATTTTTATTGGAAATATTATTATAACAGTAGTTTGTCTTAAGTCTTGCCCATTAATAAGAAAAATTATGAATCAGAGAGTTATATAGGTATATCATCAATAAAAAAAATCATGTCATTTTCCATCATTCTTATAAGTTATAACGAGCAAAGGTTCTTTCAAGGTCAAGTTACACTTTCATTATTTTTGTTAATCCTCTATGAATATATTAATGGGCAACATACTAGAATGGGGCGTAAAAGTGAAAATCTGACGCTTTCATTCCATTGTAAGTAATTCTTTAGTTGTAGAACTATGATGTATGTTATGGGCTACCGAAAGACATGCATACAACTCGTATCAAAATAGAGTACTCTGATAGAATCTCATTGTTTTATTTATCAACAAACCACCGTATACAACCTGAGCGGATAAGTTTGAAGGCACAACTTGATCTCACACACGAGATTCAACCCCACACATTTCTCTAACTGATTTTCTTGGACTCATGGATCCTCTTATATATACTGGAGTTCATTCACAAGACTAGATGACTCTATGTAACACTATCCCAACTCAGCAACGAGTTGACGCTTCTGCCAGTTCATCATTACTCTTCTTCTCTGTTTTCTGCTGTAAGGTCGGTTTGGCATATCAATATCCACATCCGCAAGACTCAGCTTGCTCTCAAGTGAATAGGAAGGAAATTGTTACTGATGAAGGGGATATTTCCAAACGTAAAGAGAAAATTGGTCAATAAAGAGGAGATAATATTTGATACCACTAACAGTAGAGATGAGGATGTTCAAACATTATAATGTATTATATCACCATACAAAAAGGATGAGAAACCATGGTAATAATAGAAGATATAAATGGTTGCCAAACATGTTTTCCATGGTGACATGCTTGACACAATGTTGTCAAATCAGTCTTATTATAAAAAGAAGGAAAGGAAGAAAACACACGAGATAATATTTGGTTGCTGGGAGGGCGGAGTCTACAATGCTTGTAGTTGAGAGAGTAACAGCTTGAGGTTGTGAAGACAAAGTAAAGGGTTGAACTGAATAGAGAGGTCAGGTACTCTTAGATCGGAGAAATTTGGTCAATGTGAGAAAATTATTAATAAATAAATAAAACAAATGGAGTAAAATATGTTGGGAATGTCGTAAAATCTATTGTACTTATTTTTGTTGGAATCGTAACGTCGAGTTTCCACAATTGTATAATATTAGGTGGTTATAATGTTTTGCTAAAAACCGCTTATAATCTATAGATTGAAAATCTATTATTAATATTATACGATCTTACATGGTTACACACCTAAGCAAACTGGATCAAAATATATATATAAAGATATTTATTAAGTGTTATAAACCTGTATGAATTGAATTCCTTCAAAATCAATAAAACTTGAATTATCAATGTCAAATTTTCAAACTGAGACAAGATTTTTGATTATAGAAGGAAAAACTAGAACATTATTAAGTTGAAACGAACTACATGGAGAAGAGATGGTACTGTGACAAATTGTTCTTATACGAGCCAAGGATCCGTTTCCAACGATAATGTTAGAAATATTATTTTGAATTAAATTTGGGACGAAGGTTAACTGTTTATGATCCAATATGATTAGTGGTTCTGGAGTCAATATACCAATTTGTATCATTCGGGTCCTAAAATGTCATTGTGTTGAACAAATGACTTGAGTGATGATGTAAGATTTTTTTTGTTTTAATTTACTTTACAAGTTGTTTTCTCCCAGTTTTCCACTAAAAACTTTAAAGATAATTTTTTTTGTAATTGATGAAAAAGTTCAAGATTTTTTTAGCCAAATTTGGATAGTTAAAGATTTTTTGGTAGTTTTCCCTTGATTTTTTTACCATTTTTAACTGTGTTTCTTTTTTACTTTTTGGGAAAGCAGGTGCCCGCGTGTGGGGCCGCCTGATTTCGACGTTGTTGTTTCACGAGGTGGTTTTCGTAAATGGGCTAGTGACGTTTTCGAAAGTGAACAAATAAAATAGTGAAAACATTAACGTAATGGGCATGCAAGGCCCATTTTATAGAACGCAAAATTCAACGATTTGATAGAAAATAGAATCACTCACGTTTAAAAAGCATCTACAATACAAAAAGAACCAAACAAACAAAATTTTGAAAACTGGGACAAAAAGGCAATTAATATCCTCCAGCCTGATGAGTCCACCACTTACTACGTGGTATAACCATCGAACCACCATTTACGTGCGTTTGGTTTGGCTGAGGCTGCCACTCTGGTAGTACGTCATTATCGTCATCATTAAAACCTTGGTTCCACAAAGGTTCGGATTTTCCATATTTATGTATAAGCTCTCTTACAGAATCAGACCGGCTCGCCCGGTTCGTGACAATATCCCCACGAGAAATATAGTTAAATTCAGGCAAGTCATCATCATCATCATCATCATCATCCCGAGCCGTGGCCATTGGACCAAACCCTGGCGGCACATCGCCACCATCGTCCTGGTTGACCTGTGGCATGTTATTGTAACGAGACGCATTAAGTGTGGGTTTTGAATGGTTCTTGTGAGAGTTAGATAGTGATGGTTTTTTTAATTGTGGTCTTCTCCATACAACAACACCTATAAGACCATCATCATCTAAAGATTTCAAGAAATCAAGTTGGTTTCTTGGAACAATCTTGTTTAAAATCTCGGTGGTTCTGCCACGGGTTGGGCAAAGGTAAAGCTCGACTCCTGAAGCCGGTTCAGCGTAACCCACTCTCTCATCTTTAGCGTATGAATCCACCACCTGTATAATAGCAATACCATATTTCATAAAATTGTTACCGATGAAGAGAGTAACATAACGAGTAAAGAATATTGATGTTGTCTATATACTACAGAAATTTAGAGATGTTCAAACCGGGTTTGGGTTTTCAGTTTATGGATTGGTTTATATGGATTCAAATAAATTCAAGTTTTCAGTCTTTTTTTCTCCGATTTGGATCCGGTTTTTTAGATGTAGAAAACCCGACTTTATCCATACTATGATTTTGTTCGGTTTTTTGGATCAGGTTTATTCGATTCAGTACTTCTAAAATCAGTTTATCCGTGTAACACACTCCTACACATAATCTTAGTTAAACACCAAAGCTCATACCTCAGAAATGTTCTCTTGTTCTGTCTTGGAGCACTCTTCTTTGCAGACGAAACACATAACCTGTAACACAAAAGCAGGGTTAATATATAAGTGCACATGATAGATACTTGGAACAAGTTCATCGTATGCATATAGACTCGAGAGCAAAAAAAAAACATAAGCAATTGTTCTGGTATTTTTCTCCATCATTCACAAATCAGTCGTTAAACTTCTCATCTTCTTTCCTTAATCCTTAGATGCTAGGGATTTCAAAATATAAATAATAGGGAGTCGAGCAACCACACTGGTTAATAGCTTTTGCAGGGGCCCAAACACAGAATGTGTGAACTCTTCACAATTATCAATCACAACAGGGACTTCTATATTAACTAAGCAGACATCATTCCCAAGGATGAGATAATCGCAAGAAGTGAATGTGCACAAGAAGAGCCAAGACATGTGAAACTGATGACAGAGGTAAACGTGTAAAAAATACCATTACAGCACGACTCCTGGAATTTGGGAGCTCTCGAACAAACTTCTCAAATGCATCTAATCTGACTCTACCCTTGATCTCAAGCGACATAGGCCACTCTTTTGTAGTAGTCTTTTCGCCACTGTCAAGAGTAAAAATCAGGTTAGTAAATATGATATCAGTAAGTGTAAAGACTTTAACATAAATCAATTGTTCTATAATGCGAATAAATCTCTATGGATGGCATAAACGCAATGAGAAGCTTATACAAAAGCTTTTAATAGGGCGTAATCTTATTTTCCATTCAAAAGATCTTCCATGCAGCTGAAAAACACTGGATAGTATAAATAAGAGGGAGTGAACATATTAAGAGTCTTTTTGATCAAGCAGCATCTAGAAAGTGTTTCAACTAATCAAACCCAAATTTGTAATTGTAGATGGAATACGAAATACGGAGATAGGTTTGCTACCACTCATGGAGCCATTGATTACAAACCTTTTCAGAATGCCGACGACAGAGATCACAGAAGAAACACTAATTTGGAGTCCACCTTCCCATATACGTTCACCCTCTGGTTTGGAAACAGAAGTGATTTCAGATTTCAGATCAGAATAAGGCTTTGACGATACTAAGTCGTCATCCTCAGCCTTAACTGGTGATGCCTCAGCGTTAACTGGTGATGTACAAACTAAAACCGCCTCTGGGTCAGTATTATCTGAAACAAACGGTCCTTTCCCAACATCTGAAGACAAAGACTCAGATGGAGACTCTGAATCCATGGATGACATAAATTCATCAAGAGAAACAATTGGAGGAAGAGATCCAGTAGCAGCCTGCATCTCATCATCTATAGTGACACCGTTAATTGGGGCAGTTCTTTCATTACAGCCGTTCAATGCATTTTTGACTCCAAGTGTTTTAGTGAGGGCAGGGGTTCTCTTCTTAATATTCTTTGGTCGAGACCAGTTAAGCGAACTCGATCCAACAGAGATCTCCACTGAGCCACTATCCATTGGTTCAACTTCCACTTGGAACTCTCCTTTGTGTGTTTTCCTTACCAAGCTTCTGATATCTACCTCTGTGTCCTGCAAAACAACCATTTGAGCCATCTCTTCTGCTTTTGCTTGTCGCCAATCTGCTAGTTCCTTTGAAGCAAGTTCCTCTGCTGACATGGAACACAATCGCTCTGCTGGAATTTCCCCGTACATAACCTTTTCCCTGAGTTTAGGATTGTTTTTGTCTTTCAAATTGAATAATAGGGACCTTCCTTTCTCTTTGTATTTCTTATTCACACCACCAAATAGCTTAAAGAGCTCTGCTTCTATTTTAAATGCCAAAACTTGTGGATCCAGCAACACTTTTTCCTGACTCCCATCAGTAAGCGTTGCTCCAATCATTTCATTTTGACAACTTTCTGTAAACTGTATACCTGACTCAAGAGCCCAAGAGAGGTCATTCCCTTGCAAAAGATCATCTTTTGTAAACACATTGTCACTATATGAAACATTGTCTTGCGGAAATGGTTTTACATCATGAGGTTCTTGTGCAGTAAATTCTTCGATATCATTTGCCTTCGTGATAGTCAAAATCTCCGGTGAAACTGTCTGAACAGAGACACCTCCTCCAGAACTCGGATCACTGAGGGTCAGCATCGCAGAGCCCTCATTAGATACCATCACATCAGCTCCCGAATCAGCAGACACTGGCTCACTAACAATACCTTCAAGAGGATTACTTGCAGCCTCACTATGTAACCTTGTTGACTCCTTGGTAGCTTCCTTTTGGCACCGTACCATTGCCAGTGCACCTGCTAACGATTCCCTCATCTTAGACCTCACAGATTCAGATGATTCGTTCTGAGATTTCATCAGCTGCGGTTTCTGCGAAACTTGTTTCCTCGCTGGAGTTTGCTTCCCAGATTTACAAAACGACGCAGGCAAATACTGTGTTTTAGGGGAAACAGAAGCTAACTGCACCGACTTGGGACCTTTATTCAGCTCAGACGCCCATGCACGGTGTTCCATCGGTACCATCCGTTTGTTTTGTACAGACAACAGTTGAGTAGGAAGAGGAGAAGTACCGTTGAACATAGGCTGCAACGGTGATTTCCGCTTACCAGTTAACTGAGTTGTATCCATGTTAACTGACATAGATCCTACAGTAGCACCAAACGATGACTGCATCATTACATTATAATCTTTCCTCCCAGAGATCTGGCTTCTTGCTGTCAGTGAAGGAGCTTCTTGATAATTATTACAGATTGGTTCAGACAACAATCTCACTTCCGGTTCTGAAATCAAATCTTGAGTAGAGACATTAACGCAGGGACCCATTTGCATACTTGGTTCTGTAATAATGGGAAACGGCTGAGGCAAGAGATTATTGGACATATCAGGCAAGAACAATGTAAGACAACAGAAGGCTGCAATAATGAAAATGGGAAGCAGATTCAGTAATCATATCACGGCTATATGAAAATGCATCATTGATTCCAAACAATATGAAGATAGCGTTAATGGTTCCTCGGAGAGATTAAGAAAACGGAGGTGATTACCTGATTGGCGATGACGGAGGAGAGATTAGAGGCGGCGAATGGAAGAGAGATCTATCATGACTGTATTATCCAAAGGAAAAGCGAGTGGCGGTTGATATAGTGAAGAAGAAAACCCTAAAGGAACTTATTGGGGATGTGAGACAGAAAGAGACGGAGTTGTTCAACTCTATTATTAACCTCTCTAATCCCTCATAAAACTACCATAATTCCATGGATGCGTAAATTCATTTTTTTAAATAGTTAAATATGTAATATTTTGTTTGTAGATATGTAATGTTTTGTTTGTAGATATGTAATGTTTTATTTTTAAATTAAATAATTAACCTTTTATTATTATTATATTATTGGAATAAAATAAATATACATTTTTACTCTTGATAAAAATTTGTTTGTTTACCACCATCTGAAGTATTTTTTATTACAAATTATTTTGTTTGAACAATAAGAAAAATATATCTTTAATAAATAGTTTTAAATTGTTTCCCAAAATTCTACGATAATTGGCATTTTATTTAACAATTACATGTGGCAACATTAATGTGGCCCAAAAAATTTATTATATATTAGATTATGACATGCGTGATACGCGTGTGAAAATAAAATATTTGAAATCTAAAATTGATAACCCGTATAACATAATTTATATTTTATATTTTAGATTAACATTTGCATTAAATTATCCAAAACTATGTTTTATAACTCGCAGTTGAAAACTTAAAAAACGAAGAGAAACAATTCTTTTAGATAAACAAAAAGATTCTAAAATTTTATTTTATTATACTATTCAAAAATAAATATTCTAATGAAATAAATTGAAAATTTTTGTTGTTCTTTTAGTAGCTCTCATTTGAAATTTATTATTTGATGTTTAGTAATTTTTATTGCACTCTTGCATATTAAAATTGAAAATTTCAATAAGATTCCTTTCATATAGTCCATTTCCAAACTTGTCTAAAAGAAAATGATGTACAAAAGCTTGAATAGTATTTTTTGTATTGAATAATTTTTATAATAAAATATAAAATACTGTTTTTAGAGTGTTTGGTGAAAATATAAAAAGTATCATATTCTTTTTTGTTGTATTAAAGTGTTTGGTGAAAATTATGAAAGAACTTAATTATTTATATAGAGGTGAGTATTTATAATCTTTTGGATTAAGAATTAAAAGAAGTAATAATTATTTTTTTATGATTAATTTATCTTTTTATTTATTCTTTTATCTTTTTCGTTAAAAAACTATATTCTTTTTCTTTTTTAGGAATAATCAAGTTTTATTAATCTTTTATATATATATATATATATATATATCAGTTTTCCTTACTGAATTAGAATATTAATAATTCTATTTAAATATTTCAAAAAAAAAAATTCTTTTTTCTTTTTTCAAAAAATAACAATAAATTTTTCTTTTTCAAAGAACAATATTTTTACTGTTAATTATTTATATTAATTATATAAAATATTACGAATTATTTTAATATTTTGAATTTTAATATTTAATTATCTTCCTTTTTCATTAAAACATATTTCAAATTATTTAAATATTTTGAATTTTCATTAAAAGAACATTAAATTTTCCTCTTTTCATAAAATGTATAATTTTGTATTAATTATTTAGGGAATAAAAAGAAGTAATAATCCATTTCTTTTAAAATATAATAAAATTTTACACATGTCAAAATCTTAGAATAATAAAATGTCATATGGTGCGATCTTATTAATTACTAATTTTGAGGTCCAAACTTTATATAATAAGATTGTTTTTAGAGTAAAAATAATATTTGGTTGACAAAAAAAAAAACATTTACCTTCTCATCAAAAAAGAGGAAATTTATTCCTATGAGCTCAATTATTAATAAATTAAAAAATTCTTGTTTTCCATTTTCTACTAATACGAATTATCGTACGAGCACAAGGGCATTTGTTATTTAATTGATTTAATGTTAAATAATTTTCAGAATTTATCGATTTTTTTATGAATGTAAACATATATCAAAGAAGCAGTCTTTTTTATTGTATTATAATATTTGGTGAAAATTTTGAAAGAGCTTAGTTTTTTATATAGACATAAATTTGTGAAATCAAAGAAGTAACAAATTTTTTTTTAAGATTAGTTTATCCTTTTTATTGATGTTGATCTTTTTTAGTTAAAAGGCTATAATCATTTTCTTTTTTAGAAATGATATAGTTTTATTAATATGTTGAATATATCAGTTTTCTTTATTTAATAGAATACTAGATTTCTACCCGTGTTTTAAAAGCATGAAATTTTTCTTGACATAATTTTAATTTAGTGGAAAGAAAAATTTTTCTTTAAATTTTTAATTGTTTGAAAAATTTTAATTTTTTTTTCGTAATATTGAATTTTTTTTTCTTTGGGAATAACTTATATATATATATATATATATATATATATATATATATATATATATATATATATATATATATATGTGTGTGTGTGTGATAGTTTCAGATATGTTTGTAGTTTTAATTATGATATATATATATATATATATATATATTATTTTACTAAATTTTAACTCGTTCTGAATGTGGACGATATTATTTATTTTTTTTAGTTTTTTTTCTTTGTAGAAGTCATAATTTAAGATGTGTTGATGATTTATTTTGGTTTAGATTATGGTATTATATCATTTGTATTAATTTTTATTAGGAAAATCTCATATTTAATACTTTTCATGTTTATGTGACCAAAATATACTAGGAAGAGAAAATTAACAAAAATGTTTCATTAAACAAGACAATTGACAATTATGTCTCTCATTTAAAATGTGAAAAGACTTTAGAGGGGTGATAGACATTCATTCTCAAAGTTATAGCATTCTTATGTGTGTCTATCATTTGTGTATTCTTCACTGCATCGTTAAAACCTTGTCATGAAAAAACTCAATGGGATAAAAACCATGAAAAGGAAAAAGAGTACAATAACACATATCATAATATTTCTTCCCCTGGAGTAACATCTTCAGGATATGCATTCCGATCACATATATTATCTTTTAGAAATAGAGCATAACTTTAGTGAATAAACTCGTTTGATTTAAATATAATTTCTCAGATCATTGAACTTCTGGTCCATAATGTCATTTTGACATAGATGATCATTTCTCGGTCTATTTGGACTTCGAGCCAAATCTCTTTACAAATAATATTTTGCATTTTTGTATTCTGCATACGAGTTATTCATACTCTTCTTATAAAACTTACTATTATGAATTTCCTTCTTGTCATACGAGATCACATCTTTCAATCACGAAAGATTAATAACTTGCTCAAAATAACATTTCAAGTATGATACTTCATGATCAAACATATGTGAGCATTTTTTTAGTGAAAATTTCTATAAGAATCTTTTTAGATAATATCTCTTTTTCTAGATGTTTCATTTGGAATGCATAAAGACAATGTTGTCTTTCCAAGATTGTTTCTTCCAAACTACAACTTGCAATAACTCTTTAGGAATTTCGATTATATTCAAATCCATGATCCCAGATTATTTCCATTATACTAGTTTTGATAAGTCTCTAAGAGTTTCAACAGTTTTTAAATTAAGGATCAGTTGATCTATAATCCTTTTATAAATACACATGAGTACATTGACTTATCTTATAATATTCACTTTTGTGATCATACCCTATGAAACATATTTGTTTTAATTCGATCAAATGGCTAGAGTTCATGGAAACATAATTTTTATCTTTCAAGGTTTTTTACATAAGTATCATTATCCAGTGGGTCGTATATGTCAAGTCTTTCGTGTACTGTCAGACTGATAATGAACTTAAAAATAGTTGCATCCACCACAAGAGATTATGTCTCTTCATAATCTTTTTTCTTTAGCACAAAACTCATTTATGTTCTACTGGTTCTACACCTTTAGGTGTATGGACTACTGATCCAAATACTTCTCTCTTTCTACGAGAGTTTAGATCTTTGTCTATTGCTTCATTTATAATTTGGTCAATTGTGTACACTTTTCAATAGACTTTGTTTCATGATCCTTTTTCTCATTCATTATATCAACTGCTATATTGCATGCAAAAATATCATTGACGTCGATTTGCTTTTGGTTCATTTTATTTCATACATGACATAAATTATTGATTGAGATCTCTTTCTTGTCTCAGGTACTTGAATTTCTTTCATTGTCATGTTTAATGTCTCTTCCTGAGATCATTCAAAACATTTTTCTCTCGGTTAGACCATTTTACTTATGCTCCTTTTCTTTTCCGATAATTCTTAGAACCAATAGGTCTATCACACTCACTAGCAATTTGATATTATCTTTCAAGGACATCAAATCTGATTGGAGCATTTACAGCTGGTATTTGTGACTTTATCACTGTATTTGGATCAATAAATATCTCTGGCAACTTAATTACTTAACTCTGTAGATAAATTATCTTTTTCACTTTTAGTGTAGATTCTTTAGTCCGAGGATCAATGATAATTCATTCCAACTCATTTAATTTTCCAGCTGTTTATTTTCTCCCCTTAATGCTGGAAAGACTGACTCATTTAAATTTCAATATATAAGTCGAGTCTTACTTAAATCCTTTGTGGATGGCTCTAAATTCTTAAGTATTAATGGAGATTCATATCCAACATATATTTTTAACCTCATTTGAGGATTCATTTTAAAGCTCTATGGTGGAGCAATTGAAATGTATATTGTACATCAATACTTTATAGATGGAATATATTTGGTTCCTGATCCAAAATCAATGATGGGGAAAACTATTTATGGCTTGTTGGCTTAATGTGAATCAATGTTATTGCATTTTCTGTATGAACATATGCTACCAAATCTTCAAGATTTATCCCAATGGGTATGTTGTAATCATCAAAGACTCATGAATTTTCGGTCAAATACTTGAACTTGAGACTATTAAAAAGACAATGGTAATAAAATATAATCATAAAAATATATCAAATTCTATATTGTAGATATTATCATGATTATTATATCAAGCCAAAACAAAATAATATTTCCATAGACTCATCACATTAACTTTTTTTTTTTATTATTGTGTCATTAAAAAAGGTTTTTAACCAACCAGTTCATTTATTAATAAAATTGTCAGATTTTATCTTATCAAATTTTAATTGACCATGTTAAAGCATAACAGATAAAAAAAAATACTTATCTCAACGAGGAGAGTGTAGCGGAAACCGAAAATCTGACATGGAGATGGTATAAGAAACACTTCATGTTTCTCAGCTAGTTAGAATATCATACAGAATCTCGTATTTTGTAAAGGATGATAAAACTCTGAGATATTCAAAAAATTTGCTCATGAAAACATGGCTATTATGTTAGTAAACATCAATATTTAATTCATTGACTATGACTATGATATAAGACTAATATCGTAAAATATTTAATTCACTAAATTTTTCATATCTATATATATATATATATATATATATATATATATTATAAAAATATATGAAAATTAAACTATAATTCATAAAATACGTATCAAAAATTACGATTAAACCATAAAGTATATTTAATCAGATTAAACAAAATTATTTTGTTATAAATCTACAAATGAATCATATAAATAGACAAATAAATCATATAAATTGACAAATTTATCAATATAAATTGACATATGTATCAATAAAATAAATAATGTGTCAATCCAATCTATTAAAACAATTCTAACCAATGGTTATTTAAACCAATTCAAAGCAATGGTTTTTCAAATAATCAAATGTTTATATGTTGATGTGTGACATTATGTTTGCATGGATAACGTTACTTACAACATTCATAATTCTAAAATCTGAGCGTGAATATATAGAAACATGTTGTAGCAGCAAATTTAACTAAACAGGCCAAATTTTGAACCATCAAATCAAACCAATAAACCAGTAATCATGTTTCAATCCATTATTCTCAGATTCCAATAATTAATTAAACATGAAACATAAACCACCATGCTTTAAAAGTTAAATTATTGAATGAAGAACCACTAAACCAATTACTTATCTAAACATGTGTTCACGTAAATCAGTGACCATATAAACCAACTCAAACCATCAAACCAAATAATTTAACGTAATAATATTGATAAAGCGATTGAATCAAAATCAGAACTCATCTCACTATAATTAAATAATTAATAGAAAAATCAAACATGTTTCGATCTAAACATAAAATAATTGTTTGGCGTCATATATAAATTCGAGAACATGATCATGCCATATAAAAACACGAGATCTCCAAAAATTATTTTAAAAAATACTTATCTGAGAAGTTAAAAAAAAAAGTTGGAGAGAATAGATCCATCTGTGAGAGAATTGCTAATATGATGTTGATCAAAGAATTTGTTACAAGGCTAGGGTTTTAGATTTTGCTCAGGATTAGAGTTTCGTGTTGATAACTTGTTGTGAATAGAGAAAGAAGAGATATAGGAAATTGATGTTCTTATTATTCTATAAATAATGAATCATTTATATAGGGATACATTGATAGGGTTTAATAAAAGATACAAGTCTATAGAATTTTCTAAAATATATACATCATAAGGTCATCCATATATAAATATTCATAACAATATCTATAAAACTAAACTATTATTTGATGTATCTGAATTTACGATCATTGTATTTTTTTTTCTTACGTCAGAAGAAAAAAGCATATTGCCCAACAGTGTAAGAAATCCGGTTCGACAAGTTCGTCAGGATAAAACCATTCTAAAGGCTAAAACATAACTCTATATGAGACTATTCATAAATTTAATAAAATAAATTTAATAAGCAAACGAGTGACATAATGAAGGGAACATATACAAAACAATAAACGGACAAAAGAATCATGAAACTGCAAAAGAGACAAACAGATGAAACTCACAGGTATCAAGGCATCAGTCAGCCATTAGTAATGAAGAACTGGCACCAGCTCAAGCGGGACTTTCTTGGCGATGACGAAAGCTCCAGCTTCGTCCATGTTAATGTCTTCAATGGTCATCCCCTCCGGCAAACTCCAGTCAAAGAAGTAAAGAACGTTAAGGAGGCCGAGTTCCACGATGGTCATCCCCGTGGCCATCCCAGGACAGATCCTACGGCCTCCACCGAATGGCAACAATTCGAAATGCTGACCCTTGTAGTCTATAGGGTTATCGACAAACCTCTCGGGGATAAACTCGTTAGGGTTTGTCCAACAATTGGGATCACGTCCTATTGCGTAAGTGTTGATCTCGATCATTGTATTTTTGGGAATGTTATAACCTTGTATCTTGACATCAGACATTGTCTCTCTTGGGAGCAAGAGAGGAGCTGGTGGGTGTAATCTGAATGTTTCTTGGATCACAAGTTTCAAGTAGTGAACCTTTTCGAGATCTTCTTCTGTGATTTTTTCTTTGTTGTCTCCAAGGGTTGCTCGAATCTCTTGTTGAAGTTTCTTCATCACTCTTGGATGTCTCGTTAGCTCTGTCATCGCCCATATCATTGTAATCGCTCCTGCGTTCACTCCCGCCAAAAACACATCCTGATCACATAGCAAACAAATTAATATTCGATACAATATTTAACTGTCGATTGAATTTGTACACATAAAATCTGAGAAGATTGTTATACTCACCGACATTACTCCTTTAAGATGGTCATAGGTAACTTTAAAAGAGCCGACTTTGCTCTGTGTATTGATCATATCCAACATGACACCAATGATGTCTGAATGACCTTCAGATTGTCCGGGCTTCAAGTGATCATCGATCACATGTTGAAAGAAGTTACCAAGTCTTGCAAATGCTTTGTGCAACTCCGAGTGCTGGCCAGAGATCCGGTCTATAATCCACCCAAGACCCGCGGGGAAGAAGTCAGTAAACGCGAATGAGCCAAGATTGGTCTCGGATTCGAGCACAAGCTCTTCAACTTTGTCCATATCGACAAAATTGCACTCGTGGAAGTTCTGTCCAAAAGCGAGTCTACATATGATACTCGCGGTAAGAGAGAAAAGAGCTTTTCTCAAATCCACCAAAGTTTGTGTCTCCGCAGATTTCGAGAGTTTCTTGACGAGCAATTCACTCTCTTCTTCTCTGATATACCTGAAAGCTTTTAGCTTTTTCGAGCTGAAGAGCTCGAGCATCGCAAGCTTCCTCATCTCTCTCCAATCATCACCGTACTGAGCAAAGCCAATGTCTTTGTAGTTGTAAGAGAACAACTTGGTCGCGGCTAGCTTTGGTCGGGTGCAAGTCTCGAGATCATGAGTCTTGAGAACTTCTTCAGCTGCTTCTTTTGTGGAGAAGACAACCACAGGGACCACGCCGAAACGAAGAAACATCACGGGTCCATACTCTTGAGAGAGTTTATGAAATGATCTGTGAAGAGATTTTCCAAGTTGGTGCAAGTTTCCGATAATCGGAAGCCCTATAGGTCCAGGGGGAAGCTTCCCCTTAGAACTTGAGAGCCTTTTGAAGAAAACAAAAAAGAGAGGCAATAACAAAAGGAGATAGAGAAAAATCGACATTCTTGATTTAATCCTTTTTTTTTTCTTCTGGTGTTGATCTCCTTGATGTTTTGTGTTGTTGTTAATTTGATTTGTGTTTTGAGTGAATATTAAGTTATTAGAAGAACTATATATAGGTACGTGTATGGTGTTAGCGTTGACTAAGTCAAAGATTTTTTCATGAGATTAAAGTTTAATAAAAGGAGGCTGATAACTTATGTGGTCGCATGTAGTCTACGACAATTAATTTAAATCTCCGATGTCCGGCGGCCAAAATCTTCTAGATTGGGATTGCATCCGCAAACTTACCTTAAACTGGCTTAAAGAACCGGTTTGGTTAAACTATATAAATAGCCGGTTTAATCGTTTAATTGAAGTTGACGAATTAATGTAATTACAATTTTACTTTGAACCGGCTTAAGATTAGTTGCAAGATTTTTTTAAGTTTTAAGTTTTCATCTTATCATTGAAGATTAATATTTTTCTTAAGCATTATTATTAGTTTCTAATAATGCGAATACTTACATTAATTAAATCGTATGAGTTTTGATATTTTTTCGATTTACAGAAGGTTCAATTAGGCGTTCTCTGTATTACATAACTAAGTCAGCTAGAGGAAACTAAGTTTGAATTTGTTATACTATTTGATAATTCATTAGAAGATAACTAAAGGACAAGTGGAATTAACTTAATTATATTTACTTACAAAGTTAAAGTTGATTGAAAGCCATCAGGGGGCTTCACCAATAGGCAGATTACACGTCCACTGCTCGCATATTACTTTTGTAGTATTTTTGTACTCCGTAAAAGACCAATATATGTTATTTGAATGTACTAAATATATTAAAAGTAGCCGTAGATCACCTTACAGACAAATATAGACGTAACAACATGTGAAGAGGTCCAAAATGAGCATTCCATCATTTAAATAATACAGTTTGTAGAAAGTAGAAATCCATATTTGTAGACTTAATGAAACAAAATTGTCTTCAAACTAGATCTTTTCATTATTCTAAGATTCAAGAATATGAACATTCAAATATTAATAATTTTTTCTTAGGTTTTAAAAAATTCCACAACAAATGAAAGAAATATATTAACAGAAAATAATGAATTGGAAAATGTGGTATATATTTAGAGATATCTCGTAAAGAATATTAATAATCCCTCACTAAATTGAAAAAATATATAAATTAGAGAATTATATTTTGGTTTTCTAAGGTATATATAAGTAGAAGATCTTTAACTGCTAAGTAAATTCTTAACAATTGTTGCTAGCTAGAAGTACTTCTAATAAAAATATATTATTGCCAATTTTTTTTTTTTTATATATATATATATAAATTGTGGCCACATAATGCAGAAACCATCAAACATTATCCTGACCGTAGATAATTAAATGTATTGTGTTCGGAAATACGGTAAGCGATAGTTGGGCAGCCGATGTCTAACGAGTTAACGAAAAATAAGAGATTAATCAGGGAGTACTCGGAGACTAGTTTTTTTATGCAATTTATTGTTTATAACAATTTTAATATATTTATATATAGAAAACAAATTTAAAATGTTGCACAGTTATTTTTATATAAGATTTATAAATAAATCATATAATATCAAATATGAAATATTTAAAAGAATGATATCATAATACAATCTCTAAATTAAAAAACCTAAAAGCCTAAATAAAACCAAACTGAATTTTAATTGGGTTTAATTTTATTTTTGGCTGAAATGTTAAAGAAAAAAAATTTGGGTCTACTTGGAAACTAGGCAGTCTAACACGGCTTCTAGGCGGCCAATGCGATTTCTAGGCGGCCTAACGCGGGAATTAATCGCCCTACTGCATAATCGACCGATTCGCTCTTAATCGCCACGGTTATGGTCCATCTAGCGCCTATGCTACCGCGTTTTTGAACACAGGTTTTAACATACATAAAATAATTTTAAACACCTAAAATGATGACTATAAACATGTTAAAATGATATTCTGAAATTTTTTGGAAGACAAAAATATGTTCTTAAAATTTGAGGAATAGTTTATATATTTTAAGGAAAAGCTTCCTAAAATAAAATTTTAATAAATATCTAAAATTAAAATACATAAAAATATGTTCTTAAAATTTTTAAAAAGGTATACTAATATTTAGGAATGATTTACATATTTTTAGGAAAGGATTCCTAAAACAGTTTTTGAAAAGAAGAAAAAATATATATTTAGGAATAGTTTATATATTTTGAGGAAAATATTATTAAAACTTAAATAAAAATTTAAAAGTGGGGTTAACATACATAAAACTATCTTCTTAATATTTTAGGAAATGTATACTAATATTTAGGAATGATTTACATATTTTTAGGAAATGCTTCCTAAAAATTTAATAAACATTTAAAAATGGGTTTCACATAAATAAAACTATGTTCATAATATTTTAGGAAGTGTATACTAATATTTATGAATGTTTTACATATTTTTAGGAAATGGTTTCTAAAACAGTTTTTGAAAAAAATATTAAAATATTTAGGAATGATTTACATATTTTTAGGAAAATGTTCTTAAAACTTAAATAAACATTTAAAAATGGGTTTAACATATATAAAACTATGTTCTTAAAATTTTAGAAAGGGTATACTAATATTTAGGAATGATCTATATATTTTTAGGAAAGAGTTCATTAAACTTTAATAAACATTTAACATACCTAAAAGTATGTTCTTAAAAATTTTAAAAAGGTATAGTAATATTTAGAAATTATTTACATATTTTTAGGAATGTGTTTTTAAAACTTTAATATGTAAAAATATGTTATTGAAATTTTAGAAAGAATATACTAATATATAGGACTAGTTTACATAGTCTTAGGAAAAAGTTCGTAAGAGTCTAATAAATATATAAAAATAGGGTTAACATAAATAAATAATTTTAAATCTTTTTTATAAATGATTTAAAATGATATATTAAATATATATTGAATGTTTGTAAAATTAAAAACAAATGTTCTTAAAACTGTAGGAAATGTATAATAATTTTTAGGAATAGTTTACATATGTTTAAGAACCCTTTCCTAGACCGTTATCTAAAAACAAATTTTGAAAGAAAAAAAATTCAAAAAAAATATTTCAAAAAGGGAATTTCATAATTTAAAAAAAATAATAATGACATTGAATAATATTATTCTAAGTTAGCTATAAAAAGAAGAAGGGATAACATAGTTAATTGTCTTGTTTCATGTAACAATTTTGTCCATATTCCATTCCTAGTCTATTTTGGTCACAAAAACATGAAAGTGTACTAAATATTAGATTTGCCCAAAATATTTACATCTACATCAAAATAAACATGTTTAAAATTAGTTTAATTGTAATATTAAATTTAAACTTAAAATACTATTTTTAAAATTAAAATATTAAAATAAGAAATTTTAATTTTAAGAATAATAATAATAATTTATATTCTAATATAATCATAATTTTTGTATTATTAAATAAACTTATTTATTTTTTTTAGATATTTTAAAAGTTAATGTTCTACTATATATTTAATGTGGAAAAAAAAGAGAATCTGAGATGAAGTAGAGAAAGACATCTATTTTCAAAGTAGAGTAATTGTAGTTAATCTCTAAAACATAATATGTGAACAACAGTTTATGTACAAAAACTTGCAATATATAAAATCTGAGACAACAATTTCTTGATCTGATTCATAAAACTCGAATAACTACAAACTTTATAAAAATATTAGCTTGACTAATGGTACATATGATCCATGATATATATATGTCATATCATTTCAGAGCTCAGATATTCCAACTGAGTGGAGTAGAGTAGTTGGGATGATGTGGAAACCCTACACATAGATCTAACTCTTTTATCATCTTCTCTTTATTTTTAGGCTTGCTCGTTTGACCAAATCATAACCGCATTATTCACTCTATTGAGTAGTCTTGGGTGTTTGGGTACCCGTTCAGATTCGAATCAGGTTTTTTAGATTTTCGGGTTTTTGGGTTTAGTCTCATAAGATCCATTCGGGTTTTATAAATTTTCGGGTCGGGTATGGTTAGTAATTTTTCGGATTCGGATCTATTTTGTAATACCATACAAGTTCCATTTTATGTCCAAACTCAATTCAGATTCGGATAATACCGATCCAGGTCCGAATACCCATTTTAAAAATAACATATTTTAATTAAAACACACATAAAAATAAACAATATAACTAATAAAATCTTCTTAAACATTATAAAAATATGATTGAACTCATTCATCTTAAACATAACAATAAAAATAAATCATAAATTTGAAATTTCAAAATATTTTAAAATAAGCAAATTATACACAATTAGGTAAAAATAATTAATTTTGGATTTTTCGGGATACTCATTCGGGTTTTGGTTCGGTTCGGGTATTATCCAAAACCCAAAATACTTAGCTCTAAGTCCTATTTGAGAATTTTTCTAGATCCGGGTCGGATCGGATTTGGATATTCTGAATCAGATCCGGATTCAGGTCTCGGGTATTATGCCCAAGCCTACTATTGAGTCCGAGACAGTGATGCAACTTCATTTTCTGTTCCTCTCACTTCGTTCTAGATTCCAGATATACCACTTAGCCTCGTCCATTTCTGTTTTAATCTACTTGTTTCTTTATCTTTTAGTATGTATTTTGTTGATTATCTTTGTGAATCAACTTTATTCTTTGTTTCGGATGGTAATTTATATTTTGTGGTATTAATGGTAATTCAGAAATTTTTTTTTTGACGTTTTAAATGTATATTACATATATTTTTTCTTTTTGCAAAATGGAGATAAAGTTAAATTAGTGACTAATTTTCACGGTTTTTTTTTCCATTCCGTTAGTAACAATTTGTTACAAGATTCGTAACAACAAAACGTCAAAAAAAGGAAGTTTGTGACAATTGTATGATTATTTTTTGGTCACCAATTGTGACAGATTTGTGACATTACTTTGGTTGCTAATAGTGACAAATTTGTGACATTATTTTGGTCCAAGTCTGTTACTAATTGGTTACACAAATTTGGTAACAAATTGTAACTAATTTGTGACTAATTCTTTGTTACAAATTGTGACATATATGTGACTAATTCTGTCACACACAGTGATGAATCTGTGACTAATTTTTTTTGTCACAATTTTGTGGTGTATTTGTAACTATACAGATCGTCACTATGATCGTGATGAATTTGATACCAAACTACAATTGTGATGATTATATTGTGACTTATTATAATTTGCCATAAATTGGTCACAATAGAAAATTTGTGGCCAAATCTGTATATATTGTGACTAAAATAATTGTCACAATAGACATTTTTTCTGTAATGCTGCCTTGGCAAAGTCTTTTTTTTAGTAATAATTTTGTTTTTCTAATAATTTTTTAATAGACGTTTTTTAGTGGACCAATTTATTTTTCAACACAATAGTGACACAGTGTTTTTCTGTAATTAGTTATCAAATAAGTGTAGACAAGCGTGAATATCTCTATTTTTATTTTATAGTCACCTATGATTAAGGATGGGATAATTTTGGGCTACAAAAATTACAAAGTATTTGAATCTGGATTTGCATCGTAAACGTCTGTGTTTTTAATTATCTTGATTCAAATCCACTTTCAAATATATTGATATTGGATATCTATCCAAATGTTAAATAGTAGTGAATATCCAAATTTAAATTGTGTTTATCGCCAAATCGTCTCATGTTTGTCATTTGCATGAATATATTGTCGTCAATAGTGATGGTGCAATAGTCAAGGGAGCAATTAACTACCATCCGCAATGTAAGAAAATTCAACTCACCCATCTATGTTTTACTGATGATTTGATGGGTTTTTGCTGATGGAACTAAACACTCTGTCAAAGGCATTCTTAAGATGTTTGATGAGTTTGCAAAAGTATCTGGCCTATGAATAATTTTGGAAAAGTCCACCATGTATATGGCAGGCGTATCTCAGAGCCATCAAAGAAAGATTTTGTCTCGTTTCCTTTCGCGTCATGTAAGCTACCGGTTAAGTACCTAGGACTATCTCTCTTAAACAAAAGAATGACAGCTAACCATACCTCCTGTTGGTTGAGAAGATTCGAACCAGAACAAGCACTTGGATGAGTCATTTCCTTTCTTATGCGGGACGGCTGCAACTAATAAAATCGGTTATAATGAGCTTAGCTAAAGTTTTGGGTTTCTGCATTTTACTTGTTGGGGGTGTGCACTGAGGATATTGAAAAACTTTGCTCAACGTTTCTATGGTCTGGCCCAAAACTTAACCTGCGTCAGTTCAAAATCACATGGTCAGATGTTTGCAAACCTAAGAGTGATAGTGGTCTAGGACTGAGATCACTAAAGGAATTGAATAAACTGAGCTGTATGAAGCTTTTCTGGAAAATATTATCCATAGACTCATCTCTCAAGGTTAACTGGATTTAAGTATACGTGATTCGGAAGGGATCTATTTGATCTGTGAAAGACAATACGAACTCAGACTCTTAGACGTGGAAGAAGATTCTAAAACACAAACATAAAGGATTTTCATTGTGTACAAGTAAGAAAAAGTACCAACACATCATTCTAGCATGACAACTGGTCACCGGTGGATTACCTACATGAAAGACTGGGGGCTAGAGGCTATATTGATATGGGGATTCAAGCTAATGCCACAGTTGATGAGGCTATAACCAACCGTTGAAGAAGACAACACCGAGTGGACACCTTGAATAAGGTAGAAGTAGAGATTGAAAAAATCAGAATCAGGGATTCACAGCTTCAGGATAGGGCATTATGGAAAAGTTCCGGAGACAAATTCAAGCCGACGTACTTGTCTAAGGAAATTTGGAAGCTAATCAGAACCCCTACACTAACCTGTACATGGAGCAACAGAGTGTGGTTTCCCTATGCCACTCTAAAATTCTCTTCGTGGATGGCAATGAAGGAACAACTGCAGACTGGGGATTGAATTCGGGACTGGAGCTTGCAAGAAAATATAGGGTGTGTCCTTTGCCAAGAACACTTGGAGACTCAGCGCCACCTGTTTTTAGAATGTGAGTTTTCAAAATCAATATGGGAAGAACTTGCAAAAAGAGTTATAAAGAAAATATTTACAATAAACTGGGCTACTATTGTGGAACTCATCTTTGCTGCAAATTAGGACAGAATCCAAGGTTTCATTCTCAAATATATACTCCAAGCGAGCATGTACGCAATCTGAAAAGAAAGAAACTCACACCGCCATGGAAAATCTCAATCCCCTTCTATACGATTGACAAAAATGCTTGATAAGGCTTTGAGAAGTAGGCTGCTCTCTGTCAGGACAATGGGGGATACAAGATACGAAGATGGTTTGACATTTTGGTTCAGCACGAGATCAATTAGCGATGGAGTCTAATTTAGAGTCATGACTTCTTTAAATTAGATTGATTCTTTTATTTTATTATTCTTTACAAGAATAACACATGGTGTAAAAAACTTTTTGAATCAATAAAAATTTAACATTCTTTAAAAAAAAATTATTTTTTTTTAAATTTTAAGTTTCAAATTTTAATATTTTATTGAAAATAATATATTATTATAAAAAATTAATAACATAATATTATATAAAAGATAGTCTCAATTTTTATGTATGAATTTTTTATGTTAAAAAGTCATTAATAAAATATAAAATTTTAATATATTTAAATAATATAAATTTGAATTTAAATATTGGTACTTAGATATCAAACCATTCAAATCTGAATTTGGTATATGAATTTTAAATTTTACAACATAGATCTAAATTTAATCCTTCTAAAACGAATTCCGAATCTGATTTGGATAGTGGATCCCAAATCATATTCCGGATCCCAAATAATAATTTCAATCCTTACCTAAAATAGGTGTATATATACGAGGGAGAGGCATTAAAACTTGGTGTAGGTGGATTTCGAGAAAGCGTAAACGGAAAAAAGAAACAGAGGAATAACAATGGCAGGGAGAATAAGCTGCTGTCTAAATCATCCTCTCCTAGATACGAGCTCCGCACAATTACCATCTCCTCTACTAAAGAGAACCTCACAGATCTCTTGGTATGTCTTTCTTCCAGCAAAAATCAAAATCAAAATATTTGAAATCATCTTATATATATTCTTTATTTATCACTAGTTTTAGGAAGAGAACAGAGGATGAGACAGAGCCACGGAAGAACAAGTGTTCTCTTGCCCTGGCCGTGGCGGCAACTGTTGTGATCGGCGCGATACAAGTCAGTGAGATGCCTTCCGTGGAAGCGGCGGCGGTTGTGGTATCGCCGGTGAAAGAGATGGTGCCACGGAGATGGAGCGACAAGAGAGCTTGTCCGCCTTGGCTTCAGAACTCACTCGAGACCATCGTACCAGAGAACCTTCCACGTCCGTCGAGTCATCGGCGTTTGGAGTTAGCTCGACTTGGTAAAGAAGGTGACGCTCCGCCGATCGGTGCGGTGGTTACACGCGCTAACAGGGCTTGTTTTTCCGTGTAAATGGGAAGTTCATTACGTGTACGCGAAAGTGTTAGCCACGTGTAGCAATTTAATCAGAAATAAACCGTTATACAGACAAAAGTCTATTGTAAATATTTTAGCAAAAAAAAAAAGGCTATTGTAAATAAATTAAAGTCAAATGTTTTTATTTACATATTCTATATGTACTTTTCCTATGGATTACCTAATTTTTTTTGGGTTACCTACTTGCACAGTTCATAAAATTTAATTAAAATTTTTCTTTATAACAAAATAAACTAAAAAAGAAAAGAAAAATAATTAATCTGATTTAGATAATTAATTTAGAAAAAACTATCTTAAAACATTCAAAAAATGATAAACAATAAATTTATTATGGTAAAACAAATGTTTTTTGTACGTAGAATTCATTAAAAAAATCTTATTTATTTAAAATTTTTCCAAACAAACATTATACACAAGTCACTTCTGATATATGGACACACTAATTACACCAATTAGAACAATTTGTTGTAAAGATCACATGTACCTTTTATATAATCACAATAAAAATTTAATTTAAATTTCTAACAAGTAAAAATTGAACTAAAGTTATAATTATTTAGTACGAGTATAATCATTTGCGGGATTACTGGAATAGTTTTCGTCGGGCCCCTTCAAAATTTGTCTCTTTTTCTACTGTCTTTTCGTTAGATAATTTGATTTCTTGCCATATTTTTGGAAGTTTTAGTTTTGTGTGTTGGGAGTACTCTGTTGGATGTGCGATGGCTAGAGAAAGAAGAAGTACATGCATGTAGTACAAAAGAAAAACTAGAAGTACTTCCTACAAAAATAAGTTGGCCCACTATCGATCCACAGTAAAGCCCAAGTCTATATCACTCCAAGTTCTAATTTCATTTCGGCCTTCTAATCTTTGTTTTATATACAACTCAAGTGCCTAGATAACCCGTGAAAATGCTCCGATTTCTTATTAAATACTTTAAAACAAACTAGATTCTGATTCGTTCTTGAAGACAGAATTTTTTTTTTCTTTAGTTTTTTTGAATAAGATGTATTTATAAATTTAAAAATTTAATATATACTAACAGTTTTATTTTCTTATAAATATTTTATATATTTTAATATGTTTTGAGAGCGAGTGATATTTTTCAATTGATTTTTGTTTTTCTGTGTTTGGCTTTATATGAAAGATATATTTGTGAAAGTTATAATTTGAGATTTGGTAATAGTTTTATTTTAAAGTAGATGATAAAACTATATATTCTATTCTATTAGTTTATTAATTTTTGTCTTAATATTTTTAAAACAAATTTTATATTTTTATATAATTATAATTACAATTTTATTAAAACTAAAATATGATAATCCGTCTATCAAAATTTTCTTGTATTAGTTATTTTAATGTTTTTTTTATAATCAAAACATGTTAATTATTTTTTTAACCCATTTTTTCAATGTCTAAATATTTTACATATTTTGATGGAACGAACTGTAAAAATCCAAAATTGTAAAAACATCAACCCATTTTACTATATGATTAACTAATATATATATATATATACCAATTTTTATTTTATTTTATTTTATTAAGTTAAAAATATATCAGCCTAATTTTAATTATTTTTAAAATTAAAATTTACATTTTGTAAATTTGATACTTATTAATATTAAGTTTGTTTTTTTGTATTGATTGTTTATTTATTTTATTATTATTTGAAATATGTTCAAAAATATATTTACTAATGTTGTTTTATATGTATGTTTATCAAATTTGATTTTATGATTTGTAAAACTAATTAATGTACTAAATTATTTAATTATATTTATCATTTGATTTTTTAATTTATTATATATATTTTTGTTTTTATTTTCGTTTTTCATTAATTAGGGAAGTAAAACCTATTTTTTTAGATTATTTGGATACATATTTAATTATGGGCAAATCTCCTAAATAATGCATTTTCATGTTTATGTGACCAAAATCTTAAAATATATAATAAATCTAAAAATCTTAACAACATATAGTAACTACAATTAATAAATTTAAACACGTCTTAAATAATTATCAAAAAAAAAAAAATATATATCTTTTTCATGATATTTTCGATTATGAATTTTTTTAAAAAAAATTATAATTAACATTAATTAACAAAATTATCAATTAATATTAATATATTATAACAAATTATTGATTTAATTTTGATCTTCTAAATTTACAAATATAAATTATTAAAAGATTATAAAATATATAATAACAAATTCCGTCCTTAGAACGGGCCAGAATCTAGTTAAAGTATTAAAAACACTTTCCTAAAAATATGTAAACCATTTCTAAATATTTTATTTTTTTTGTTCAAAAGCGAATATTTCCTAAAAATATGTAAACCATTCATGAATATTAGTATACATTTTATAAAATTTTAAGAACATATGTTATGTATTCTATTTTCAAATGTCTATTAAAATTATAGGAAATTTTTCCTAAAAATATGTAAATCATTCCTAAAATTTTAAGGACATATTTTTTTGTCTTCCAAAACATTTCATAGAATCATTTTAACATGTTTCTATTCATCATTTTAGGTGTTTAAAATCATTTTATGTATGTTAAAACGATTTTTAAATGTTTATTAAGAGTTTAGGAACTCATTCCTAAAAGTATGTAACTTATTCCTAAAAATTATTATACATTTCCTAAATTTTGAAAGAAAAAAAATTTGAAAAAAAAAATTGAAAATTTTTTTTTGAAAAAGAGAAAATTTGAAAAAAGTTCGAAAAAAATTGAAAAAAAAATTAGGAAAAAAAATCAGATAAAAATTTTTGATAAAAAACAAATTTTGAATTTACTATGATTAATTTATTTTTTTGAATTTTTATTTTAATTTTTTTAATTATAAATTTTTTTTTACCTCTTTAATGAAACATATGGAAATGAGGGATAAACTAGTCTTTTATCATCTTTAATGAAACATTTTCGTCCATTTTGGTCACATAAACTTGAAAGGTGTTCATTTTTGGATATTTTTCTTTAATTATTTTTTTGAAAATATATTTAGTATAGATAATGTTAATTTCCATAATTATTTAGAGGGATTTAATGGTTTTTAAAAAAAATAATTTAAGGTAATATTAATTGATAATTTTGCTAATTAATTTTTTTTTTTAAAAAAGATGCATAATCGAAAATATTATGAAAATATATTTTTTATTAAATTTTTGATAATTATTTAAGACGTGTTTAAATGTATTAATTGTAGTTACAATTTTTTTGTTAAGATTTCTAGATTTATTATATATTTTAAAATTTGAAATCAAGAGAATATTTTTATTGAAAGATTTTGATCGTCTATATGGTTAGTATTTAGATTCTGAAAATTAAATTTAAGAATATATTTTTGGTTTTTGAAATTAAGTACCTTTATTGATAGATTTATTTTATGATATCACTTGTATTTTTCAATATCTTGCATATTTGTTCACATTTGCAAATGACAATTTTGCCCTTAATGAGACTTTTAAAATATCAAATAGGATCAATGGCAAAAATCGTAATATAACACGGTATAAAAGGTTTTTTCTATAATGTTTCCTGTTTTAATAGTATAGATTATGAACTATAAAATACTATAAAAACACAGAGAATTCTTTGTTAAAAATGATTTTATTTTAATATAAAATAGATTATGGCATGTTCTAAAGACGGAGATTTCTTATATATATTTATTTTCTTTTAATAATATATACTTATAAATTTAGAAGTTTAAGGTGCATTAACATTTTTATTTTTTCCATAAATGGAATATATATATTTAATATGTTACAAGGACAAACAATAATTTTAGTTAGTTTTTGTAATGTAGATTTGATTAGATTGTATAATTTTATGACAAACTTTAGATTTTTTTTAATAAATATTTAAGGGTTGTTTAAAAAAATATATCTTGCGATTTAGTTTTGATTTATTTTTTATTTAAATTTTAGGGTTAAAGTTTTTTTATAATGTCTTCTTTTTTTAATAATATAGACTTCTCACACCAGATTTTTAAAATAATCTAACGTAGTCTTTACTTTTATTGCAATGTTTTGTTTTGTTTACTATGTTAATAGTTCTTAACACGAAGGAGCTTCCGAAAAATATCAGGTTTTGATATAACATCCATCACAAAATAGTAAGTTTAAAAGTAAATGCAATATATATACTATTAAAACACAAAATATTATAGAAAATAACATTTAGCTCTATGTTATATTACAAAAATGTCTTTATATTTTAATAGTTTTTTCAAATGTTCATCAAATATATTTTAGTCAAAAGATATATACCAAGTATTATTAAAATTTAAATCAAAACTAAATTGCACAATATATTTTTTTAAACAAAATATATTTTTTTAATATAAAATTTGTCATAACATTATACAATCTAATCAAATTTTAATAAAAATCTGAGATTTGTTAAATCTTTTCTGGTTAAATGCATTTATACCCGACTTAAATAATTTTTCAAAATATCTAAAAACTATTTTTTATCAGATTTTGGATTCTGTATTTAAAAAATAAATAAATTAGAATTAATATTAATTAAAATATCTGTAATTAATATTAATATATTATATCAAATTAATGAATTAATTTTGATTTATAAAAAAATGAAAATATTATAATATATTTATATACATATATATACATATTCCATAAGAATAATTAAAATATTAAATAAATAGTAAATATAATTAAATAACTTTAAACACACAAAATTTAATAGAAAAATAATTCAAAAAATAAATGCTAGTCAAAATATCACCATAATCTCACCAACCCTAAAAGTTTTAGTAATTCTAGTGGCATTTTATGTGATACTAGGGGGTGTCCGCGCTGCGCACAGATTTTTGTTTTGATTTTTTATAACTTTGTAGTTTATAGTTAATTAATTTGAGTAGATAACAAAAAAAAAATAATTAATTTGAGTTTAAATAAGAACAATGCAGTTGTATATGATAAATTCGATTTTCGGTATGTGTGTAAATATTATCATTTCTTTCATTATAGACGAATTTAATTCTATATTTATTTTAATATTTTCAAGGTGTGCAATTGATTTTTGTTTCTTTTGATTTTTTCTAACTTTGTAGTTTATTGTTAATTAATTTGAGTAGGTAACAAAAAATATTTAATTAATTTGAGTTTAAATAAGAACAATGCAGTTGCATAAGATAAATTTGATTTTGGGTATGTGTGTAAATATTTATCATTTCTTTCATTACGGATGAATTTAATTCAATATTTATTTTCATATTTTCAAGGTGTACAATTGATTTTTTTTGTTTTGATTTTTTATAACTTTGTAGTTTATAGTTAATTAATTTGAGTAGGTAACAAAAAAATTAATTAATTTAAGTTTAAATAAGAACAACGCAGTTGCATAAGATAAATTTGATTTTCGATCTGTGTGTAAATATTTTTCATTTCTTTCATTACGGATAATTTAATTCTATATTTATTTTAATATTTTCAAGGTGTGCAATTGATTTGTTATTTTCAAGATTGTGCAATTGAATCAAAGTTATTTCTAAAATAACAAATATATTAGATGAAGATAATTACAAATAGTTTTACTATGGAAATATTTTTGATCAAATAATTACAAAAAGTCTTTTAAATAATGTAATCTAATAATCAATTTTTTTTGTTTTTTATATAAAATATTCCTTTTCAAATAACTTAATATTAAATAAACAATTAAAATAATAAAAGATAAACAATTATGGTTATCCCTTGATCCGATCCGAATATGATCAAATTGATGAAATAAAACTTTTCAATTTTCAGTTATTATTACGTTCTGAAATCCTAAAATACCGCTAACTTTCAAAAGATTACTGATGTTGTTTGCTTATATAACTCCAAACCAATCAAACTGCATTTTTTTCTTAACTTTAACTCAAAACAACATAAAGTAAAATTATACATTATATTACAAAAATATATTTACAAATTTAAGACAAAGAATTTAAATAAACCTCCTTATTTTAACCTAATTAGAACTAAAAAAACAATTTTAGTTCCATTTAGAGGGTACCTAAACTGTGAATAGCCAAACCAATCCAAATTTTATATTTATGATTATTTAAAATAATTTTCTATTTACTTTTCATATATATAAATTACAAAATGACTTAAAACATATAAAAAATAAAAAATACTAAGTATTATAACTTAGTTATTTTGTAATATTCATATTAAAGCATGAACTTTCAAAAGATCACCAGTTATGTTTGCATATGCAACTCCAAACTGATTATCACTTTTCAAATTTTTTTTCTTCTAAAACAACATATGTGTAATTATACAGGATTTTACGAAAATATATTTATAAATCTATGAAGAAGAATATTTCAATATTTTAGTTTTTGTCTGTGAAAAAAAACATACATAATTTTAAGAAAATATATTTACATATCTAGATCTACGACAACAAGCAGAACTAAATGTAAGTAACCAATTTAATTTGGTTTTAACATATTTACGAAAAAAAAAAAATGTAGTTCCATTTGGAGGAATGGATACAACTAGCTCTAGAAAAATGAATAACCGAACCAATTCAAATTCTTAAATTTGAAATCACATATCTAGTTAAAACAACAACATAATATTATTTAAAATAATCATTTATTTACTTTTCATACATGTAAATAACACAACGACTAAAAATTTATAAATAAATGAAAGTGAAATACTAGCCAATTATTAGAATTTAGTTATTTTAGAAATTTTTAATTTTTTCTCTAATATTGAATTTTTTTCTTAGGAAAATACTGATTTATAATTGTGAAAGTTTAATATGTGTTTGCATAAAGTATATATTTTTATTAAATTTTAACCTGTTTTGAATGCGGATAACATTATTTATTTTTATTTTCATTTTTACTTTGTAGAATTCATAATTTAAGAAATGTTGATGATTTATTTTAGTTTATACTATTAATTTTTAATTTACAGTATTATTATACAATATGATTATATATTAAATATATATATTTATAGTTTTTAATTTATTATATATTGTATTACTTTATTTTATACAATATTATTTAACCTATTTTAAATGAATGTAATTTTATATTTATGAAAATTAAAAGACTAACCTGTTAATTTAATATGTTTCATATCAGATAATAATATATATCTAAAGGATTATATTATATTAATTTTTTTCTTTTTACAAATCAAAATTTTATTTATTAATTTATGACAATTTTTAATATTATTTACAAATTCTGTTGAATATATTTTTTTTAAAATGAAAGACATTAAAAATAATATATTTTAAATATTATATTGGAAGTAAAAAATTAAATAAATATTTATATTATAGATATTGAAATTTTTTAAAGATAATAAATATATCTTAGATAATTATTTAGATATTTTAGATATTTATTTAAGGTATGTTTAAATGCATTTGCCAAGAATAGAGATTTAGTTTTGATTTCAATTTTAATCATAATTTGTATATATCGTTTGAAGAAAATATGCTTAATGAACAGTTGAAAAAAACACTAAAACAATAACCTTAACCCTGTGTTATATAACATAAAATGTATAATGTGTTTTAATGGTTTTTTCAAATATTCGTTAATGGTATTTTAGTCAAACGATATATGACAATTATGATTACAATTTAAATCAAAACTAAATCGCTAAAAAAGCTTTAAAAAACCTTCAATTTTTTTTAAACAACAATTAAATCTCTCTAAATAATTATGGAAATTCATATTATCTCTACTAAACATATTTCTAAATAATACATGTATCCAAAAATATAAAAATAATATGTTTTCCTTTCCTAATTAATGAAAAAAAAAAATTTATATATATATATATTAAATTAAAATCAACTGATAAATATAATTAAGTAATTTAGTACATTAATTATTTTTCAAATCATAAAATAAAATTTGATAGACATACATATCAAACAACATGAATAAATATATTTTTGAACATATTTCAACTAGCAATAAAATGAAAAAAATGAATAAAAAATTAAACTTAATATTAATAAGTGTCTAATTTATAAAATGTAAAATTTAAAATTTGAGAAATCATTTAAAATCTTTAAAATTAGGCTGATATATTTTTAACTTAATAAAACTTAAACATTACAAATTAGTCTATATATATTAGTCGATCATATAGTAAAACAGGTTGATGTTTTTACAATACAAATTTTTACAGTTTGTTCAATCAGAATCTGTAAAATATTTACACAATGGAAAAATTGGTTAAAAAATACTAATTAACATATTTTGATTATAAAAAACATTAAAATAACTAATAAAAAATAAATTTAATAGATGGATTATCATATTTTAATTTTCATAAAATTGTAATTATAATTATATAAAAATATAAAATTAGTTATAAAAATAAAAAATTAATAAACTAATAAATTGATTATATAGTTTTATCATCTACTTTAAAATAATACTATCAGCACATCTCAAATTATAACTTTCACAAATATATCTTTCATTTAAAGTCAAACATAGAAAACAAAATTAATTAAAAAATATCATCTGCTCTCAAAACATATTAAAAATATATAAAATATTTATAATAAAGTAAAACTGTTAACATTTATCAAAATTTTAAATCTATAAATACATATTATGCAAAAAATAAAAAATAAAAAAGAAGAACCAGAACTTTTTTCTTCTTTATTTTTGAATTTTTTTAATATATGCTAACAGTTTTACTTTCTTACAAATATTATATATATTTTTAATATGTTTTGAGAGTGGATACTATTTTTTAATTGATTTTTTTTTCTATGTTTGACTTTATATGAAAAATATATTTGTAAATTTTTTAATTTGAGATATGCTGATAGCTTTCTTTTAAAGTAGATGATAAAACTATATAATCTATTTTATTAGTTTTATAATTTTATTTGTCTTAATATTTTTATAACTAATTTTATATTTTTATATAATTATAATAACAATTTTGTGAAAATTTAAATATGATGATTCATCTATAAAAATTTCTTTTATTAGTTATTTAAATGTTTTTATAATCAGAACATCTTAATTAATTTTATAATTCATTTTGTCACTGTCTACATATTTTACATATTTTGATGGAACAAACTGTAAAAATCCGTAATTGTAAAAACATCAACCCGTTTTACTATAAGATTGAATATATAATGACTAATTTTTAATGTTTAAATTTCATGAAGTTAAAATATATCAACCTAATTTTAAAGATTTTAAATTATTTTTTTAAATTAAAAATTTAAATTTTGTAAATTAAACACTTATTAATATTAAATTTGATTTTTTATTCATTTTTATTCATTTTATTGTTAGTTGAAATATGTTCAAAAATATATTTTCTCATTTTTTATATGTATATTTATCAAATTTGATTTTATGGTTTTTAAAAATAATAATGAAATAAATTATTTAATTTGATTTTTAATTTAATATATTTTTTGTTTTTCATTAATTAGGGAAGAAAAACTTATTATTTTTAGATTGTTTGGATACAGGTTACATTATTGTATTTTTGGAAATATGTTTAGTAGAGATAATGTTAATTTCCATAATTGTTTACAGAGATTTAATGATTGTTTAAAAAAAAATATTTAAATATTTAGTATATTTTTTAGTGATTTAGTTTTGAATTAAATTTTAATCATAATTGCAATAAATCATTTGACTAAAATACTCTTAATGATTTGAAAAACACTAAAAACCAGTGGTATTACATGTAATATAACACATGACTAAATGTTTTTTTTTTCCTGTTTTAATAGTATAGATTTATGCATTTGTTTATTTGATTACAGTTTTTGTTAATGAATAAATATTATACTTATTTCAAAATTACATGTTATGTTTATTTACAATTGCATGAGCTTAATCTGGATAGTTTTATCACACATAAATTGAATTTTGAGGAAATTAACAAGGCTTTAGATTTATTAGAGAAAGGGAAGCCTCTCCGCTGCATTCTATGGATGAATAAGTTATAATTATTTTTATGTTAAAAAGATGATTTATTATTAGTCTCTTCAGTTTATTTTTCATGTCTTTTTTACTCATTTTAATAAATTATCGAAAATGTCATTCTGTTTAATTTTAAGCATGGTGAAAATTATGAATTATATCTATTCAAGTCATCAAATCTAGCTATCTATCCAATGTAAATATTCAACTTTTGATTTCTTATATTTGAAAATATTAATTGACGTTTTATTTAATTAGTAACTAATCCATCACAAATGGTATATGATTTATTTTGACCAAAAATAGATTTTGAAAAAATATATTAAAGATTATCTTCCATAACTAGGTAAAGATACCCATTGATTGTTGATTGTTATAAGATTTGATCTATGAATACATATTTTCCAAATTAGTGAAATCACGTTCATAAGTCATTTATACTTATGAAAGCATTTGTTAAATATGTGTGTATATATATACACATACACAACTAGTATCATCATATCCAATACTAAGATAAAGAAAAATTAGCATAAAATATAAAATTCACCCATTAAGAAAATCATGAGATCTGCTACTGTTTTTATGGTTTCTTGTATTCTCATGTGTTTTGTTCTGAACCATGTCAAAGGTAACAGACAATTTTCCTCTTTACTTTGATTAGTTTCACATAAAAAAATTTATACATTATAATTTTTCTCCTGAGAAATATGTTGAAAGGTGTATTCAATTTTGGATTTATAGTGATTTCTATTAAAATATCAAATTGTTTATTATTTAATCATGACTTTTAAAAATTTATGTAATACACAAATTCAGTGTTATTCAACTTATGATTTAAAAGTATACTCTAAAATTCACTATTACAGAAAATCCTCAAAATATTCTAAGTAGTATATTTTCAAAGATTTGCTGTGATTTGAAGGCTTTTGAGTAGAGTTTCTTAGTTAAAAAAAAATATTAAAATTCAAATTTCATAGTTTTAAATTAGATTTTAGAGTGTTAGAACTAAAATCATAACAAAAAAAATTAAAATTTCTAACTTTTTTCATATACTATATTGAATACACCCATGTTGTTTCTATGGAAACGGTGATAGAGCATGTTCAAATTTCAAATTTGTTGCACTATCCATAACTATAATCTTTTGTTAACACTAACCTTTTTTGTGTGGTTGATATGAAATAATAGACGTGGAAGCTGGATTGATGCCAATGGGTGACCAATGCGGCCGGAAGGATATATTTATTGGGTCATGCGGCAGTGACGGAAACATGACGTGCATAAACGACTTTGTTAAGAAAGGAGGTCCAGGCAATAGACCTTCTAGTTGCGAGTGTGATAATTTTGGCGAAGAACATCTATGCCGATGTAATTTTCCTTGCTAGATTTTGTTATACAGCTTTTTACAGCAATAAATAATGGAGAATAACATAGAAAAAACACAATGCATAAATAGTAATATAACACAAGATTAAAAGCTTTTTCTATAATGTTTTAACATTATAGATTTATTATAATATATTAATATTAATTACGAATTTTGTTAATTAATATTAATTACAATTTGTTTTAAATGCATAATCCAAAATCTCATAAAAAATAATTTTAGGTATTTTAGATAATTATTTAAGATATGTTTAAATGAATTTATCAAGAATAGAGATTTATGGTGTGTATTGAATCTATGATTTAAAGAGATTTAGAGTGATTTTCATTAAAATGACAAATCCACTGTTATTAGAACATAAATTTTTAATTTTTTAAAAAAATCCAGTGTTATTGAACTTGTAATTTTAGATTAAACTTTGAAATCCAGTGTTATTGGAAATATTTTACGAGAGTTGTTGAGATTTCAAAGTGTTTTGGTAGAATTTCTTAGTTAAAATATAAAATAAAAAACCTAAATCTCATGGTTTTAGATAGAATTCTAAGGGAAATATTGAATTAAGCCACCTAAAATTCATTACTTAAATTATTTTCAATAACAGTGGATTTGAGAGTTAATTTTAAAATCACAAATTTAATAACACTGGATTTTAAAATGGTTTTTAACATTCGTGTTTGAAGAACATCAAATTTATCATTTAAAAATAAATCACTTCAAATCTTTAATTGAATACACCCCTTAGTTTTGATTTAAATTTTATTATAATTGATATATATTGTTTGACTAAAATACTTTAAAAAACCCCTAAAACACAATGACATAAATTTTTTTTTATAGTATTTACTATTTTAACAATATAGATGGAACTAGTTTTAAATACGTTATGTCGACAATAAAAAAAATGAATTTGTGGAATCGGTGTTCTTTTGCTTTATAATTGAGCATGAGCGGCTGAACCCAATAGTATTGGAAAAGTTCGGTCTACATAAGTCGTGAATATGTTTGCTACCTCTCTAAATAAGATTTATAAATACACGTACACGTATCAAGCCTAGGTGAAAATACAAATTTGATAATGATAGCCAATTAGCATGTGTCATCACATGCTCCCACGTCAACAAGCTTATTGTCGGTCCATTTAATTTAATAAAAAGATAAACCATCGTTTTCCAAGAAAAAATCTACCCAAAAAGTTCCTAATGGCGAAATATTCGAATATTTCCTAAACAACCACCATCATTCTAATTCTTTTAAATACGGTCAAAAGAAAAAAAAAAAAAGAACTAAAAACAAATCCTCAACAAAGTTAATACGCAGTCGTTTTTGTGTTTCATTCTCCCTTTTTCCCTTAAATAACCGTCGGACTCGCATTCCTTGCTTCCGCCGGCGAACAGTTTTCTCTCTCTACTCTCTCTCTCTCTCTCGTGGTCTAATTTCTGCCACAAAACCCTAATTTTCATAAACCCTAAATCTCTAATCTAGCTGCATTCTCCATTACAAGAGTCGAGAATTGACTCGTTGGCTCTTTCGTTAAATTGTTGTTAATTGCAATGATGGTGAATAATGGAAGAAACTAAAGGAATCTCTGATCCGGAGAATGGGAGTTCGAGCTACGGCGGAAAACCGCCGAATCCTCTCTCCTTCTCTTCTTCTTCTTCTTCTTCTTCTTCTTCCGCCGCCGCCGCCTTATACAGGCAGAGCTTCGACGGCGATCGGTTTCTTGAGCCGCGTAATAAAAAGTCGCTGGTTCGACACCCGTCTCTTGTAAGATTCCTTTCTTCCAAACTTGGTTTTGTCTAAATTCAAAGGAATTTTTTTTTGTAATAGATGTAGTTAAATGCGACATTAAAATGTTTAATTAGTCGATTATTGTTATTAATTGGTTTTGCTTGAAAGTAATTATATTCAAGAAGGAAATATTCCTTTTTCTTTTTTTTCCTTATTACTGAAGTAAAGGCTTTGGTTTGTAAAACATTATTCGCAAAGTTAAGAAGCTCTAGACGAAAGGTATTTGCCTTAATTCGATTCGTTCTTGTGTTTATTCACAACGTACTGTGTCTCTATGAGATGCTTTGTGAGGTTTCTGACTGCTGAATTTTGGTAGGTGAAGACAAAGGTGTCAGATATAACTGTTGAGAACGAGTTTGGTTTAGAGAAGAACAAGTCTGAGTTTGAGTTTGTTCCTGCTATGCGTTCTGGAGCTTGGTCTGATATTGGCTCGAGGTCGAGCATGGAAGATGCTTATCTATGCCTCGATAATCTTATGGACAGTTATGGTCTCAAAAATTGTGAGGATGGACCTAGTGCCTTTTACGGGGTATGTTGTTTCTTTCACTTTTCTTAAATTGTACGTTAAATTGTTGCCAGAATTGGAAAACAAAGCGATATAGATGTGTTGATAGAGTTCCTTTTCGGATTATAATGAAGTTTTGGAATCTCTTATACCCTTTTTGTTTATATTAGGTGTTTGATGGACATGGTGGGAAGCATGCTGCTGAATTTGCGTGTCACCATATACCAAGGTACATCGTCGAGGATCAAGAGTTCCCTAGTGAAATCAGTAAGGTGATTTCTTCAGCTTTTCTTCAAACAGACACTGCCTTCTCAGAGGCTTGTGCATCGGATGGGAGTCTTTCTTCTGGAACTACTGCTTTAGCAGCTGTTCTTACTGGGAGGTTTGTTGACTCAACTCTTATTATCTTAATCTCTAAAACTCTAAAATGAATGCTAGCTAAGACTGCATAAGTATGCTAGCAATGTGCAACGAATTCTCTTTATTATTGGCCAACTAGTTCTGTGATCATCCTTTGAGGAAAACTCTTGTTCTGAACTGGTTAAGCAAGTAAGAAAGTAATGAGGAAAAATGCATTTTATCATCAACTACGTAGTATGCATAATCTGAACCTTGAGAATAATCCCGTAGCAGTAAATCGCTTGTAGATGTTACTATCTGCTCGTATTGTAGTTATCGTCTCAGATTTATATTTCTTGCTTTGGTTTAAGTTTGTATATCAATGCTCGGATACAAGTTATGGTCTTCTAGTTTTGTGTCATTTTCATACTATATTTGTTTTCCTATTGTGTTACAGGTCGTTGGTGGTGGCAAACGCTGGAGATTGTAGAGCAGTCTTGTCTCGTCAGGGAAAAGCCATTGAAATGTCAAAGGACCACAAACCCATGAGCTGCAAAGAGAGAAGACGCATTGAAGCATCGGGTGGATACGTATACGACGGCTATCTAAATGGGCAACTTAACGTGGCTCGTGCCCTTGGGGACTTTCATATGGAAGGCATGAAGAAGAAGAAAGACGGTTCTAATGGTGGACCTCTCATTGCAGATCCTGAGCTCATTACAACTAAACTAACCGAAGAGGATGAGTTCCTCATAATGGGTTGTGATGGGGTTTGGGATGTGTTCATGAGCCAAAACGCTGTAGATTTTGCTAGAAGGAGACTACAAGAGCACAATGACCCAGTCATGTGTAGTAAAGAGTTGGTTGAGGAAGCTTTGAAGAGGAAGAGTGGGGATAATGTTACGGCGGTGGTTGTGTGTCTTCAGCCACAGCCGCCACCGAACTTGGTTGCACCGAGGTTGAGGGTTCAACGGAGCTTCTCGGCGGAGGGTTTGAAAGATTTACAGAGCTACTTGGATGACTTGGGGTGCTAATTGGGGGATATGAAGATGGTGACGAATGATTGATTCTCTGTTTTTGACTTTTTTTTTTTGTGGCTTTTGTTACGATTTATAGTATTGGGTTTTGGCGGTTTTGTTCTATTAAATTCTTACAAATTGAGTAAGTTATAACATAAGGCGGCATACAATAAATTCTTGCTATGTAGGTTTTTTGTTGTTGTAATACTTCACTTGAATATGCTTTTGCATGATCATACTTCTATATCACTCTCAATTGTTTTTCAATTCCCCCGATTATAAGTTTATAACTTATCATGGCATTTCACATAAAATATAATAAGATTCCATTGATAATCATCATTCATTATGGGTTCATTATGCAGGCAAATGGTTATCAGAAGAATGATGGGTGGAATAGTATAGTATTTTTTTTTGTTTCTCTATATTTTAAAAAATTTTGATAACAAATTAAGTTACTTTCAGCAGAATTAGGATTGAAGGGTATATATTTTTCATATTTTGAAAATATGGTTCTACTATCTTTTACCATTATAATATTCATTAATTTTTCAAGTTTTTACGTTTTTGAAACGAAAATTGCAATATACAACTAATTTATTTAAAATGTAACTAGAACAAGAACAGAACGTGACTAATCTACTAATACTAGCTTTTCAATGTTCCTTAATTATAATACAATTTTTTCATGCTCAGTTTGTTCTGCTAATAATTATTTCATTGTTCTCCCAACATATCAGTCACGCCCTTATTGAAATTGTTTTTCAGTACTTTTCACTTCAAATTCAAATGATATGTTGTAACATTATAGATCTTATCTAACCAGTTTCACTTCGATCTCTCTTTAACTCTCTCTCTTTCTCTCTACGAACATACGAACACAAAAGAACAACACCGATCTTTTTACCCTGAGTTCACTTCCGATAAGGAGAGCTACGTCTCAGGGGCCAGAACTTGTCCGATAAGTCCACTATGATCTTGCTTTACAAAAGAGAAGAACGATTTCTCAACACCCTGAGAGAATCATCAAAAAATGAAGAAGAAGAAAGAACCTCGCTACAACTCTACACTTCAGGTCAACTTTACGATTCGTTATACCTGCCCCTTTTATATCAACAAGGGTTTACAACTTACTGTTTAAACAATTGATAATATTGCTAATCAGAATCAGATTAAACAACTCAACCGGCTAAACCAACGAATCATAAAACGAACCGGATATCAAAGACTAAGCTAGAGTTATGCCAAACTTAACAATCTCTATATTGGCATCACTCTAGATTACAATCCTATACAATCTACTCCCTATGCGAGACACTAGATCAAAAAACAAGTGGACTCACCTCCGAACTACACCTTTTGGCTGATGACAAGCATTTCAAGTTCGATTGATCTTGAGCATATCCAAGGCTGACTTGAATTTGCTCACGGGAACTACCTTTGTCAATATATCTGCAGGATTCCTGCTTCTGTGTATCTTTAGCACGTCCACAACTCCATCAGCGATGATGTCTCGGATGAAGTGATACTTCACTGCAACGTGCTTTGTTCGTTCATGAAACACACTGTTTTTGGATAAGCATATCGCACTCTGAGAATCACACCAAATTTTCACTGATCCGTGCTTCATAATGCCAAAATCTTCAAGTAAACCCTTTAACCAGATTGCCTCCTTAACAGCTTCAGTTAACGATATGTACTCTGCTTCGGTTGTTGACAGAGCAACAACTGGTTGTAAGTTGGATTTCCAACTAACTACATTGCCACCAACAGTGAATACGTACCCAGATGTGGATCGCCTACGATCTAAGTCTGCTGCAAAATCTGAATCACAGAATCCTTGGATCTCAAATGTTTTCTCCTTGGTAAACAACAACTCCACATCCATGGATCCTTTTATATATCTCATCAGCCACTTCATTGCTTCCCAATGCATTAGACCAGGCTTACTCATGAATCGGCTAACTAGCCCCATTGCGAAAGCTAAGTCTGGCCTATACCCAATCATTGCGTACATGATGCTTCCCACTGCCGATGCATAAGGTATGACGTCTGTGTCAATCATTTCCTCACCGTCCTTGACTGATGACAATTTAAAATGAGCTCCGATTGGGGTTTGAGATCCTTTTGCTTCTGTCATGCGAAAGTTTTGGATTACTTTCATCAAGTAGTTGGATTGAGATAGTCTTAACGTTCCCTTCTTGCGATCCCTGGTGATATCCATCCCAAGAATCCTCCTTGCTGCACCTAAGTCTTTCATCTCAAAGTTCTTCTTGAGACTGACTTTAAGCTTCTCAATCTCTGACATGCCCTTAGCTGCTATTAGCATATCGTCGACGTATAAGAGCAAATGAATGAAGTTTCCTTCTGAGACCTTCTTTGTATATACGCACGAGTCATGCTCACTACGGCTGTAGCCTTGCTCCATCATAACCTCATCAAACCTCTTGTTCCATTGCCTTGGAGATTGTTTGAGACCGTACAAAGACTTCTTCAGAAGACACACTTGATCCTTTTTCAAATGATCCTCATAACCTTCCGGTTGCTCCATATACAGGTCTTCTTCAAGGTTTCCATGCAAGAAAGCAGTCTTGACATCCATCTGTTCTAGTTCTAGGTCATGTTGAACTACCAGAGAAAGAAGAACTCTAATGGAGACATGCTTCACAACTGGAGCAAATATTTCTTGATAGTCAATTCCCTCCTTTTGTGAGTAACCACGTGCAACCAAACGAGCTTTAAATCTGTCTGGCTCAACTCCATCTATCCCGGGTTTTACTTTGTATAGCCATTTGTTACTGATAACTTTTCTATCCTTTGGCCTATCCACCAATACCCATGTTTTGTTCTTCTTCAGAGACTCCATCTCTTCATCTGATGCTTCGCTCCATCTATCCCATTCATTGCTAGCACGAGCCTCAGAGTAATCTCTTGGTTCTTCTACATTCATCATCTCAGAGACGGATAACGCAAACATTATTTCTTCCTCTCCGTAATCATAATCCCCATAGCGAGATGGTGGGACTGTGACCCTTTTAGATCTATCTCTCGCTAGTTGGTAGTTGGCTAAACTGGAGTTCAATGGTTCTTCTGAGTTTTCTTCAGGATCTGATTGCTCTTCTTCCTCATCCGTTCTATTCCTATCCGAGTTCTGAGTTTCTTCAGGGCAATAGGAAGCTATATCCTTTTCCATCTGAGATGCAGGCTGCTTTATCACCACTTCTGTCCTTTTAGGGGGTGTACCATCTTCTTTATCTTCCTGTTTTCTCATGTCTTTGTAAACTTGTTCTTCACATAACTTGACATTTCTACTAATGATACACTTCCCTCCGTCTAGCATCCATATCTTGTACCCCTTGGTTCCAGGTGGGTACCCTATGAAAATTCCTTTTGTTGCTCGAGGTTGAAGTTTCCCTTGATTTGTGTAAACATAGGCGATTGAACCAAACTTCTTCATGTGATTGTAACCAGGCTTCTTACCCAACCAAACCTCTTCCGGAGACTTGAACCCAATTGCTGAGGTTGGAGAACGATTAATGATATAGACGGATGTCTCAGCAGCTTCTGCCCAGAATGACTCGTCAAGTCCTGACTCATTCAAAAGACATCTCACTTTCTCCATTATGGTGCGATTCATACGCTCTGCAACACCATTCTGTTGCGGTGTATATGTGCATGTTCTGTGTCTGGTGATTCCGTGTTTCCTGCCGAACTCATCGAACACATAATTGCAAAATTCTAGTCCATTATCAGTCCTAAGATATTTCACCTTTTTATCTACTTGGTTCTCAACTAATTTCTTCCATTCACAGAACCTAGTAAACGCCTCATCTTTTGTTTTCAGAAACCAAATCCAAACTTTCCTAGAATGATCATCTATTAAAGACAGGAAATATTGATTACTCGAGAGCGAAGGATTTGTGTTTGGTGAACCCCACAAGTCAGCATGAATATACTCAAGGACACTTACTGAGCTGTGTTTACCTGTTTCAAAGCTTACTTTCTTTGACTTCCCCATAACACAATGTTCGCAGAACGTTTCTTTCCCGACCTCCTTCTTTGTAAGAACTCCATCTCTAACCAGAATCTGAAGGTTTCTGTAGCTCATGTGTCCTAGCCGGCTGTGCCAGATGGGAACTTGGGGTTTTCCTTCTGTAACCTGGCAAGCTTCTGCTTTCAAGGTCTCTCCATCCAGGATGTACAGACCATTCTTCAAAGTTCCCTGAAGAGCGAGCTTCTGATTCTTATGGAAACGTATCTTCCCGTTTCCGCCTGAGTGGACGAAGCCTAGCTTGTCCAGTGTACCTGTAGAGATGAGGTTTCTACGAAGAGATGGGACATACCTCACGTTGTTCATGAGTTTAACTGTTCCTCCATGTGTATTTAGTCTGATTGTTCCTATGCCGGGGGTCTCCACGCTGTGGAAATCTCCAAGTAGTACTTTGCTGGACTCTATTTCCTGAAACTCAGTAAACCAGTCTTTCCTGCAAGTCATATGGTGAGTACACCCAGAATCAATTACCCAGTTTTCTTGAGCGTCATGGCTTGTAACGGTCAAAGCGTTAGCATCTTCCAATTGCTCAATGGCTACTGCAACTTCTCCATCTGAGTCACTTTCCATTCTTCTTTTCCTTGCAAAACAGTCCTTCTTGATGTGACCTTCCTTCTTGCAATACCAACATATCACCTTTCGATTCTTTGATTTGCTTCTACTTCTGCCTCGTGATTCATTTTGATCTCTTTTGGAAGATCTTCCTCGATCACTTGTGTAGAGAACAGTTGATCCTCCTCTGTCCATCTTTGAAGCTTCAGTAATCTCTCTTTGTTTTGACTCGGCTGAAGCGATCACTTCTTCTAAGGTCAGAGAATCATTTCCATATTTCAGAGTATGCTTCAATTGATCGTAACTTGCAGAGAGTGAGTTCAAGAAAACGATTGCTTGAATCTCATCTGATACGTTCACATTCAGACTGTTCATCTCTGCCACGATCTTTAGAAACTCATCGACATTTATATCTATCGATTTTAGCTCATCACACCAGTAAGTATAGAACTGAGACTGTACATGGATCCTATTTGGCAAAGTCTTCGATATGTACAATCTTTCCAACAAAGACCACATTTTCGCTGCAGTCGTACAGTGCCTAATCTTCCTGAGAACCTGATCGCATATATTCACAATGATCATATCTCTAGCCCTATCGTCCTTTTCTAACTTCGCGGTGTCAATGGTTACCTTGGGTTCTTGAGTATCTGCTTCTGGATCTGATTCATCCGGATTCTTTTCTTCGCCTTTGACCTGAGGAACTTCGATCTCAAAGTTGTCGTCAAGAATCACATCCTTCAAACCAGAAACCCCAAAATGTGCCATCATCCGTATAGTCCAGAGGGAGAAATCTCCAGATCCATCGAATCTCTCCACCTGAGCTGAAGCTGACGAGGAAATCTCCATTGGTGAGAACCAAGGCTCTGATACCACTTGTTGAAACACTATATATCTTATCTAACCAGTTTCACTTCGATCTCTCTTTAACTTTCTCTCTTTCTCTCTACGAACATACGAACACAAAAGAACAACACCGATCTTTTTACCCTGAGTTCACCTCCGATAAGGAGAGCTACGTCTCAGGGGCCAGAACTCGTCCGGCAAGTCCACTATGATCTTGCTTTACAAAAGAGAAGAACGATCTCTCAACACCCTGAGAGAATCGTCAAAGAATAAAGAAGAAGAAAGAACCTCGCTACAACTCTACACTTCAGCTCAACTTTACGATTCGTTATACCTGCCCCTTTTATATCAACAAGGGTTTACAACTTACTGTTTAACCAATTGATAATATTGCTAATCAAAATCAGATTAAACAACTCAACCAGCTAAACCAACGAATCATAAAACGAACCGGATATCAAAGACTAAGCTAGAGTTAGGCCAAACTTAACATGATAACTTCAGAAAACTGTTAAATTTCAGCAATTTTATTCCTCTAATCTCAAACCGAAAAAACTAAACCGTAAATAACCTTAAACCACATTTCCACTTTTATTATAAAATGACCAAGACTTGTGTTACTGTGATTAAAGTCAAGAAATAAAAAAAATTCCGTCAAGTTGCATCGATAAGAAAAGATCAAGAAACAGCGTTGAAATCTCCAAGTAACACTAGTCACCATTCTCCTACTGCTATGTTATATGAGCAAATCTAAAGTTTCTAGGCTTCACTTCTCCTCTAATTTTCTTCTCAGAATCTCTCTCACCAATTAGCTTCTATGGCTCGCAATTGGGTCTATGATGTCTTCCCAAGCTTCAGCGGAAAAGACGTTCGTGTAGCTTTTCTCAGCCACTTTCTCAAGGAGCTGGATCGTAAATTGATTACTGCTTTCAAAGACAACGAGATTGAGAGAAGCCGATCTCTCGATCCCGAGCTTGTACATGCTATATTAGATATAGAAACCATCCCTACAGTTAGGCCTGATATATGGTTCGTATATTGTCATTTACTTCCTATATATTCTCCTTTCCTTCTTCCTCATCTTCTCCTCTGTATAAAGCTCTATGTACTCAATGTTAATAATCATCGAATTCCATAACTCAATATGGTATCAGAGCAATAAAATCTTTCTGATTTTCTTCTTTGTTTCTTATTTTCTCTTATCTTCTTCTTCTTCCTCGTCTCGCTCGACTTGCCGTTGAATTTTTCCGGCTGTCATGTCTCCTCCTGATACCTCCTCTGCTGAGAACACCACTGTGTTTAATTCTTCAAATCCATCCACGACATTGATATCCATCAATATGTCGAATATTACTAAACTCACAAACCTCAATTATATTATGTGGAGTCGACAGATCCGGGCTCTCCTCGAAGGTCACAAACTTCATGAATTTCTTGCAGAATCCACCACTGCTCCACCTCCTACGATCACAGTTGATGGTCAAACATCACCAAATCCGGACTATGCACCATGGAGGCGACAAGACCGACTCCTCTACAGTGCCATGATTGGTGCTATTTCTCTTCCCGTTCAATCAGTAGTTTCCACTGCCAGTACGACGAGCGAAATCTGGTCCCTTCTCGCTTCCACCTTTGGCAAACCAACACGCGGACACATTCTACAACTGAAGTATTAAATCAAAACGTGTGTCAAAGGTACGAAATCCATCAGTGAATATCTTCGCATAATCAAAGGCAAAGCAGACGTCTTCGCATAATCAAAGGCAAAGCAGACGACCTAGCATTACTTGGGAAGCCTCTTGATCCAGAGGATCTCACTGAACAAATCCTTGCTGGTCTCAGTGAGGAATACAAGCCTGAAATTGATGCTGTTAATGGACGTGATGCACCGATCTCCTTCTCTGAACTCCATGAAACGTCTACTCAACCGTGAAGCGATGCTGCTGTGCAAGGAAGAGCCTGCAACTGTTGTTCCAATTTCTGCAAATGCTGCAGATACCCGTTCACGTCACCAGCATCATAACAACAATTGGAGGCCCAATAACAGCAACCGGAATCATAACCCACAATATCATAACACCAACAACAATGGCCGTGGGTCTCGTCCTTACCTCGGCCGTTGTCAGGCTTGTGGCACACAATGCCACAGTGCCAAGTTTTGTCCGGAATTTCGTATTATTCGTGGATCTGCACCAAACCAGTGGCCTGCACCTTCTTCCCATCCCCCCTGGCAATCTCATCCAAACTCGTCATGGCAACCTAGAGCTAATGTTGCCATGGTTCCAAGCTCCGACTCTTCCACCTGGTTGCTGGATTCTGGTGCCTCACACCACATGACTTCCGATCTCGCAAACCTATCCATGCACGCACCCTATAATGGAGGGGATGATGTCATTCTCGGTGACGGATCTGAACAAGCGATTTCTCACACTGGTTCTTTTTCTCTTCCTTCTCTTTCTCATCCATTTATGTTTGATAATGTTATATGTGTGTCCATCGCTTGATAAAAACTTACTCTCTGTTTTCCAATTATGTTCAACTAATGACGTTGTGGTTACATTTACTCCTACATACTTCAGGTTCGAGATCTGAATACAGGGGCACTTCATATGGAAGGCCAACCTAAAAATGGCACTTACGAATGGCCAAAACACAGATCACTTACGCCTCCATCTTTAGCTTATGCATCTGTTGTTAAGGCTTCTATGTTTGATTGGCACTCTAGGCTAGGTCATCCTGCTTTCTCTATTCTTCAAAAAATTATTTCCAGTTTTAATTTACCTTTGTCTTCAAACGTTTTACTAAACAAGCCTTATAGTGCTTGCTCTATTAATAAAATGCATAAGCAACCGTTTTCTACTTCTACACTGATCTCTTCACAACCACTTGATATAATTTTCTCTGATGTTTGGACATCTCCGCTGATTTCAATTGATAGTTTTAAGTATTATGTTATTTTTGTAGATCATTATACTAGATATACTTGGTTCTATCCTTTAAAACGCAAATCACAAGTTTGTGATATTTTCCCTAAGTTCAAAGCGTTGGTCGAAAATCGATTTCAATCACAGTTGCGAACTCTTTACACTGACAATGGTGGGGAATATATTGCTCTAGCAGATTTTCTTTCTACTAATGGTATTTCACATTTCACTACACCGCCACATACTCCAGAACACAATGGTATATCTGAGCGTAAACATCGACATATTGTCGCAACAGGGCTTGCCCTTCTGTCTCACGCTTCCATGCCAAAGTCGTATTGGACATACACTTTAGCTACGGCGGTTTATCTTATTAATCGTATGCCCACACCAACACTCTCTATGCAAACTCCTTTTCAAAAGCTTTTGGGCAAATTCCAAATTTTTTCAAACTAAGAATATTTGGTTGTCTTTGTTTTCCCTGGCTTCGGACATATGTATCGAATAAACTTGATTTACGTTCAAAACCGTGCGTATTTTTAGGTTACTCCACAACTCAGAGTGCATATTTTTGTTTGGATAGAGAAACATCACGGATTTACACTTCTAGGCATGTAGTCTTTCATGAATATGTTTATCCTTTCTCCATGCCTAACACTATCACAAGTTATTCTCTATCTGATTATGAAACTGCAGAGAACACAGGTGCAGATACGACAACTGTCTCCTCGCTTCGTCCACTGCAACAGTCACCATCTCTTCTCACTCCAATTCCAACTGTTCCACCGTCTCTCCGGGTCTCACCATCCCTCTCTGTCTCTTCTCAAGCACAGCAACACGTGTCTTCACCATCTTCTGCTCTTGAAATTCCAACAATAATTCACGCATCATCATCACAACAAACCCAACAACAGTCACAGGCCCCAATCACTCAACATGCCCAAATCACTCAACAGACCCATCACTCCCATCAGGCCCAACCATCTGATATTCAACAATCCTCCACGAGATCTCGTGTTGCAGAAGCGGAACCAGCACCACCGGCGGAACCAGCTCAACCAGCTGCTCGGATTTCACCTGTTCGAAAATCATCACGACATAAGAAACCGGTGCAAAAACTTAACCTCCATGCCTCAATCACTCATTACAATGAAGTCGAACCTACCTCTGTTATGGAAGCTCTCAAAGACCCACGGTGGCGGAACGCCATGTGTGTCGAAATGGACAATCAAATTCGCGAGCACACATGGGATCTGGTTCCACCGGGCACAGCTACAAACGTTGTTGGTTGTAAGTGGGTTTTTACAATTAAACGAAAGGCTGATGGTTCCATTGACAGGTTTAAAGCGCGGCTTGTGGCAAAGGGCTTCAATCAACGACCAGGCATTGACTACAACGAAACATTTAGTCCATTGATCAAACCAGCCACCATTCGCCTAGTTCTTAATGTTTCTGTCTCCAGTAATTGGCCCATTCGACAATTTGATGTGAATCACACTTTTCTTCAAGGAAAACTTCACGATGAAGTCTATATGGTACATCCACCTGGTTTTGTCAACAAAGACAACCCTCATGCTGTTTGCAAGCTCAAAAAGGCTATTTACGGACTGAAACAGGCTCCCCGTGCTTGGTACAACGAACTTCGGATGTTCCTGCTCCAATCCGGATTCAAGAACTCTCTCGCAGATGCAAGCCTCTTTATCTTCAACAAAAATGGTGTCCTCATTTATATGTTGGTTTATGTTGATGACATACTCCTCACAGGGAACAACCATCACTATCTAAACACGTTCATCATGTCCTTGTCTAAGAGATTCTCCCTTAAAGATTTGGGCCCTCTCTCTTACTTTCTTGGTATGGAAGCAATTTATTCTCCTCAAGGTCTATTATTAACTCAAAAACGTTATGTTGCAGATCTTCTTCACAAGCATCGAATGGCGGATTGCAAACCTGTACCGACGCCGATGTGTCCGAATACAGAACTTACTCTCACCACCGGCAATAACATGGAAGATCCGTCTCGCTACCGTGCACTGGTGGGAAGCCTTCAATACTTATCCTTAACACGACCAGATATCTCCTTTAGCGTCAACAAGCTCTCACAGTTCATGCACAAACCAACTGATGTACACTGGCATGCCGTCAAACGGATCCTCCGTTATCTCTCCGGGACACTGTCACATGGTATTTTCTTTTACAAGTCAAATCCTGCTTCTCTCCATGCCTACACGGACGCGGATTGGGCAGGTAACAAGGATGACTACACTTCTACAAGTGCGTACATTGTCTACTATGGATGAAATCCCATTGCATGGTCATCAAAGAAGCAAACCGGAGTGGCACGATCTTCTACCGAAGCCGAATATCGAGCTGTTGCTGCAACAGCTTCAGAAGTTTGTTGGATCATGTCGCTTCTATCCGAGTTGGGAATCAACACGACCACAACCCCACCTATCTACTGTGACAATATTGGTGCCACTTATCTTGCAGCAAACCCAGTTTTTCATTCTCGAATGAAACATCTTGCCTTGGATTATCACTTTGTTCGTAATCTGGTTCAATCGGGACAAGTTCGTGTTTCTCATGTCACGTCTGCCGATCAGCTAGCTGACGCCCTCACTAAGCCTTATCACGCCAACGCTTTCAACAACTCTCTGTCAAGATCGGACTCACCGCAAGTGCTCCGTCTTGAGGGGACATATTAGATATAGAAACCATCCCTACAGTTACGCCTGATATATGGTTCGTATATTGTCATTTACTTCCTGTATATTCTTCTTTCCTTCTTCCTCATCTTCTCCTCTGTATAAAGCTCTATGTACTCAATGTTAATAATCATCGAAGTCCATAACTCAATATGCTATTGAGGACTCAAAAATCGCAGTGGTTGTGTTCTCAAGAAAGTAGGCCTCCTCGAGCTGGTGCCTAAACGAGTTGCTGGAAATCTTGGGATGCAAGAAAGAGTTGGGCCAACTTGTGATTCCCATTTTCTACTGTTTGGATCCTTCCCACGTGAGGAAACACACCGGAAGGTTTGGTAAGATCTTCAAAAAGACTTGCAAGAACAGAACAGAGTACAAAGTGAAAAAATGGCGAAAAGCGTTGAGTGATGTAGCAAATACACTCGGATATCATTCTAAAAACTGGCATGACGTTCTATTAATTAACCATTTATGCTTATGTATTTGTGTTGTTACATCTATGTGAAAAAAATATTATTCTTGTTAGGGATAATGAAGCTAAAATGATTGAAGATATCACCAATGATATTTTGTGTAAACTAAAGTTAACCACACCTAAAGATTTTGATGACTTTGTTGGAATGGAAGATCATATCGCAGAGGTGCGTTCACGGTTACGTTTGGAATCTGAGGAAGTTAGGATGGTTGGGATATGGGGTCCTTCTGGAAATGGCAAGACTACTATTGCAAGAGCTGTGTTTAATAGACTCACTCCTAACTTTCAACGTAGTATATTTATAGACAGGGCTTTTGTAACTAAGAGTATGAAAGTTTATAGAAGAACCAACCCAGACGACTATAACATGAGGCTTGACTTGTAAAGAAACTTTTTCTCTGAAATTTTAGGCAAAAGACATATTAGAATAGATCATTTAGGTGCGGTAAGAGATAGGCTAAGGTGGCGGAAATTTCTCGTTGTTCTTGATGATTTGGATGATCAAGTTGTGTTAGATACCTTGGCGGGTGAAACTCATTGGTTTGGACGTGGAAGCAGAATTATTGTGATTGCAAAATATAGGCATCTTCTAAGAGCCCATGGGATTGATTGTGTTTACAAGGTTGGTCTACCATCCGATAAACTAGGTTTGGAGATGTTATGCCGATATGCTTTCAGGCAAAGCTGTCCTCTTCCTGGTTTTACAGAGCTTGCAACTGAAGTTGCAAATCATGTGGGCTATCTTCCTTTGGGTCTTAAAGCTTTGGGTTCATACTTGCGGGGGAGGGACAAGGAGGCTTGGATCATGCATGGGCTTAGAAAAGGCCTTGACAGGAAAATCGAGGAAGCACTAAGAGTTGATTATAAAGGGTTAGGTAGCAGAAAAGATAAGGAGATATTCCGTCACATCGCTTGTCTATTGAATAATATGGAAACCAGTGACATCAAGCTGCTTCTCGAAGATAGTAACTTAGATGTTAGTACCGGTCTTGACAACCTACTAGATCATTGCCTTATACATGAAAGAAGGGATATTGTGCAGATGCACTGTTTAGTACAAGAAATGTGTAAGGAAATGGTACGCACACAATCCAAGAACCTTATAAAACGAGAGTTCCTAGTGGACTCAAAGAATATTTGCGATGTTCTTAGTGGTAACACTGTAAGTCTTCTTTTATAACACACTATCATAGTTGTGATGTTCGTAGTGGTAAGGTTGTAAGGTAATTTGTAGTCACTTGTTAAGATAGTGTTTTGACCTCGTCTTCAAATTTTTCTTTTTCAGATTGCTGAAAAACTTTCTGGTATATCATTGAACCTAGCGGAGTTAGAAGAGTTTCGTATTGATAAAAGCGCATTCAATAGGATGAAAAATCTTCAGTTTATGAGAATTTATGAGGATTCATTATCATTTCATGAACAATGCAGATTGCACTTACCACAAGGCCTCGACTATTTGCCTCCTAAACTCAGATTACTTTGTTGGGATAGATACCCGTTTAGATGTTTGCCTTCAAATTTTCATGGTGAAGAGCTTGTTGTGCTCAGAATGCGGAATAGCAAAGTCGAGAAGTTATGGGATGGAGTTCAGGTTAGTTATCGAGAGTAATTGTTATAATATTGTTTAGGATATCATGCATGATATAGTTTTTAGATGACTGTCCTTTCACGTGATGAATGACTTAACTTACTTCATATTTGTTTATGTTTTTCTATTTTCTTTTAGCCGCTTACATACCTCGAAAATCTGGATATGGGGGGATCTAAAAATCTGAAAGAAATCCCAGATCTCTCAATGGCCACAACTCTCAAGCTACTTGATCTCAGCAATTGCTCAAGTTTAGTGGAGATACCTTCATCTAATAGGAACCTCCATAAACTCAGAAAATTGAGCCTTTCAGGATGCAAGAAATTGAAGGTGCTTCCAAGAAACATCAACCTAGAATCTCTCCATCGGCTTGATCTTGGTGGATGTTCACGGTTTAGGATTTTTCCAGATATCTCAAGGAAACATCTCATTTCTCTTTCTGAACCAAACAGCAATCCATGAAGTTCCTTGGTGGATTGAGAACTTCACTAAGCTCATAAGACTAGAAATGTGGGAATGCAGAAAGCTAAAACACATATCTCCAAACATTTCTAAGCTGAAGCTTCTTGAGAAGGCAGACTATTCAAACTGCGAGGCATTGACTGAAGCTAGCTGGCTTGACCGTCCAAGTGTGGTAGCAACAGCATCATCAGTAAATATTCAAACTAAGTTACCAGTGCTCAGTTTCATCAACTGCTTCAACTTAGATCAAGAAGCTCTCATTCAACAATCAGTTTTCAAGTACTTGATATTGCCTGGTGAAAAAGTGCCCTCATTTTTCACCAACCAAGCTACTGGAAGCAATCTTGCCATCCATCTATGTCAGAGCTCTCTCTCTCAAGAATTCTTGAGGTTTAGGTTTTGCCTTCTGGTTGATGCTGACAAGCCGAAACACACAGGGAATGGCAACGTTACCACTAGCTGGGTATGTTGTCACTTCACTTGCAAAGATGGGAACCCATTTGGTTATGCTGATTGTCGAATGGACATTGATTTGCAACAATGTCGATGGGTATATGGGAGGACATTCTGGGGTGTTGAAGACATTCAAAAGAGTGCAGCAATAGTTTCAATGGGAAGGGATGTTTAAATGCATTCAAAAGTATGTTGCGGCTTGTCAAGTTTGTCAAACTCATAAGTATTCGACATTGTCTCCTGCTGGTTTATTGCAACCTTTACCCATTCCAGATCGTGTTTGGGAGGATATATCAATGGACTTCATCGAAGGTTTGCTGGCGTCTCAAGGCTATAATGTCATCCTGGTAGTAGTGGACCGCTTGAGCAAGTTTGCACATTTTGTGGGGTTGAAGCACCCATTTCAGACTATTGATGTGGGAAAAAAGTTTATCACTGAGATCGTGCGTTTACATGGATTTCCTAAGTCAATTGTTTCCGATTGCGACAAAATTTTTCTGAATTCTTTTTGGCGTGATTTATTTCGGCTATCGGAAACGAAACTCAAGTATAGCACAGCTTTTCATCCTCAAACAGATGGTCAGACAGAGGTTTTAAATCGATGTTTGGAAACGTATTTGAGGTGCTTTGCTTCCAGCCATCCTCGTACATGGTTTAAGTTTTTGAGTTGGGCCGAACTGTGGTATAATACTTCCTATCACACATCTCTTAAGACATTTCCTTTTCGAGTGGTTTATGAACGCGAGCCTCCGGCTATTCTCCGTTTTGAACCAGGATCAACCACAAATGTTGATTTGGAAGGCATGTTACAGGAACGTGATGCTTTGTTGACAGATGTTAAGAAGCATTTGCTTCACTCAACAACTTATGAAGAACAATGCAGATAAGCATCGTCGCGATGTTTCCTTTAAGATTGGTGAAATGGTTTATCTCAAGCTGCATCTTTATCGGCAACAATTTGTAGCACGGAGGGCTTGTCAGAAATTGGCGGCCAAGTATTTTGGACCATTTGAAGTTTTGGAACGGATAGAGAAGGCGGCTTATCGTTTAAAGTTGCCGGTGGGTTCCAAAATTCATTCCGTGTTCCATGTGTCTCAATTAAAAGCAGTGATTGGTTCACATCATACTGTTTTGCCTCTTCCTCGGCTTTGTACTGACGGTGATGGTGTCGTGGTGGAGCATGTGGATATTGTCAATTCACGTTATAACAGTAAGGGGTGTATGGAGTTGTTGGTTCAATGGGATTGTCTTCCTCCGCAGGATAGTATGTGGGTGCCTATTGCCGAGTTTCAAGCTCAGTTTCCTGATTATCAGCTTGTGGGCAAGCTGAGTGGCGAAGCGGGGGGTATTGATAAGCTCCATAGGTGTTATATTCGAAGGAAGAAGAAGGAAGTGGAGTCAACAGATGCAGTTGACCATTAACAGTCGTTAATGCTGAGCTGGAAGAATGAAGAGTTTTCATTGGTTTAATTCTTTGTTATGACGTGTTAGTATAAAAGGAGAGTTAACTTGTATTGTGAGGTTGGCTTTTGAATAGTGAAGTGTGAGACTTGTGGAGAGGATTCGGGTTATGCCGATGAGTCTCGTTTCTCTTTAACTCGTACGTTCTTTTCAATAATATTGGAGAAGAGAGTTTGGGATCGAGTTTAATATCTTGTTGTGAGAATTCATATCTAAACTCTATCACTCTCAATGGCTACAACTCTCAAGCTACTTGATCTCAGCAATTGCTCAAGTTTAGTGGAGATACCTTCATCTATTAGGAATCTCCATAAACTCAGGAAATTGAGCATTTCAGGATGCAAGAAATTGAAGGTGCTTCCAAGAAACATCAACCTATAATCTCTCCATCGCTTGATCTTGGTGGATGTTCACGGTTTAGGATTTTTCCAGATATCTCAAGGAACATCTCATTTCTCTTTCTGAACCAAACAGCGATCGATGAAGTTCCTTGGTGGATTGAGAACTTCACTAAGCTCATAAGACTAGAAATGTGGGAATGCAGAAAGCTAAAACACATATCTCCAAACATTTCTAAGCTGAAGCTTCTTGAGAAGGCAGACTTTTCAAACTGCGAGGCATTGACTGAAGCTAGCTGGCTTGACCGTCCAAGTGTGGTAGCAACAGCATCATCAGTAAATATTCAAACTAAGTTACCAGTGCTCAGTTTCATCAACTACTTCAACTTAGATCAAGAAGCTCTCATTCAACAATCAGTTTTCAAGTACTTGATCTTGCCTGGTGAAAAAGTGCCCTCATTTTTCACCAACCAAGCTACTGGGAGCAATCTTGCCATCCATTTAAGTCAGAGCTCTCTCTCTCAAGAATTCTTGAGGTTTAGGGTTTGCCTCCTGATTAATGCTGACAAGCCGAAACACACAGAGAATGGCAACGTTACCACTAGCTGGGGTATGTTGTCACTTCACTTGCAAAAATGGGAACCCATTTGGTTATGCTGATTGTCGAATGGACATTGATTTGCCGTGTCGGATAGATAATCATTTGATTATATTCGACTGTTGTTTCCCTCTAAAAAAACACAATGATACGTTACTCGAGCTGAACTACGATCAAGTGGATACAGAGATCCATTTCACTAGTGATTCTCTGTGCAAAATACGAGGATATGGTGTACGACTCTCTGAAGGTTGTCCGTCCGGAAGGAACCAACATCATAATGGAAATGGTCTAGGCAGCGAAAGTGAACACTTTGAAGAGATAGAGAGAAGCCGGAAACGAATCAAGGTAACTAATTATTTGTCATGAATCGAACGTATTTCTATTTACTTGTTTATTCAAGATTTATTTTTAAATATTTTTATACGGTAAGACCACACTGAGTTGTTTCTTCTTTTCGAAGATAACGTAAAGGAAAAGTCAAGAAAGTAAAACCGCAAGAAACACAAGATGTTACTTTGAAACTTATACTGCAAGTCTCAAGATTTTGTGAAGTCTTCTACTAGGTGAGACTTCCGGTTCAAAATCCTAAACTTTTGCTGCAGACTCGTTAACATTTGGGATGTGTTCGTGAGCCAAAATGCTGTAGATTTTGTTAGAAGGAGACTGAAGGAGCACAATACTCCGGACTTGATTCATGAAGATGGTGACGAATGATTAGTTCTTTTTTTGTTGTGTTTTTTTTTGTCTTTTTTGGAGGTTCTGTTCTTTTAAATTCTTGCAATCTGAGTAAACATCAAGCCGCATACAATAATTTATTGCTGTTTGTAGAATATTTTTTTGTCACATTAATCGAGGAGTCCTAAAGAGGTTGGTGGGCGGCTTCTCCGTAAACAGTAAACCATTATGGAGTAATAATCTCTTTTCAACGCTTCATCTCTTTATCGATCAACCTTGGGACATGTAGTTCAACCACGCGGCTATGTGGAAACTCAAAAGTCTCTTTGTACTTCAAACATTAATATCAGGGCTATAGGAAACCTCTTGCTATTCCCAACCATGGTGTTTGTATATATATATACATCATGCTAGTCCTTTTAGTTCCTCCACACACAGACTTCTTAACTCTTCTTTGATCTCTTCATTATTGTACCATCCGATGGAGGAAACCTCAAAAACTAGCATTAGTGTGAGACTTCTGATTGATAAGAAGAAAAACAAAGTTATTTTGGCTGAGGCATGTAGTGATTTCGTTGATGTACTTTTCAGTCTTCTAACACTTCCGATGGGGACCATCGTGAGACTGCTTGAGAAGCATGAGAAGTCGCAGCCAGTGAGAGTAGGGTGTTTTAACAACCTTTACAAAAGTGTTTCAGATATGGCTATCGATGATTTCGAGACTGAGGCTTGCAAGAGTATGTTGCTGTATCCGAGGAGTACCAAGGAGGTCCTTTGCAGGAGGCTGAAGCTAAACATAGATGATACTGAGGCTACGAAGTTCTTCATATGCCAGAGAAAGTCCTGCTCTGGGTCGTACAGCAATTTTAACACCTCGAGGTGTAGTTGTGGAGATTTGATGGTCAAAGAGGTTAGGGTTCCGGATAAAGAGCAGCTTGGAGGCCAGATTGAACATGATGATGATGGAGTATTCGTCAGCTGCCGATCTTCGTACATTGTCACTGATGATCTGAATGTAACATTCAACTCTCCTGGTGTTATTGTGAATGTGCTCAATGGTCTAGGATATACGAACTGCAATGAGTTAACTGAAGTCAACCGTGATGTTGGTTATAAAGAGGTACTTTGATTTTCATTTTCTTGTGTTCATTCTTTTCTCATTGTTGTACGTAAATCTCTTGATACTCAATCTTATGCATATTCTAGGTGATGACTTTACTGGAATGTTTATTCACCTCTGAAGCTCCCTTAACATGCACATTCCTCAAAAAACATTGCATGGCAAGGATGCCTAAAATGTTGTCTCCACCTGCTCCACCTGTGATACAAAATAGTAATGCAAAGCCATGGATTGTAAAAGTGTTTGTTAGGAAGTTTGATCAGAAGGTTCTTTACGCAGAAAGCAATGAAGACTTCATAAACGCTCTTCTAACATATTTGGTTCTCTCGCTTGAGTTTGCTTGGTCTTTCTCTAATGACTACACCGCTTTTGGGTGTATTAAAAATTTGCTCATGAGTGAATGTAGAAAAACACAGCTTCCAAGTCTTTGGAGCTTCCTTACAATTATAGCTGCAGTCAACTACGTGATCGTTTTTCCTACCAATCAGGACAACAGTATGATTGCTTGATTCGTCGTCTTGTTGTCTCTGTTCAAGTTCTAAGTTTCTCCCGGGAGATCAATAGGTCTCAGCTTCCTCAAAGTCAAGAAGTTAGGACTGTGAGTCCCACTGATCCAAAAAAAGAGGCTTACGCTTCAGTGTATAGTGGGTTTCTTAAGAGAGATTCAAAGTTTATCGTGTCTGATGATCTTATTATAACTCCGATGAGGTCATCCACAACTATTGGATTGTTAAAGAACATTCAGATTGACTTCAATGAACTTGAGGAGCATACAATTAGCATTTCCAAAGTTGAGGTATCATTGTTCTGTTGTTTCTTAGTTCTTACTTTCGGTCCTTTTGTTCATCACTAGAACTGTTTTGATGTCTTCATTCTGATTCTGTCGCAGGTAATCAGCATTCTCAACGCCTCCTTCAGCTCTTCCTCAGCTTTAACTAATGGTCTCTCAAACTTGGTCTTCAAGAAAGTAAAGACCGAACCTTGACCTGTTTCAAGAAACGAATCAGAAGAAACTTGATGAAGTTTCATCTTGTTGTGTGTATCTTCTTGTGCGGTTATTAGATTATGCTACAATTATTTCTGGTTTTCTGTTTACTCAAGGCTTTCAGACTCTTAGTTTTATTTTGATGTTCAATTCTCTGTTCTTATTTTTGTGTGGCCTCTGTTAGGTAATCTAATATTAATGGTTTTTTATTATCTTGTTTATTTATTTATTTATATAAATACATTTTCTCCTCTCTCTTTTATATCAAAACCAACTTGATAATAAAGAACCTAAACAAAATCCTGTCTTCAATGTTCATGAATATTCCTCTAGTATCTATGCCTAATCTTTCTCCAATGGATCAAAGAACCAAGAGACGAGTGATTATGTCATGTGAGATTATAGTTTAAGCTTGATGCACTTCTTATCTATGCTTTTTAACGGCTTGAAGTATTGCTTTCTCATTTTTATTCTTCTGAACTATCAACTATAGGCATCACCAAATTTGCAATACCAGAAAATTATCCAAATTTTTACATAACTGAATCAAAGAAAAAACATCTCTTGTGGAGGAACCCATGGATATAATTTTTCTCTAGATATTCAATGAATCTGATAAGAAATAATGTTCTCAGAAGATCAATGTGACAATGAGACTATTACTTGAAAGTGCAGCCCGCCGTAATTACGAAGTTCATTAATTGGATGTGTATAACTATAACGCATTTCTACAGGAAGATGTAGTGGAAGTGTTCTATAGTCTGTACGAAACTTCCACTGGATTTCAAATCAACCACCAAGAATCAGCTATATCCTCTTCACAAGTGGTTTAAAATACGCACTTAGATGTTATGAGAAATCATTATTAGACAACTCCCCATTCATGTTTAACATTAGAGTTCTCATGTATGTAACTCTTCAAAAGCAGTGGCCACCATCAAAAAATATCTCTCAGTTCAGATTTGTCATGTGCCGTTCACATGCTGGCACAATTCATGTAAACACTGAGCCAAGAATATTGGGATGCTGCCATCAGTGTAGATTCAGAACCGATTTTTGGACTAAACCAAGGAAGCATGGACTTCCGACCTATAAATTTCTCAATTTTTTTCAGCCACATATTTTTAAAATAAGTTTTATATGTGGAAATAGTTTAAAGTGGGCTAATCTTACGTTGAGTTTTCACATTATCTTTTTAAGTTTTTTTTTATTCTTAATTATATATAAACCAGCTCTATTTTTTTCTTTTTTTTTGCCTTGCAATCTTCAAAAAGTCAGGGCTGAGGGCTGAGTGTAGTACACTACTTGAAAACACAGTACAAGGCAAGGAACATGCTGAAGTCTTTTTTTTGTTTTTGTTTGTGCAAAACATGCTGAAGTCTAATAAGGGTTTTTTCTACTTATATGGTTAATGTGATTCGGATTGAACAAGTTATTTTGTGCAACTGGGTACATAACTTATAGCCAGGACAACTCAAAAGCAACCTATGTTGAGCCGATCCTCTAGAAAAGCATCAAAGAAGCAGAATATTAGGCCACGACCATTCTCACGTCAGAATTCACGTCATACTGAGCCTATGTTGATATTATCATACACAAAATCAACCATTCACATACACACTAATCCAATGTTCACAAGTGTGTACAAAACATATCGAATTTGATTGCGATTGGGCCATTCGGTGATTGAAGAAATACTTTTTATAGAGAAGCACGAGGCCCATAAGGTACAATATGAATGGGCTACTACTATTCATTCATAGTGTTTCAAATTCGCTCACGAGGCCGATACCACGACTTAAGTGGTATATTTTTAACTCACGCGCGATCATAAGCGCGTGATATACACCTCCCCAATCTCAGATCAACATACAAAGGCTCTGTTTTAGTTTTTTCTCCTCCGGCTTAGAGAGAGAAGAAGAGAGAGAGAGAGAGAGAAAATGTCAGTTTTGGGAATTGGTCATGCGAGTTCATGGGGCGCTGCTCTGGTGAGGATATCTCCGTACACTTTCTCCGCCATCGGAATCGCAATCTCCATCGGCGTCTCCGTTCTCGGCGCCGCCTGGTAAAATCCTTTCTTCTTCCTTTTTTTTTTTTCCTGTTTATTTTTTTAATTTGTTCAGGAACCATCTTGCTCACGGAGAGCTATTTGATTTAGGGGAATTTACATTACGGGAAGTAGTTTGATCGGTGCCGCCATTGAAGCTCCTCGTATCACTTCCAAGAATCTCATCAGGTATCTTTACCAAGAATCAATTCTATTTTCAAGAATTTTTTCAGATTAGATTTTAGCATTTCGAAATTGACGAAAAAATTAGGGGTCGATGTTCGGGTTCGGATCAGGTTTTCCAGTTTTCAGTACCAAACTCATAAGTCTCATTAGTTTTCTGGTCGGATTCGGATAAGTTCTTTTAGGGTTTGGTTCGGATCGAATTTTATCCTAAAAAACCACACAGACTATCCAAAAATATCAAAACTAACCGAAAAAAACTCTATTATAAAAACGTAGAACTCACCAAAATTACAGAAAAGTATGTCTGAAGTTAGTTAAAGTAGTTAATATGTTTAACTAACTTCAAGTTTTTTCCCGTTTGGGTTTGGTTATTACCCAATATCCGAAAATATTTACGTCTAAGCTCAGGGTATTTTACTAGATCCTAAGTAGAATGGGATCAGATTTGAGGTTCAGTTACAAACTGGCTTTATGATGATTTTAAATCTCATTTTGGCTTTCATATAGTTTGCCTTTACAGTATCGATTTTGTAATTGTAGATGCTAGAAATTATGTTAATGAACTTTTTAATTGTATTTTTCCAGTGTAATCTTTTGTGAAGCTGTAGCTATATATGGTGTGATCGTTGCAATTATATTACAAACAAAGCTTGAGAGTGTGCCATCATCAAAGATGTATGATGCTGAGTCACTACGAGCTGGTTATGCAATTTTTGCTTCTGGGATCATCGTTGGATTCGCAAACCTTGTATGCGGGTCTGTTATCTTCTACTTCTTCTTCATTCTCTCTTCTCCTATTCTGAAACCCTTGTAAGAATCTCTGTGTTTGCTTTTGTAGGTTATGTGTAGGAATCATTGGAAGCAGTTGTGCTTTGTCTGATGCTCAGAACTCAACGCTCTTTGTCAAGATTCTCGTGATTGAGATCTTTGGGAGTGCTCTTGGGTTATTTGGAGTTATCGTTGGGATCATTATGTCAGCTCAAGCTACATGGCCTACAAAATAGATTTATAAACTGGTGGTAACTTATAATCTTGTACGGTCTATTTTCCAAATCCGGGAAGACTTACACTTCTTTGTTTATCTTGTAATATCAATACCATCGATACAGCTTGTGTAGAGAGGAAGACCCATATGTGATTAAGTTTCTCTCTGAATCCCTTTTTTGTTTCAAACTTGGGGAAAGACCTCTCCATGTTTGTAAATGTTATATTTTTCATTGAATGAAGTCAAAATTCAGAAGCCTCTAGATTTTTTTCAAAGTTGATTTATACATTATTGTTTTGTAAAATAGCGTTGCGTCTATGATTTACAAACTTTTTTTGCTTAGGATGGCAAAAGTTACGGGATGAATTGAAAAGTTTACACACTAAATATATGCAAGTATCAAACTTAAGAGTAACAAGAAGCTACTATGTAGAGATGACGTTTTGACATTTGTATAAGAACAAAACAAAAACTTATTTATCTTAAACAAAAACTTTATTATTAGGTGGTTGATAACAAAGTAAAAACATGGAGCTGCAAAAGTTCCAAGTGTAGAAAAGTTTAACTAGGGAAGTACTTGGTTGAAGAAACAGCCTCCATTTCAATTTGAACCATCAACATATCATTCACAACGAAGCCCTTTGATGTATCTCTCAGATCAGAGAGAGGTACAAATTCACTGAACCCCCAGCCATAAAAGCCTCCATATCCTAGATCCTTGTACCAAATATCAACTGCCATAGAACAAAAATATAACAAGAAAGCACTCATTATGCATCGTGGACAACGTATACTAATTTTTAAGTTTCTTATGTATTTTTATTGATTATTTCAGAAAATTTATAAATTTTGAAAAAGTAATTAATTTTTTTTGAATTACTATTGGTTTAAAGTTATTAAAAATTGTTAATCACAGAAAATTAGATGTCAAATTTTAATATTTTTTCTTAATATGTATACAAACACAAAAAAACTATTATTTAGAATCAGAAGAAATATATATATTTCATTTCCTTACGCGTATTTTCGAAGTTATTGAGTTGGCGTTGGTTAAGAACTCGAAGCTTGGCTCGAACATAGATCTTCTCATAGGGTCTGAATGTCTGGCTCTCATCAATGTTAAGATACATCGACAAGTATTTCCCCTCTCCCGTGGAACCACCATTTGGATACAGTTTAATTTTCCTGATCAGCATATGGAATACTTATTACTATAAACTATATTTTAAGCTTTTCATTTAAAAAGTTTTGATCAGTATATGGAATACCAGTTTTTTCCTCCAATGGAGAACACATCTGAAAAGTAAAAGTCTTTAAGCAGTGTGGAGAATCCTCTAATCGTCCATGTGAATCTCGGGTTCTGAAAATTCTCAGTGACAGTGAAAAGTTCTGATTCTTTAAAGACAGTGGGAATGCTCACATCAACACCAAACTCACAGTGATCTCCATCGTATAGATATCCGTTTTTCGTGTCTTTGAAGGTATCAACAGGGAGGACTTGAGAGAATCCCCACATTGTTTGGAAGATATTGAATCTCCATACATTCGTATCTGCAATATATAACAACAGATATAAACTGATGGATATATTAACTTTAGAGAAACAAATTAAAGTAAAAGTGACAAAAATAACATTCAGAAAAGACTATCATACTCTTACTTTTAATTAATCTAAACTTTCATTTCTTATTAAAGCTAAACTCTAATTTCTTTTTAATCTTGTAAATCCGAAAATTTTAAATCCTAAAACCCAAAATCTAAACCATAATTAATTATTGGTGAACCTAAAGTTATTAGCTTAATCTATATTTTAAATGATTACCCTAACTGAATGTTGTGTTGGTTTAATGACATAATTGTTTTTAAACACTTTAATAAATGCTATTATGTCACTTTCACTTTTATGTATTTTTTTTTATATTATAAACAGCTTGTAATGCTATTTTGGGGTATTTCTCATTACACTTGATATATAATAGCTTTTTGTTTTTTAATTAAAAGATATAAACTTATTGTTGACCTTGTATGGTGAAGTACTTCTTCTCTATCTTGTTGTATATGTAAAACCTTAGATCTGCGTAAACCTCTTGATGTGCAGCAACGAAAGTCGAGTTCTCTATGGCTATGTAAAGCGAAAGGTACCCTGTACCGTCATCCTTTTTGTTTCCGTTTGGGTACACAATAAGTGTCCTGTATATATATATCCATCTTAGTTATATAAGATTCAGTATGAGCAAGTTAAAAACAGAATTAACAACGTACCAGTTGTATCCAGCGACCGAGAAAGGACGAGACTCGTATCTCTCTGCGTAAGTTGACTTAAGGAGAGTGTTGAAAGACTCCATCTTGAGAGAGTAAGAAGATGGAGGACGATCTCTTAGACCCTTCACTGTGCTTGAAGCTGAGACATCATGGTCATGTGATGAGATCTCTTGATTTGTGTTTAAGTAATGAGCATCGTACATGTTTAGGTCTACTGCTCCTTCCTCCTCTGTTTTGAGATTAAAAAGAAAAAAAATCATTACTTTTAAGAATAAAATAGATATACACAGTCCATATTTAATCTGAACCATATAGATTTTGATAAAAGCCAAAAATATTGCATACGCTGCTGATTTGGATTGAAGTCACTAGTGAACTGTCGTATGAAAGAATCTGCAGAAGCAGATGTGGTGAGGAGACAAAACAAGAGAAGAGCAACATTGATGGTGTTTGTGTAGTGACTCTCCATCTTGTACGACCGTGAATGAAGTGAACTAAACAGAGATTAGTGATAATTATATAGCGTCAGAGACTCAAGAGTAAGAGATGGTTTAGGATGCTAATCAAGGAGGAAATAATAAGGAATATCGTGATATTGTTGTTTTTTTGCCTCGTGTGTTTGCAATGGCAAATTAAAGTATATTTTTCTGTTGTTGATAACATGGGTTTCATTTGACTTATCGTACCACTTTCTTATCACTACTATCGCTACCATCATTTTTTTACTGCCAAAAGATTTTTTATGACTATGCCAGAAGTTGAGTTTTGTTTATTTAAATTTTAAAAAAAGAAAAAAGAAAAAGCATTGTCTCATTTGTCATCATTGACTTTTGGATCTAGTCTCCACTATTTCAGCTACTCATCTGAAATTTTCATTAGCTCTAGCACAAATATAACTTTTCAAAAAATCTTTAAATAAAAGCTTTATGAACTTCAATATTTAAGAAACCAGGTTTGTCAAATAAATAAAAATAGTTTCTTACGTGGCATATATTATATATTATTTTTAAAATTAATATTTTTATCTTAAAGTGAAATTTTGATCTACATTTTGATTTTTCTTATGAATTTTAGCTTCATCAGTTTTTTTTTCAAGAAAAATAAAACCATAAAAGTAATCATCTGTAGTTTATTTATTTTTAGTTTGGTTTAAAAAAAAATATTTTGATTTTAAGTAGGTTTAGTTAAATTTTAATTAAAGTTAAGTTTAATTTTTTATTTGATAATGTTTTATACTATATTAGATGATTATTGGTAATTATATTAGATGATTATTGGTAATATATACTGTACTGTGAATTTTTCTGTTATAATTTTTAAAAAACAATTTTATATATTTTTTGGTATATTGATATGTTGGTATGGTGTGTTATATAAGTTCAAAATCGAAAACTCACTCACTTTTAGCTTAAGTTTGCTTGGTTGAAGATTTCATATTTTGTTTCAGTATTCTTTTTTTTTTTTTGTGAATCTTACCACGATAATAGAGTTCAGACTTCAGACGATAAAGAAGCAAACTTGATTCTAAATTACCAAGCTTTTTACTTGACTTTTTTGATATGAAAGACAAATATCTATTGGGTGTACCTAATACCCTTTCTAATATTAATATCAAAGAGTCATTAACCAAACAACACCCATAGTGAGTGGACTAAAATTCTAAAACCCACAGAAAAACAGAAGATATACATTCTTTACTCTAAATCACTATTGGAATATCAATTGTAGCTTTCTAGACACAGCTTCTTGCTAAACTGTTACCTAGAGAAGCAACCATTACTTGCATCTTAGCTTCAAATCCAGCCTATCCAGCTGCGTCTATATATTTTTCAACCAACCAGGTGAATAAGAATCAATATAGTCTACAAAGAGAAAAAATTAATTGCAAGTTAAAACCAATGCAAGCGACGAAGGGTTTCAGAGGAGAGGCTCATCAACTCATTAACACTAAAGAGAAGCGGATAGAATGAGAGAGGTATATAAATTCAAATCCACTGGCACATTTAAATTAGTCTGACAAGCAAGTACAAAAGATGATTAATAAAGATAATTTTTAGATACGACAAAGAACATGTTTGAGCAACTACTTACAATGTAAATGCGACTGGATAACGACACTCAGTTATTGGTGTTGATTTCACGTCTAATTGCCGAAACCAATGTTAAAACTTGGGAAATTTGGAAAACCACAATCAAAATGTGAAACAACTGTTGGAGGTGGGTCTTTACGACCCTCCGTGAGACCCACCAAAATCGACTTCGGTGAGGTCCATCAAAATCGATCTCGGCCTAATAAAAAAAAAATCGACCAACGAGACATATTTTATAAAGGCCCTAGTCCGAAAGAGAGGAAGGATATCAGGTCACGATCTCAAGGACAAATGATGACCTGCAAAGCCGACCTAACCACCATAACTGACATGATCTCCAAACGTACCAGCGGATAAGAGGAAGAGTCTACCTCTACGTAGCGGCTCGTAGGCGGCTTGTAGGCGGCGCAGTAGTTCTTCTTGGTCGATCTCCCAAAAGACCATTAGGCAATAGCGAGAGCCTACTCGTTTATTGCAGTCATACGTTTCGCAAGAGACGATCCCGTTAATATAAATAAGAACATTAAGTGTCATTAAAGAGGGGATAGAAAATTAGGCAAAAGAAATTGAATATTAAGAAAAAGAACTTCGGGAAGGGTTTTTTGGACGAACAGATCGACTTGACGACCTGTTCATCTCAGAATCACTAGATAGTTGTATTCTCTATTGTATAAACCCAATAAAAAATCATCCAATCTGAATAATTCTTATCTATCTTCAAGAGCAACTGTTTCCCGAAAATCCGAGAATCTCGTCCCCATTCATCCATAAACCGATCTATACATTCAACAACAACCTAAAAATTGTTATGATATCAAAAATACATGTCCAATTGCATGACGATGAAAAAGAGGAAGCAAGAAAAGATAAATGAATGACTTATTTAAGAAGACATTAACCTCAGTTTATTCACAGAGGAATCGCTTCCTCAACTTATTCATAGTTCGCTCCCCTAGGCTGCAAAAAACATATATTACATTATCAATGTAAATAGGCACAACAATACTTTTAACAAGACATAAATTATGAGTTTCAAGAATGTGAACTAACTCTGTTGGGGTGGCCCTAATAGTCCCGAGATCGACCTGGCCCGAAAGATGCTCGACGAGAGGTCCATTAGTTGTTAGTGGTCGACGCCCACGAAGGGAACAAAAGCTGTGGATCGCCGAAAGAGAGTAGATCTTGCCACGTCATCCTACTAAATAGTAAAAAAACCCCTCGCGAAGTGCAAAGATTGACAGGTCGCATTGCGGCCCTCAACCGCTTCATCTCGTGGTCAATCGATAAATGTATCCCTTTTTATCAGCTCTTGAAGGGAAATAAACATTTCGAATGGACCAAGGAATGCGAGGAGGCATTCAAAAAATTAAAAGAATATTTGGTCACTCCGCCAGTCCTCGCCAAACCAGAAGAAGGGGAGACACTCTTCCTATACATCGCGGTAACGAAGTCGGCGGTCAGTGGAGTATTAATTCGAGAAGACCGAGGAATGCAGAAACTGATCTTCAACGTAAGAAAAATCTTAAATGACGCGGAAACAAGATATCCGACCTTAGAGAAAATGGCCCTCGCGGTAGTTATCTCGGCCAGAAAACTTCACCCCTATTTCTAATCTCATTCGATCATAGTTCTCACGAACCAACCACTGCGAACGATCCTGCACAACCCAAGCCAATCGGATCGGCTAGCAAAATGGGGATCAAACTAAGCGAATACGATATCGAGGCCGTACATGCGCCAAATCACAAGTCCTGGCCGATTTTCTCATAGAGCTCACGCCAGACCTCGCTACTGAGCTACCAGTCGAAGATCATTGGACCCTACATGCTGACGGCTTATCATCGTGGCACGGCTCGGGCGTTGGAATCCGTTTGGAATCACCAACAAAAGAAATACTCGAGCAATCATTCCGACTGGCTTTCCTGGCATCGAACAATGAAGCAAAATATGAGACTCTTATCGCCGGACTTCGTCTCGCCCAAGCAATCGATGCACAACACATCGAAAGCCTTTTGTGATTCGCAGCTCGTCACCTCACAGTTCAGTGGGAATACGAAGCGAAAAACGAGCGAATTGACGCTTATCTAAAGGTCGTCCAAGAACTGGCGGAAACCTTCGCCAGCTTTACCTTGACCAAAATACTAAGGGGGGATAACACCTTGGCTGACGCACTCGCCGCCCTCGCCTCCACTTCTAACCCAGACCAGCGATGAATAATCCCGGTCGAGAGCATCGACTACCCTAGTATTGAGCTAGCCTGTGGCGTCAACCTCATTAATGCACGAGATGATGAGCATGACGACGCGGAAGATGTCGTACCTATGGTCCGTTTGGAGGACGATACACAGGACGACGTACCACTCCTCGAAGATTAGTGAAAAGAAATCCGGGTCTATATCGCAGACGGTGAAGCCCCCTCAGATAGGTGGGCAGCTCGCAGGCTCAAAGCCAGGGCGGCTATGTATATCCAGATGGATGGCAACTTATTCAGATGGAGCTCAACCGGCGTCCTCTCCTGCCTCGATGGGACGAGATCAAACTGGTCATGATGGAGACTCACGAGGGAGCTGGTGGGAATCATTCTGGAGGTCGTTCTCTAGCCCTAACAATAAAAAAGCTTGGGTACTATTGGTCAACTATGGAGTCGGATTGCCTCAAGTATGCGACCAAGTGCGAGAAGTGTCATCGGCACAGCCCGATGATCAGATCGCCAACCGAACTCCTTCAAACCACGACTCCCCCTTACCCATTCATGCACTGGGCGATGGATATTGTAGGACCATTGCCGACTTCCCGCCAGAAGTGTTTCCTCCTCGTATTGACATATTATTTTACTAAGTGGGTAGAAGCCGAAGCCTTCACGCACATAAAAGATACCGACGTCCAGATATTTTTATGGTGCAATATCATCTGTCGTCACAGACTACCTTACGAGATCGTAACTAACAACGGATCCCAGTTTATCTCGGCAAACATCGAAGGTTTCTGCGCGCGATGAGCAATACGACTGAGTAAATCAACACCAAGATATCCACAAGGAAACGGGCAGGCCGAGGCTACGAATAAAAAAATTTTAGACAGTCTCAAGAAGAGGTTAGAGGAAAGGAAAGTGGTCTGGGCCAACGAATTAGACGGAGTACTCTGGTCCTACAGGACAACGCCTCAAACCTCGACAGGCCGAACCGCATTTTCGCTATGCTACGACATGGAAGCCATGGCCCCGGCCGAAGAAAGCGTGCCGACGTTAAGGCGCACGATGATGGTAGATCATTCTTTGGAGAACGGAAAAATGATACACCATAGGCTAGACTTTCTTGAAGAAGAACATGATCAGGCATTACTAAGAATAGAACTATCAAAACGCCGCGGCTCGATACTACAACAAGAAAGTAAAGGGTCGGCAATTCGCCGAAGGGGATCTAGTCCTCATAAATTTTTTTCAAGGCACTGCAGAATGGAATGCAGGCAAGCTCAGCGCGAATTGGGAAGGACTTTACATCGTCTCCAAGATCGTCAAACCCATCGTCTATGAACTAATGACAATGGAAGATGACGCGATCCCGTGCTCTTGGGATGAAACAAACCTAAAAAAGATACCATTATTAGACACCGACGGTCTAGCCCGTTTATTCACAAGGATCACAATCGTCAGAAAAAATACGATCTCTGTATCTCTTTATAACCGAACTACAAAATGGCTTGATCCCTCACGGGTACGTAGGCAGCCTTTAAAAGGGCGCAGCTATAACAATAATAAAAACTTTAAGTTCAAACCGAACTGTCTTATTTACAACCTACGACTTAGGTGTATTTAATTTATATAAGTATATCTCACATCTTGACCAGTTGTGTGGAATAAAAAACATTCCTCAGTGAACAATATGTTTGTGGACCTAAGTGTCACCTAAACTAAAGCCGGGGTCTTGGTCAGGTCTATCATATCGTAAGCTTCCACCTTCGTCTTAGCATTTGCATAAGCGACCTCATGATTCTTGATACACTCAGCAGGAATCAAAATCCCTTCCTCCTTATATAGATTCGAGATGTCGAGAATCCCAACGACAAACAACCGCATACCGACACGTGTCGGGCATGCACAAAATGTAGCATCATAGTTAGGGAAGGCGCTTCGATTTTGCAAAACCTACCTCCAGAAAGCTACATAATTTCACGATTCTTCCATCGTACGACTAACCAGGGGGGGGGGCTATTGTTGGAGGTGGGTCTCGATGACCCACGGTGAGGCCCACCAAAGTCGACCTCGATAAGAAGGAGATCGACGATCAACGAGACATATTTTACGAGGGCCCAAACCCGATGGAGAGGAAGGATATCCGGTCACGTCATCAAGGAAAAATGATGACCTGCAAAGTCGACCTAACCACCAAAACTGACATGATCTCCAGACGTACCAACAAATAAGAGGAAGAGCCTACCTCTGCGTAGCGGCTCGTAGGCGGCGCAATAGTTCTTCGAGGTCGATCTCCCGAAAGACCATTAGACAATAGCGAGAGCCTATTCGCCTATTGCATTCCTACGTTTTGCAAGAGACGAGGATTCCGTGAGTGTAAATAAGAGCATTAAATGTCATTAAAGAGGAGACAGAAAATTAGGCAAAGGGAATTGAATATTAAGAAAGAGAACTTCCGGAAAAGGGTTTCTTGGACGAACAGATCGACTTGACGACCTATTCATCTCGGAATCGCTAGATAGTTGTATTCTCTATTGTATAAACCCAATAAAAAGTCATCTAATCCGAAGAATTCTTATCTATCTTCAAGAGAAACTGTTTCTCGAAAATCCGAGAATCTCATCCCCATTCATCCATAAACCGATCTATACATTCAACAACAACCTAAAAATTGTTATGATATCAAAAATACATCTCCAATTGCATGACGATGAAAAAGAGAAAGCAAGAGAAGATAAATGAATGACTTATTCAAGAAGACATTAACCTCAGTTTATTTATAGAGGAATCTCTTCCTCAACTTATTCATAGTTCGCTCCCCTAGGCTGCAAAAAACATAGATTACATTATCAATGTAAATAGGCACAAAAATACTTTCAACAAGACATTAATTATAAGTTTCAAGAATGTGAACTAACTCTGTTGGCTAATAGTCCCGAGATCAACCTGGCTCGAAAGATGCTCGACGAGAGGTCCATTAGTCGTTAGTGGTTGAAGCCCACAAAAGGAACAAACGCTGTGGATCGCCGAAAGAGAGCAGATCTTGCAACGTCATCCTACTAAGTAGTAAGAGATCAACGACAAAGATCTTCTTATAAGATGACTGTTCATTGTAAAAACAGGAGTGGTTACTGATATGAGTTGACACCGAGCTACAATGATCTAATATTAAATACGCCGACTAATGATGACCGAATTGCGAGAAAGAAGGAGAAATCGAAGTATAAATAGAGTAGAATAGGTAAAAAGCGTAGAGGGCTGAAATTAAGAGAAAAAAACCTAGAGACTTAATACAAGAGGGGTTCTTAGAACATGATTAACCGTAGAAACCCACTAAGGGTTCTTAGTTAATATTTAATTATTAAATCAGTAAGTGGGCTATGTTCAACTATTTCACCAGCTATCTCCTGACCAATGAGATAAGGAGTAAATAATGATATCTTTCCTTTCATCATACGTGGCACTTAAGATAAGACTCTTAAAAGCCTTATTTAAGAAACAGTTCTTCAATTATTAACTATTTTTAATTTATTTTAATTTTTATTTATACTAAGAACCTGTGTTAAGAGCCTACGTTAATCACGCTCTTAGAAGAACAATTAGTCACATAGCCGATCTGTTCTTCCCAAAATCACTGAGTAAACTTACCATCTAGCAAAATTGTTTCACATCGAACAAACGCAATCCACCGTAGTGGGGGATTTTTAATCAGAAATTGCAGTAGAGAACATATAACTATTAGAAACCAAATCGATATTATTCTTTAAGAAGAGACTACAAGCATGGAGTGACACCAGCATGCCACATGCATATTAGGAGTAAGGCATAGTGCTAAATTTAAAATTATAGTGTTAAAATAAAAACAAAGTGGTGTAAGATGGTTACAACTCTCTGCCAATACCTCTAACCTAAATAACTCGTGAAGCCAATGTTTTAACTTATTTTGAGTAGTCCAGTTATAATTGTCGTATGAAGGAAAAAATATTCACAATTGAATTCAAGTCATAATTATCTAATAGATTAGAGAAGACTCCATCCTAAATTAGTAGAAGGCACCTAAAAATAAAGATGCACCTGAGTAAAAAGGCTGTAAATAGTCACACACATATTGATGTATTGTTAGACCATCTCCATTGATGGTTTCTATATGGATATCTCACCCATTAAAAGACCAAAAATAAAGAAAAATAAGGAGAGAGAGAACCGATTTTTTATTTGAGAGCTTTTATGAACATTATGAAATGAGATATTCATTTGAGAGTTGTTTATTTCTAAATTGTTTAATTTAAAAAAAAAACTTAATTCTATAACTAAACTATAATAAAATATTAATATTAGTTTTTTGAGATACTATATTGAGTATCTAAATCGATAATAATGTTCTTATTATAGATAACGAAACTCTTACCTCCCAATGTACAAAAACTTTCTTGTGATAAATATTCTTTCCACCATCTGGATTATTGTTCCAATTTTAATCTCATTGGGTAAGGTCTAAACCTATTTTAATTAAGCTTTTTAAAATGGGGAGAGTCTACATTATTCTTACATTATTTCTATGTAAAAATTATCTCAATAATGAAACGCTTGAGCCAAACTTAAACGTAAAAATAAAGTAAAAAGAGATACGAAAAATAAGTTTATGTTTCGTTTAACCATACATTTGACATGCATGATTACTTATCACACAACAGCCATCCAAATCATATCAATGCTCCTTAAGGTCATCAGTCATAGGTATTTCTCAGCCAATTTGTTTATGTGAAGATGAATCAAGTACAATATATTTGCTTCGGAACCAAGTTTATTAAGAAAAAAAAGGAGTGTTTGTTTACTAAGAAATCAATGGAGAAAAGAGAACCTTGTTTGTTAAGGTAACCAAGTCTAAATCACAACAACAAAATACAACCCGAACCAATAACCGAAGCATTAGAGACAATATCCCATGTTTTGCTAGAATCATTGCCCATAGATTTTGACAACTTTTGCTCACACTATCGCCCCAACACACACTTCTCTCGGATTCAACCACCTCATTTTGTTCTTTCAACGCCAAAATCAGTTAATACGATAACCAAGAAACCCAACACATCATACCTCTCGAGACTTATCCTAAAACTTCCATTGTCAAACCAATACACAAGTGAATGTTAAGGAATCTATACTCATCACAACAAACTCAAATATGTTTTAAAATCGATTAAAAGAGGAAAAATTAACCTGGAAATAATGGCATGTCTGTTAGTGTGGACTGTGGATTTTAGATGGCGGATATATACATTACATAATACTGCAGAAAAAATGTCGTCAATGTTTGAATCAACATGTGATCCAAAGCCATATGTGCTCAGCTCGTCATAACAGTCCTAGAGATGACGAAGTCTGAAATACTCTAATATCCTCTTTTCCATGTTGATGCGACAAAACAGTAAAGAACACTCATGTAACTCTGCATGTAGAAACCGCTAAGATTCGAGTAAGAAACAACGATTATAAATAAGTATAGATGATAATGTAAGCAACAATAATAGAGAAATAGTAAAAAAAGTAATCAAAACGAGACTGTTGAAAACGTTTTTCGTAAACAACAAAACACAGAAGTGAGATATGATATTTTTCTTTAACTCAATAAATCGCACAGAAATCGCCCATATTTGGGACGATTTTGTGTGATTTTTGAGTCTGAGGATATATATAACGCGTTTGAGATAATTTCACAACATTCTAAAGCAGAATCCATGAACATATAAATTATACGATATGTTCTTAGAAGAAACTCACAGTAAAAGAAGAAGAAGAAGCAAGAGAGAGTTGGATTTTTCTCGTGTGAGAGTAGTCAAAAATGAATGAGAAAATGTGTTGCATTTATAGCCGAGAATAGGAGAGCTGTAGTCCTTGAAAAAAGCTGAAGTTTCAAAACCTTCTCCTTGGACTTATTCATAAACAGCAGCTTAAAATCTCATATTCCTCATTTCGGTGACCTATGGAGGTTACATTGGATGTTGAGGAAGAGGGGTCATTGTTATTCAGTTGGAATATCATATTGTTCATGTTCTAGTTGTAAGAAGTATTGCTAAATGTAATTGTACTAAATAATGTCAAGTATTAATAATACAAAAACCTAAAAAATCATAAATGCTAAGAATTAGAAATTCAAACCCAAGCACAAAAAACTATCCCAAAATTCATTAACGTAGGTGAAATCAATAATAAATCCGAAATCAAGAACAAATCCGAATTTCAAAACCAAATTCGAATTTAATATAGTAACCAAAAATCACATGAAGAACAATTTTAAAACCAATTATTATCTCCACGAAATGAATTTCGGATTTACCTTGAAGCTTGCAAACCCAAAATCGATGCAATGGAGGAGGAGGAATAGGAAATGAAAGGGAGATTAGATATAGAAAACCTAGAATATAATTTGGCTGAAACTTTTTTTGAACATATATAAAATTATAACTGAAAATGACATTAAAACACACATGTGTTATTATTTGTCTCACATGCCGCCATCAAAACTGACACGTGACAACATAAAAATAGTTAGTTTCCACATAATTTTTTTTTCTCTTATTCTAGTTTTACTTAGTTACTAACAGTTGTACTTTTTGTCTTTTAACATTTACTTAGTTTTACTTTGCCATATATATAGTTTTACAGATGATTTTAGGCAATTAAAAATGCATTTCCTAGGTTTGTATATATTAATATGTTTTTAAATCATATTTTCTGTATTTTTTTGCATCCTAAGATGGGAAATATTAACAAAAAGATCATAAAAATATAAAGTATATGCTGTGTAAAATGTTTGATATTTTGATATTTTAAACTCAATTTTAACATTATTGAAAATTGTATAACCAATTATATCTTGTACTTTTTTATAATTTTATTTAATTATTTTTAATTTCTATTTTTAATAATATTTTAGAAAAAAGAATTACATATCTTAATTTTTGTGCTTTTGCCATAACATCAGACAAATGGAGTATTTTGTAAACTTGCACTCCATTATTGATTTACAAACCTTTTTGCTTAGGAATGGCAAAAGTTACGGGATCAATTGAAAAGTAACTTTACACACTAAATATATGAGAGTATCAAACAAAGCTATATACGCCATCAATATACAATTTAGTGTAACAAAAAGCTATTATGTTCGTTTGTTTTTTTTTAATAAAGAATAGCTTTCCCACAGTAACATCTACTTCTAATCGTTTATAACATTAACATAGACTTACAAGATCGTGTCCCAACATTTATAATGCATATAATAACATGAGCTAAGCCGTTGAATCAGTAAGCCATCCCTCCTGAAAACACATCTCCATCATGAAGCAAGCTCTCTGTTAACCAATAACCATCCCATGAACCGCCTATACGCTGCCATAACACACAATTGATTTCATATTTAATCATCATTGCAGATCATAAATCCACAATAGTATTAACAATTTCAAAACATTTAGGGTGTCTACAGTGACACAGGAACCAACCTGGAACATTGTGAATTCAAATATCTCTTCTTCCTCAGGTCGATTTCCTTGAATCCAAATCCTCTGCTTGAAACGATTCTACACATATACGAGTTTACCGGAAAAGAGAGGATATCACAGCTCTATAATGATATGTAACACTTTGAACAAAAAAAAAGAAGAGATTATACCTCTTCAACTAACAAACTGCTCAAGATTTTTCTATCTTTGTGACCAAGCAACACACGGTAAGACGAGTGGTGAAATATACGCCTAAACCTTTCAAACTGCACCAATAAGAGATCATGAGAACCTTGCCCTAGTGGCTAGAGAACAATATGATCATCAAAGTGTTGAAAGTAACCTGTCCTAGATCAAAGAAAGGACCGAAATAGGTGGATCTCTCAAACGGGTCGAATCCAGCGAACTGTTTTTTTCCGACAATAAGATATCAAAACATTGACAAAAGCTGTAATAGTAATCGAAAACAACGAACTGTTTTTCCGACAAAAGATGTCATAACATTGACAAAAGCTGTAATAGTAGTAATGAAACTTTACCCGATACATGACCTCAATGCCATAATCATAACGAGGATGGTCGTTATATTTCAATGCATCAAGCTGATGTCGAACAGCATCTTCTGCACTAAACTATTACAAACAATCTAAGAACTCGGATCAATACACTATAACAGAGAGACAAATCAAGATTGGCTTAATACAAAGTAAACAGTGTATCATTACATCAAGTCTGGGGCCAAAAGGACGTTTCCTACGAATCTCCAACCTGTGAAAACCCAGGAAAAATCGAATTTTGATATTTTCGCTACTTCAAATCAAATTTCTCGATACTAATGGATCAAAGCCAAAGCTATTTAATCTTGAAATTCATGAAAAAATCAACGAAAATTGAGTTAAGAGAGACCAAAGAAGGGAACTGATGAGAAGATGTACCAATCCGCAGAGAGGAAATCGGGAACATCGGAAGAAGCTCGCACGAGATAACGATGGAGCCTTCCGTAGCCATTGAGAGGCTTGATGCGGTGAGAAGACAGGGAAGGAGGAGATGGAAGAACGACAGACCAAAACGACATCGTTTCCTTTCGGTGAATGTGTTTAGCGGCAGAAGGTCATCATTACTTGAGGTTCTTGATGATCTTTGTTTTTTCCTCTTGACGGCCGTTGTCTTTCACTTCTCATCTACCGTCCGATTAGACAGCGACGAGATAACCAGAAACGATTGGAGAGAAACTAACCGGTTTTGGGATTCAAACCAGTTTAGCTTGTTGCTGTTTTCTCATGGACATCATATATTCATATACTGTGGATATATGACATATTATTGATTTTGACTTATGAATCGATAATATAGTAGAAATTTTATCATTAATAATATAGCATTCACAAAATTGTTTGGACAATTTAGAGCGAATATGATTAATTAAAATCAAAGTACAAAGTTTGAAGAAATCAATTATAAAAAATAATAATCATTTTTAATTTGATGATTGTAATAGTATAAATTTTAAACATGTCTTATTTTTTTCATATGGATAAACTTATTGTTACAATAAAATAGTATCATCGACAATTTTGACACATATCAAACATGTATTTACTATTAAATGGACACAAATGCTTTTCACGCATTTTGTCGAACATCTTGAAAGTGTCTTTTGTTCTTTCATATTTGTAAATCTAAATCATCATATAATCTCTTATAGATATAGAGATATTTATAAGCTTCCTGTTTTATCTCAAATTAATCATCCAACAAATCTGCTCATTTTGGATAAAATTCTACATCCATATGCCATGAATTTAATGACAATTTAAAAATCTTCAAACTAATAAAGCAAACAAAATAAATTCAGATTTTGATTTTGTGTTCCAACTGAATTTATAAGTGTATTCCCCTATCTGTTGCAATCTTTTTGTATTATCACATTAAATATGTGAATATTTAAGAATCAATTATATCCTCAAACCACTTCCCACTAGATTTGGATGATACATAGTAATACACAACACATAATCAGAAAAAACTAAAATTTCAAATCGATTAGAGGAAATCTCTATTGTTTGAGAATTTTTTTTGTCACACAAGACGCTTTGATGTGGTTGTTTTCTGTTGGGCTGCAGCAAAAGAGATAAGTATATGTTTTGAAAAACACCAAAGAAAAAATCTTTATTATTGAAACGTTTTATGTTTAATGAAAACAAAAATTTGGTTTAGGGATAGAATACACTTTAGCTTAAAACAACATGTGTCAAATATTACATATGTCTCTTTGTATATTCATTTTATAAAAAGAGTGTGTCCAAGCGTAATATTCTTACAGATATAAGCATTTATTTTGTATTCTCTAAAATAGATTGTGGGTGTGGGATATGCAAATATATTTCCTTCTCTTTTTGTATTTGTCCCACATCAAAAAAAAAAACTTTGAGAAACTTAAAGTGATTTTATAAATAATATTAGTACTCAACCACACTAACACAACTATTGGACTATCACAATAGGATATCTGTTTTCCATTATTAACACATGTACCTTTTAAATTTTTAATATCTATTTTTTTTATCTGAATATGGGTTTGGATATATTTTTAAAAATATATTAATTATTTGGATATTGAAAAGCCAAAGATCTAAATCTAGATATTTATTGTAAAGATTTCTCAAAATTTATGGATATCCAGATTCATTCCACTAATACTTCTAATCTACAAATATTTCGATTTAAAATATGTATGATGTAAAATATGCATATAGTTTATAATATTATGCATATTGTTTCGTTTATAAATTTGAATTATCTTTTATTTTTGAACTCTGTGAAAGTTTGAAATACATTAACCACTCTCTTATCTTTGTAAAAACAGTCATGTTGCACTTGTACTATATGACATAAATTTTTTTTTACTTGTGTATTTTTCATTAATATTTATTTTATTTGTTTACATTATGAATGACAAATAAAAGATAAAAGGTTTTCACATAGCTAATATATATTTTTCTCTCTGTTTTACCATTCTTTGTTTTTTTTTCATTCAAAGCCGAAACAAACATAATCATTTAGTTTCGGTTGATGTTAAATTGATATATAATAATGAGGATGAATTATGGTATTTGTCTCATATCATAAACAAAAAGCTTTCAGAAGCTTAAACTGTTTTTTTCCTACTATTCAACCACATTGTTACAACTATTAGAGTAGCATAACTGAAGACATATTTTTCATTAATAACTCAAATATATATATACAAATTTAACATTTTTTTGTTTGGATCTAGATATGGGTTCAAATATCTGCATATACAAGTTTAAAATAATATTTTTAGTTTGGATATCTAAACTTAAGGATTTGGATATCTATTGCAAGGATTTGATTGAATATCCGGAGTCATTCCATTCCTAATTCTGTTCTACAAATACTCTAAATTATTTTTAAAATTTTAATTTTGAATGTACTTATTTTATTAATAAATTAATATGTATGATATAAAATATGCATATATAGCTTATAATATAATGTATGTACATTTATGTAAAAGAAATAAACATTTCACAAAAAATGTAGAGAGATTGTTGAAATATATATTTGTGTATGCTGAATAAAAAGAACTAAAGAACCACCTTATTATATAAAAAATATAGATATTAGTAAAACTGACGCAAAAAAACAATAAATTATAACATAGTCTATAGCAATAACGAACTTGTGTTTATGATTTTAGGTATATTATTTGTATAAATGGTGAGAATATCCTTACATTCTTGTGATGTAAAATCTGATTGGTTTTTGTCTGAAATATTCTTATGCACCTGGATAGACTGTACATGTATTAATAGCAAATGAAAACAACAACCGACTACACAATCAAATAGAAGAGAAGAAAGATTTTCAATTAATTTGCGATGTTAAATGGTATGATATATATGAGATAGTGTAGGATGGTTAAATTGAAAAGACTATAATTCTATAAGGCGCGGTTGAGAGTAGCATCATCTGAATCTGAGCTTAAAATCCATATATTTAAAGGCAATTATTACATGGTTGATGTTGTTTTGGGTTCAATATGATTAGTTTGAATTGACCATAAAAATATATATGCTACTTTTATTATTAAACTAAATTTTAGATTCTCTTTTACTTTTGAATTATGTGAGTGTTTGAAATGTATAGTCCACTTTTATATTTTGGTAAAGAAGTCATGGCGTGTTTTGTATTACATGACAAAACATTTGTCTACTTGGATATTTTTCACTAATTTTTTACTATAGTTGATTAATTTGTTAATGATAACTAGAAAATGGGTAGTCTTACATAGTTAATACACTATTTTCTTTTCATCTTTCTTTCAAAGTCAAAGAAAACATAGTGATTAATTTTGATTGATACTAAATTGGTAAATACTAATGAAGATGAATGATGACATTGGGTTTGAGTCAGACTTTCAATAACATCATATAAGATTATTTACAGTGAAGTTGTGGAATTATTACGATGAACATGTTGAAAAAACTAAAAAAACTGAAGTGGATTAAATCGTGTTGAATTTTTTCAACATGTTGAAAATACAAAATATGGGACCACTAAAGCATGTATTATATTTCTATTGGTTGATGAGATTTTTGATACTTTTCTAACATTCCAATTATTTTAGATCAATTATTTCATCGCAATTTTTTTTAATTACAATTTTTATGCCAAAGTTCATCATTTTCATACTTTATACATATAGACTTATTTTATTTGATTTGGATACAAAAAATGTTAGAAAATTATGGGATAAATAAAATTTTATAAAAATAAAATAAGTATTGAATTGGTAGGTGGAAGAGAGAAAAGATTATGTGGAATGTAAAAAGTAGAAAAAATGATGAATAAATCAACCATTGTACATAGTCTAAGACCACACATAATAAGGATGTTGAATTTTAAATTCAACTGTTTAATGGTCAAACTGAGAGTGTTGAATAAAATTTAAAAAGTATGTGCATTAATTTATATTCAAAATATTGAAAATGATGAGAAAAAATTTGGGCCCGCGAGAAACAAATGTCATCTCTAGAGAGCAAATTTCTATACATATGTGTTATGGGCATGCAAACCACTTTTTTTTTTTTTCATTTTTGCCAATAATTTCAGGATAAATCACATGCCTATTTTTGTAAGTGGTTATGATTTTTGAGATTTTTTATCTCAACCTATCTATTCCACACCAATTATTATACAACAAATTTTTTTTAATGCTTTTCTATATCAAAATTTATAAGTTTTTGTATTTTATAAATAGAGACTTGATTCATTTCATTTGGATATAGAAAAAATCGACATTTTACTATATTTTCCTCTAAACTCTTCTTTATATTTTAAAACCTTTTTTTAAAAAATGGATTCCAATAATAATACTTTTAAAGTCGACTTTTTAAAAATCTATAATTATTATAAATATGTAGTTATAAAGTTATAAAAGAAAATAATGATATGAAATAAAAAATGGTGTGGTAATGTGTTGAATTTTATTAAACAAAACTATTGTATATGTTAAAATAGAATTGGGTGTTGAATGATTAAGTGGAAGAAATAGAAAATGATATTGAGTGTTAAAAGTTAAGGTGGAGAGTGTTGAATTTAGAAATCATTGTATGAGGTCTAAGATCACATACATTGGACATGTTGAATGAATAAATTCAACATATTGAAAAAAACAAATTTGGACCCACGACAAACATGTGTCAGTTTTTCACGCTCGCAGCGCACAAATGCAACATATATTATTTTTATTAAAAAATATTATGATAATGACTCATGTTTATTATTATTAGTGATTGAGATTTCAAAGATTTTTATCTCACCATATCTATTTAAGATCAACTATTATATAACACACAATCTTTTTAAAATAACAAATTATGTGAAATTCATCATTTTTTAAGCTCTATAAATAGAGACTTATTCATTTCATTTGGACACTAAAAAACGCAATTTGTACCATATTTTTCTACTTATTCTCTAAGAAAGTCTCGTTTATATCTTTAAATATTTTTTTTGTGAAATTGATTCAAACATTAATCATATGAAAAATTATACTAATTACCTTTTTCCCTATACAAATCCCAAAAATTTGATTTATATTGGTGGAAAACTGATACACTGGATTTAGTGTTTTATTTCTACTGCAAGTGCACAACATACGATTGTAATACAGAAATATTCAAATTCCAGAGGACCAGTGTTACACTATGAATCTATGAAGATTGAAAGGAAGCTAAGACAAAATATGAGTTTTCGATTGGTGGTTGTATGAAACAAAAATAGATAAATGACGATGTAAAGATCAAATAAGCAAAGCATTAGGTCAAGGGAAAATAAACAGGAATTCAGAGACCGTGAACAAGAGAATCGAACAGGAAAATCATTAAGCGCGCTCTAGAACTCGAAACACTGATTTATAACCAACCTACTGTCGTAGTATCAATTACTATGTTTAACAACCTAATATTCTAAACTGTCGTTTGAATTCAGGAAACTAAACATGCATTAAGACCAGGTTTGATATGTTCACAAAACGCCTTAACATCAACTGTCGTTGGCTAAGGACGTTTTGCTCATCTATGTTCTTTCAAGCATTTAAACAATCACTTTTGGTGCATTAAACAACCTAATATCAGAGACAAGGTAGCTAATCTAGTTTCAGCATTAAGATCAACAATAGATGAAGAACTAGAAGATAGATCCCTATTCTAACATATATAACTCAACGATTAATGAATTCCCTTGAAACCCTTAACCTAACTACAAAACTACTCAGACATGGAGAAAAAAAACACAGCAAGAGATAATGACAAATCCATGAATGACATAGAAAATAAATAAAGGGGGTTCAGAATTCTTCTCAAGTGTTGTAGAGATTCTTCTACCAAATCCAACAAGCAAAAACTCTAAAAACTCTATGGAAAAATGTCTACGTCTCAAAACTCTCTCAAAGTATTCAAATAAAAAAGATAGAAAAGATGATAGATGTGTTCTGGCGACGGCTCCTCCTTTTCTCTCTTAGGTCGCGTCCCAAAACTAGGTAAGTAGAGTTTCCATATTTGTGTCAGCGGACAGAGCGGGTGCTCCAAAACAGAGGAGGTGCTCCGTAATGCTCTTTTCCTTCATTATGACTCATTTTTGCTCCACTTTGACTTCCTTTTTCTCCAGAGGCTCCCACTCCTCAAATCTTCTTTTATAGCTCCTTAGTTACCTGAAATGACTCGATAAGGACTACAAAGATTCGATAAAAACTAGAAAACAAAGGTTAGAATGAGGTAAAATCGCCTCATATCAACTCCTCCGGACTTAGACATTTGTTTGTCCTCAAACAAACTCAAGCTTAAACCGCAGAAGAGAGGTTTGAAAACGCGGGAACTCTCAAAATCTCAGCAACCGTAATTCTACCACAATCTGCAGACCACATTCATTTAGAACAAGAGTAGCACATCTTTACCAAAACCAACCAACATCTTCTCAAACCCTATTCCATACTTGTATTCACAAACACATAAAGTTCACCATCCAGACAATAAACTCTCTACATTCAATTAATGGGTGTCGTGAACTTCTCATTATGGGCACTACCTAGGAGAGACAATGCTAGGGAATAAGAAGGCCAATTTAGCAATGGAGTTTCAGAGTGTTTAGGGATTACCGGATTTTTGTAGAGGATGCAGTATATTGCACAAAATGGCAAGAGAGAATGGACTCATTGAGGTTCCACAACCTCTAATCACTCTTCTTCTCTTGAAAACTCTAACTCCTCAAATCTTGGTTCTTCTTCCCTTGTGATTGACAGGTGCTGGGGGACACATCTTTGAGTTACTAACTCTCCACTCCTTATCATTAATTTTTTTTTTTTGAATGATAAGGAAGGTATTTACATAATGTGTGTCCCTTGAGCATGGAGAATTTTGATCTACTTATCCACATACCCCAGCAGGTCATGTGATTTAATTGTTTTCTTCATTGGATAAAATGGAGCAGGTGGTCCTGGAACTTTTTTCTCAACTTCTAACAGTTTCTTCAGCAAGAGTGAGTTAAAGGTTGTGTCAATCCTTTTTTCTCCAACTCTTTCGCACACATCTGCACATATGAAAATGAAAAACAAGAGTGCAAATGGTCTAAAAGGAGATTAGGTTCAAGGTGGGTTCTAGCTAAATATGAGCTAGCTATTCAGGATCAGCAAGAGTGGTAAAAGTATAAGAAGTCCTGAATATAATTTTGTTCCCCTAATCTACTGCCTATAACAAGAAGAATTTAAGTCCAAATTACGTCCAAATAAAATAGATTTTATGATTTTTCGATGAAACCTTAGGGTAGTGGGATGTTCTGGAAAAAGAGAGAGATCTGAAAGTGGTGATCCAGCTTGTATATGCACTCAAAATCCTGTAGTAATGGTCACTAGAAATATAGTCAAAAATCACAAAGTGGTTTAAGATCATCACAAATTAAGGTCCTAATTCTCGACAAGTTCTTGATTCAATAAAACAGACTGACTCAAAGAAATAAAATGACTCAAGACTGACTCTAAACAAAGAAAATCAAAGAAAACAAACGAAATCAGTAGCAACAAACACCCTCCCCCAGACTTACTTCACACTGTCCCAGTGTGAAAATAAATCAAGAGAAATGTTGAAATACAAAATAAAAATACATAATATGAATAGTATAATGGTAAAGGAATAAAAAAAACACTACCTGGAGACATGCACAAGTGTTAGGGATTTTTTTTTTTCGGGAGCACGCTGTCAGAGCATGTGCTCCTTTCTTGGCTGGGGTGCTCTATCGTAAAATCTCCGCCTGGAGCACCTTGGAGGAGCATCCTGAGGATTCGGAGCGGGTGCTCTGGCGAGTTTTTTCACCCTTTTTCACCTGCACTTCTTCTTATCATCAAGAAAACCTGTCTGTACTTTTTTTCTATGAAATCAAAGAAACTAAAACCAAAAGTTAGAAGTTAGAAGACTAAAATGTAGAGTTTGTACACATACAGGTGGGTTGCCTCCCACCAAGCGCTTGGTTTAAGTCACTAGCTTGACTTTGGTGCCATGTATCAATCAGACTGGACTTGAGAGCTTGCTCCAAAACAAACTCCACAATCAGACATCCTTAAACTCATCACCTTCCTTAACATACCATTCTCAACATCCATGTTCTTCTCTTTCAACTCTTTGGGAAGAATAGCTCTAACTTTAGAGAAAGGTTTAGGAGTACCTTTGCATTTCACCTTGTAATCAACTGTGTTTCCATCACACCTCTGAGGAATCAGAGTCATTTTGGGTGCCTCTTTGGCCCTTTTGCTCTGGAATTTTTCCTTTATCTTTGCACTCTCCCTGAGTTTCTTGGTAATAGTATGAGGATCTCCATCCATGACTTCTTTGATCTCACCCTTATGACTATCTTCTTTTTCAGAACTGACTGTCAGCTTCTTTATTTCAACTGCTGAAATGCAGGAGGTGTGTTTGGTGGCTCCTCTAGTAGGAGTGACATTGTAGAAAACCTTTTTGTTGACATTGGAAAAGGAGACTCGCTTATTAGGCATATCTATAATTGCACCCACTGTAGCCATGAATGGTGTCCCAAGAATCAAAGGCATATCACAACCTTCTCTCATCTCCACAACCTGAAAATCAGTTTGGACTAGACAATCTCCAACTCTAACCTCCAAATATGGAATGGAACCATGTGAAGTACTGGTGGAAGAGTTTGCAAATTTGAGAATCACTTGAGAAGGTTTTATCTCAGCAATTTTCAACTTCTCTGCAATAGCTCTTGACATGAGATTCACACTAGACCCAGAATCACAAATAGACTCTTCAAATTCAACTCCTCCAACGGAGCATGGAACAACAAATTTTCCAGGGTCTTCAACTTTAGGTAATAACCACAATGGTGGTGGTGTGCTCCTTGCTTCTGTAAAGATTGTCTTAATCTCTTCTTGAGTCTCTCTGAAGTTCCAAAAGTAATCAAATATGGGGCAATTTTCCAAGGCTTCTTCAAAGGAGATATCTTTAGGAATCTTTCTCACCATCTTATTAAAACTAGCTAGTTTCTCTGCACTGATGGACTCCATCATATCTCTAGGTGGAACTGGATAGAGAACCTAAGGAGTATAAACTCTCTCTGGAGGATTTTCAGCAGGTCTGATTGGAGTACCTGTTGGAGCAGGTGCTCCGACGACGAGCTGGGGTGCTCTATCGTAAAAGTTACGCCTGGAGCAGGCACTTCTTCCCGAAGCGAATGCTCCTGAGCTAGCTCCTTCCCCTTTGCTGATCTTGTGATGGGTGCTGCTGCAACATGAAGTGTCCTTTCACTTTTCTTCTCAACTGCAGTGATATATTCAGTCATATGATTGATCTCAGGCTTTCCAAGTAGAGTTCCAGGTGATCTCTTGACAGCTTCAGCAGTTTGGGCAACTTGGACATCTAACTTCTTCACATAAATCCACACAGCCTCATATTTGTCATTCAGGTCATTGTACATGTTGTCAACCTTGGCATTGATCTCAGTGGCTGATTTTTGCTGATTGATCAGCAGCTGTTGCATAAGATTCTTCAGTTCATCTTGGGAGTTAGTTGCAGGAGCATAGAAATTCTGAGGGAAATTCTGATTCTGCACATAGTCTTAACTACTCACATAGTTCACCTCAACTTCCTGTTCATATCTTTTACTCCCACAAAGCAGCACACCTCTCTGTTTTCCCTTCAACAACAGGTTGACTTTGGCTGTCAGCTCATCAATTTTCTGTGACTCCACACTGCTGACATATCTAGGTTGATCATACTCAGGGCAGTGATTGCTAGAACTTACAGCCAAGTTCTCTATCAACTGATATGCTCCTTCCCTGGTCTTAGTCATAAAATTTCCATTACTAGCAACATTAAGAGCATTCCTATAGTCCCACTTGACTCCATCATAAAAAATGCCTAGAATCTGCTCATCTGAAAAGCCATGATGAGGGCATTCTCTGCGATACTCTTTAAATCTTTCCCATGCTTCACAGAAAGACTCCCCTGAATGCTGCTCAAAAGTGGTGATTTTGTTTCTCATTGAAGCTGTCTTGGACTTGGACTTGGTGTAGAAGTGGTTCAAGAAGGCAGCTCTACACTGATCTCAAGTGCTCAACGATCGAGAAGGAAGTGACTTAAGCCACCTCAAAGCTTTGTCAGCCAAAGAGAATGAGAAAAGTTTGCATTTGAGGAAATCAGGAGGTACCCCGTTAGAGCTGGTGGTACTGCAAATCTCTTCGAAGTTCTCAATGTGGTCCATCGGGTTTTCTGCATCCAAACCATGGAACAAATATTGTTTCACCAATGTGATCAACTGAGGCTTGATTTCAAAATCTTGCCCTTGAATTGCTGGTGGACAAATAGCAGCTCTGTTTTGGTAGAAAGCATGAGGTGTGTGTATGTCCCCAATGGCACGTTGTTGATGTTGTTGTTCCTGCCGCAACTGCTGCATTTGCTGTTCTAGCCTCTGAATAGCAGCAGCAACATGACCATCTGCAGCTTGGTTGTCGATTTCGTCGCCCATGATGGCTAGATTCGACTTCTTTTTCTTATTAGTTTGTTCCAATCTTCCTAGCTCTCGATTACTGAGTGTGAGAAGATTTTGAGAACCTTGGCTTCTGGTAACACACCTGAAACACACACAATAAAAGAAAACTAGAACAAGTTAGTAAATCTTAGACTAAATTTCAATCCGAGAATCAAAGGTAACGAATTGGTCCCCGTCGCAACGGCGCCAAAAACTTGATACACTGGATTTAGTGCTTTATTTCTACTGCAAGTGCACAGCATATAATTGTAATACAGAAAGATTCGAATTCCAGAGGACCAGTGTTGCACTATGAATCTATGAAGATTGAAAGGAAGCTAAGACAAAATATAAATTTTCGATTGGTGGTTGTATGAAACAAAAATAGATAAATGACGATGTAAAGATCAAATAAGCAAAGCGTTAGGTCAAGGGAAAATTCGCAGGAATTCAGAGACCGTAAACAAGAGAATCGAACAGGAAAATCATTAAGCGCGTTCTAGAACTCAAAACACTGATGTATAACCAACCTACTGTTGTAGTATCAATTACTATGTTTAACAACCTAATATTCTAAACTGTTGTTTGAATTCAGGAAACTAAACATGCATTAAGACCAGGTTTGATATGTTCACAAAACACCTTAACATCAACTGTCGTTGGCTAAGGACGTTTTGCTCATCTATGTTCTTTCAGGCATTTAAACAATCACTTTTGGTGCATTAAACAACCTAATATCAGAGACTAGGTAGCTAATCTAGTTTCACCATTAAGATCAACAATAGATGAAGAACTAGAAGATAGATCCCTATTCTAACATATATAACTCAACGGTTCATGAATTCCCTTGAAACCCTTAACCTAACTACAAAACTACTCGGACATGGAGAAACAAAACACAGCAAGAGATAATGACAAATCCATGAATGACATAGAAAATAAATAAAGGGGGTTCAGAATTCTTCTCAAGTGTTGTAGAGATTCATCTCCCAAATCCAACAAGCAAAAACTCTAAAAACTCTATGGAAAAATGTCTACGTCTCAAAACTCTCTCAAGGTATTCAAATCAAAAAGATAGAAAAGATGATAGATGTGTTCTGGCGACGGCTCCTTCTTTTCTCTCTTAGGTCGCACCCCAAAACTAGGTAAGTGGAGTTTCCATATTTGTGTCAGCAGACGGAGCGGGTGCTCCAAAACGGAGGAGGTGCTCCGTAATGCTCTTTTCCTTCATTATGACTCACATTTGCTCCACTTTGACTTCCTTTTTCTCCAGAGGCTCCCATTCCTCAAATTTTCTTTTATAACTCCTTAGTTACCTCAAATGACTCGATAAAGACTACAAAGATTCGATAAAAACTAGAAAACAAAGGTTAGAATGAGGTAAAATCGCCTCATATCAAAAACCATAATTTAGGACATTTAGGGTGAAAGATGAATTTTAAAATTGATAATTGTTGAAATTTGGATATGAAAAAGGATAATTTCTAGAATTTGTGTAGGATTATTGTTAAGATTCATAAACAACAATTTATTGGAGAATAATTAGAAAATTATAGCAGAAATGATGTTTTCTTTTCTATATCCAAATGAAATGAACCAAGTCTCTATTTATAAAGTTTTTTAAAAAGAAAAAATCTTTGAAATCTCAATCACCAATAAAACTACAAAATCTGTCATATTACCAATTTCAATTTTTTGGCGAAAAGTAAAATATATATGTCTCACGCCATTCGTGTCTAGTTCATATGTAAACATGTGGCTGGTGCGAGGCTGAATTTTTGTTTTTGATTCAACCGATCTGAATCCACTTCATTAATTTTTTTTTTTATCCATTACAAGGTCTCAACTGTTGAAACTTATATTCAACATCTCCATTGTGGATAATCTAAGGTGACTTGAAACATATTATTTGGTTGAAATCAATTTAAAATGAAATAAGGTTTTTAATTAATTAACATTTTTTTCTTGATAAAAAGAATACAATTTAAATGATTATATTTTTTCCTTAACTGAAGAGAATAAGTTTCAACTAAAATCAATATAAAAACTATCAATTAAGGCAACCATAGTTTGGACTTCCTCACAAAAAGATGTTTAAAGATATAAATAAGATTTTATTTGAGAATAATTAGAAAAATTATAGTAGAAAAGACATTTTCTTTTCTATATCCAATGATTGAAACCAAGTATCTATTTATAGAGTTTTAAAAAGACGAATTTTGATATAAATAACATTAAAAAAATAATTCTTACATAATTATTGATCTTAAATAAATAGGATGAGATAAAATTCTTCAAAATCTCATTTACCAATATAAATAAAACATGTGTCATATTTATACCAATTTCATTTTTTTGGAGGAAAAAAAAAAAAAATATGTTATATGTCATTCGTGCCTAACTCATATGCTGACACGTGGCTGTTGCGAACTAAAGTATTTTAATTCAACCGATCAGAATTTACCTCATTTTTTTCTCAATTATAAAGTTTCAACTGTTGAAATATGTATTCAACATCTCCATTGTAGTTGGTGTAAGATGACTTGAAACATGTGATTTGGCTGAATCCAATTAAAAACAAAAGATTGTTTTTAATTAATTAAGTCTATTTTTTCTTGATAATAAGAATACAATTTAAATGATTATATATTTTATTTAATTGAAGATAATAAGTTTAAACTAAAATCAATATAAAAACTATTTAATAAGGCAACCTTAGTGTAACGACCCTAACCCTGAGGCCCATTCAGACCCAACTTTCATAAATAAAACCCTAAGTTCATTTTCCTATAAATAGCCTCCTTCCTCTTTAATTTTCCCTGAAAAACCTAATTACACCGAAACCCTGGCGAAATCTAGCCGTCAACGTTGAAGGAAAAGCCACCGGAGCCATTTAGAAAGTCCTATAGGGCAGATTCGACTAGTTCTGGGAGAAGTGAAAATCGAACTAGCAAATCTAATCCAATCGACCTGAAAATTGGTATGTATACTCTTGACTCGTTTATTGATCTAGTGCCGCAAGCGGTTTATCATTCGGATCTGTATACTGAAAGTTATGGTCGTTTCTTTGAGCATGTGCGGCGCAGTGCCAGATTCCCGTCATCATTCCGCCGCCACCTTGCGAGGCGATTTCCCGGCGAAACGTGTGGATCCACGGAAAGATCAACCTATTGTTAGAAAGCCCTGAATATCTTCTTTCCAGAGAGGCCAAGTTCGTTCCAATCTGAGGTATGAGTAGAAAGTTGTATCCTCGTTTCCAAATCGTGTCTGTGTAGTGCTGATCCGAGACCAGTCTGTTGAGATGTGTGTTTTGGTTAGGCAAACGTGGTCCGTTTGACCTGAATCTTTTCAGGGAGCTTCTGGAGTTGTAGATCTAGCTTTCTGGTGAAGGAAAACCGATCTGTAGCTTTAGAGCATAGGGATTCCTCTTGTTCTTCGTGGTTAAGGCTAAGGTGAGGGCTTTCCGCAGAATTCCGCACTTTTGTCTAGGATGCCGTATATGGAATTTAGTACTAAATGTGTTCCGTTTTTCTTGATAGAGTTTAGGTAGTTTTGCTTGTAAATTGGACCTAGGAATATAGATGATTCAACCCATTGATTGTGCATTAAATTGTTAATTGAGTCTTTTAAACTTGCTAGAGCTAGGATTAGTCGACTATGTGAGTCATTAGGGATTGCGGGGGTATAGAGACGGACTTCTGTACTTGCGTCGCGTGTTGTATGAGGAGATGGTGCTGGGCAGCTTAGTCGACCTGTTGTCCAGTACCTTCAGAGGTCGATAATCGTCTACGGACGGTGTGATTGGGCACTATCCCATAAGTTGTCCTTCTGGGAGGAGGGTGCCGCCGGTCAGTGGATCCGTTAATAGGACATTGACTGTTCTTTGGGTACTTTAGGTACCGTGTTTGTGCATGTTTAGTCTGTTTTCCGTGTTTGGAGTGCTATGACCAGATTGCGTTTTCTGTGATTAGCATCCCATACCTCACTGAGTAACTCCCCTATTACTCACCCCTTTTTCTTCCCTTTTTAGGTGAGACCGATGAGTAGATTTATGCTATGACGATCGGGTGCTACTTTTGGGATTTTACGGTTTTCAGTATTTTATTTTAAACATTATTTTAAGATTTTATGAGATTTATTAAATGATTTCTGAAAGTAAAGTTGAGATTTTATTAAATGGAGTATTTGAGACATAAGTTAAGTTTGGTGGTACGCCGTTCTCGAGTGAGGATGAGACGGGTGTTACATTTTGGTATCAGAGCGGGTTTGCCGTCCCGGTTCTGACCCGGGAGGCGGAAGTTGAAAAAGAAAATGTTTTAAATTCGGTTTTCAATGGTTTTCAAATTTTTCTGGGACTGGGGAATTATAAAAAGAAAAATATTAGCACTCATTCTGTCTGGTATTGATCTATTAATCGTTAGTCTCAGTTCAAGTAGAAGTTATCCAGTTCATCTTTTCTTGTTTCATAGTTATTCCTAATTTTCGTGTTCTTATTTCTTTCGTAGCTATCGAAGTTCTTTTCTTCTTTTGCTTAGAATTCTAGATATATCTTTCCTCATTCAAATCTTTCTTGTTCTCGTACCTCTTCCAAGAGCTTCCATCAATTCTGTAAATGCTTCATCTGTTCCGCCTGGGCTTTGGTGTCTTGTTTCCGGAGTTCTTGGGTCTTGGAATTCGGGACGAATTCCCGTCAAGTGGGGAAGAATTGTAACGACCCTAACCCTAGGCCCATTCAGACCCAACTTTCCTAAATAAAACCCAAAGTTCCTTTTCCTATAAATAGCCTCCTTCCTCTTTTATTTTCCCTGAAAAACCTAATTACACCGAAACTCTGGCGAAATCTAGCCGTCAACGTTGAAGGAAAAGCCACCGGAGCCATCTAGAAAGTCATATAAGGCAGATTCGACTAGTTATGGGAGAAGGGAGAATCGAACTAGCAAATCTAATCCAATCGACCTGAAACTTGGTTTGTATACTCTTGACTCGTTTATTGATCTACTGCCGCAAGCGGTTTATCATTCGGATCTGTATACTGAAAGTTATGGTCGTTTCTTTGAGCATGTGCGGCGCAGTGCCAGATTCCCGTCATCATTCCGCCGCCACCTTGCGAGGCGATTTCCCGGCGAAACGTGTGGATCCACGGAACTATCAACCTATTGTTAGAAAGCCCTGAATATCTTCTTTACAGAGAGGCCGAGTTCGTTCCAATCTGAGGTATGAGTAGAAAGTTGTATCCTCGTTTCCAAATCGTGTCTGTGTAGTGCTGATCCGAGACCAGTCTGTTGAGATGTGTGTTTTGGTTAGGCAAACGTGGTCCGTTTGACCTGAATCTTTTCAGGGAGCTTCTGGAGTCGTAGATCTAGCTTTCTGGTGAAGGAGAACCGATCTGTAGCTTTAGAGCAAAGGGATTCCTCTTGTTCTTCATGGTTAAGGCTAAGGTGAGGGCTTTCCGCAGAATTCCGCACTTTTGTCTAGGATGCCGTATATGGAATTTAGTACTAAATGTGTTCCGTTTTTCTTGATCGAGTCTAGGTAGTTTTGCTTGTAAATTGGACCTAGGAATATAGATGATTCAACCCATTGATTGTGCATTAAATTGTTAATTGAGTCTTTTAAACTTGCTAGAGCTAGAATTAGTCGACTATGTGAGTCATTAGGGATTGCGGGGGTATAGAGACGGACTTCTGTACTTGCGTCGCGTGTTGTATGAGGAGATGGTGCTGGGCAGCTTAGTCGACCTGTTGTCCACTACCTTCAGAGGTCGATAATCGTCTACGGGCGGTGTGATTGGGCACTATCCCATAAGTTGTCCTTCTGGGAGGAGGGTGCTGCCGGTCACTGGATCCGGTAGTAGGACATTGACTGTTCTTTGGGTACTTTAGGTACTGTGTTTGTGCATGTTTAGTCTGTTTTCCGTGTTTGGAGTGCTATGACCAGATTGCGTTTTCTGTGATTAGCATCCCATACCTCATTGAGTAACTCCCCTGTTACTCACCCCTTTTTCTTCCCTTTTCAGGTGAGACCGACGAGTAGATTTATGCTATGACGATCGGGTGCTACTTTTGGGATTTTACGGTTTTCAGTATTTTATTTTAAACATTATTTTAAGATTTTATTCGATTTATTGGATTTATGAGATTTATTAAATGATTTCTGAAAGTAAAGTTGAGATTTTATTAAATGGAGTATTTGAGACATAAGTTAAGTTTGGTGGCATGCCGTTCTCGAGTGAGGATGAGACGGGTGTTACATTTTTGAATTGTAACATCCCGATTTCTGGTATATGTGGAGAGGTTAAAAGAATTAATTTGGCTACCTATGTCACCAAAGTGCACTTACCTTTTCGGTTGACCATCTGGAAAGAACTCCAGAGTTAAGCGTGCTTGAGCTGGAGTAGTGGAAGGATGGGTGACCTATCGGAAAGTCATTCGCGGTATCGTGTGAGTTAGGAAAAAACATGGGGAACGGTCATGTGGTGATTGCAGGGACAGTATATCATGACTTTCAAACCTCCCGGTTAACGCACCGACCGTCGGACAGGTGTGGGGCCCACGAGCCCGATAGAGGGATGGGTGAGTCACCGGTAGGGGCGGTTGGGACGTTATAAGTGGTATTAGAGCTGGTTAGCCGTCCCAGTTTTGACCTGGGAGGCGTCTTAGGACCTGTCATGGTGTGCAACGAGGACGTTGCACTCTGTGAGTGGGGGTGAATTGTAACATCCCGATTTCTGGTATATGTGGAGAGGTTACAAGAATTGATTTGGCTACCTATGTCACCAAAGTGCACTTACCTTTTCGGTTGACCATCCGGAAAGAACTCCAGAGTTAAGCGTGTTTGAGCTGGAGTAGTGGAAGGATGGGTGACCTACCGGGAAGTCATTCGCGGTATCGTGTGAGTTAGGAAAAAACATGGGGAACGGTCATGTGGTGATTGCAGGGACAGTATATCATGACTTTCAAACCTCCCGGTTAACGCACCGACCGTCGGACAGGGGTGGGGCCCACGAGCCCGATAGAGGGATGGGTGATTCACCGGTAGGGGCGGTTGGGACGTTATACATAGTTTGGACTTCCTCGTGTTGTTCTATCTGGTTTTGTTGGTAGTTAACAATTAATATTTTTATTTTAGTTTATTAATAGAGAACATATCATTTTATATATATACAATTTTCTATTTTTATTAATATTTTTTTGTAGAATATTAATAATTGAGAAATTCTATATAATTTCCTATTTCTATGAAATTGATAATTGTTGAGATTTGGATATAAAAAAAGTAATTACTGAAATTTTGTGTAGGATTATTGGTGGGATCACTTTCACAAAAATGTTTAAAGATATAAACGAGAATTTATTAGAGAATAATTAAAAAAACTATAGTAAAAATAACGTTTTCTTTTCTACACCCAAATGAAATAAACCAAGTCTTTATTTATAGAATTTAAAAAGATGAATTTTGGTATAAACAACATTAAAAAATTGTTTCTTACATAATTATTTATTTTAAATAGATATGATTTGATAATAATCTATAAAATCTCAATCGCCAATAGAAATAAAATATGTGTCATATTTTTACCAATTTCATTTTTTTGGGCGAATTTTTGTTTTTTTATGCTTCACGTCTTGTGTGTATGATGACACGTGGCTGGTGCGATCCTAATTTGCTTTTAATTTAACCGATATGAATCCGCCTCATTTTATTTTATTTTCTCTATTATAAGGTTTCAACTGTTAAAATTTGTATTCAACATTTCTATTGTAAATAGTCTAAGGTGACTTGAAACATGTGATCTGGTTGAAACCAATTAAAAAAAAAAGTTTTAATTAAATAATTTTTTTTGGATAAAATAATACAAATTAAATGATTATATTTTTTTTCTTAACCGAAGAGAATAACTTTAAAACTAAAATCAAAATAATAACTATCAGTTAAGGCAATCATTGTTTGGACTTCTTTATGTTGTACTATTTTGTTTAGTTGGTAGTTAACAATTATTGTTATTATTTTAGTTTATTAATAGATGACATCTCATTTTTATATCATATTTTCTATTTTATTAATCTTTTTATATATTTTTAAAAAACTTTTATTTGTTTTTATTGTATTCAGTTATTACAAGAATTCACAATTAAATAAAGTTTTAGAAATATATAAATCTTTCATTAAGTTCATATGAATATCATATGAATAAATTATCAGTAAATTATAATGATTAAGTGATATTTAAAATAATATTTTATAATCAATTGTGTGGTATAATAATTAAAGATGGGAATGCTAGGCTAAAGTAGAAGAGAAACCGGACAAAAATCTTCAATACAACTTCCATTCAAATACCCTTTTACTCTATATGCTAGAAAACCTTCTTTTCATTAATGATCTTCAATTAATTCAAGAAAAGATGCACCATCCCAAAAATTTATTTTGAATGATATATCAACTCTTTTGGCAATCCATCATCAATATAATTTTTTTCCTTCTTTCATGATCTCCAATCTAGAAGACATGCACCAGTAGAACTTTAATTTTTCTTTTTAATGATCTCTAATCTTTGAAGAGATGCATCACCAAAACTTCATTTATTGTTGAATGATATATCAACATTATTTGCCAGTTCATCTATAATATAGCTTTCTTTATCTTTTTTGATAATCTTTAATACAGAAAGAGATGAACCACTGGAAATTGATTCATTGATGAATGAGAATTCTAAAGAGTTGGACTGACCAACAATGTTGATCTCTTGTTCATCATTTAATTAAGTACTAAATGTGCATTTCCTCTTAGATTTGGGGATCATCAAGGAAGAAAAAGGGTGCACCACGGATGGATTAACCAGACAAGTTGATAAATTCTAGAATTGAAGATTATTAAAGAAGAAAAAAGTTATGGTGCAAATAATGTTTAATAACGAGTCCAGTTCGGATGGTGCATCTTTTCCTGGATTGGTCATCATTAAGAAAAAATGAAATTATGTTGTTGATGGTCTGGTCTGGCCATCAAGTTTAATATGTCCTTCAACAATGAATCAAGTTTTGGTGTTACATTTTTTTGGATTGGAGATCATCAATGAAGAAGAAGGTTGGACCGCATATGAAGTAACCGAAAATTGAATGAGAGTTCCAATGAGGATTTTCGTCCAGTCTCTCTCCCGTGTCAGTCTAGCATTGTTATAATTTAATTATTATACCATAAAGTTAACTATACGATATTATTCAATATATTTCTTAATTATAAATTAATAATATTGTATATATATTAATTTAATAAAATATTGGTATTGTTAAAATAAAATTTTATAGATATTTATTGTAGAAATTTTAATAAAAAAAAAGAGAAGAAAATTCAAGCAAGAAAACTCCAAAATAACGTAAAATTTAACTAATAATAATATTTTTAACTAATTTAAGAGAAAATTTAATCACAAAGTAAATATTTACGAATCCATTGTTACTAAATATTTTCTATATTTGAATTTTTAAAACCTCTTCATAACTAATTTGATGAGTGTCAATAACTCTTTTTTATAATAATCAAAGTATTAGCATTTTGGTGATATTTGATTAAACAAGAGCCATTTTTATTAAATTTTGCTAAGTAACAATCTTGGCATAAATATACATTTCTTATTAGTACATTTTATGTAATGAGTTAAACAATCACACACACGAAAAACTTCTAATCATCATCAAAAAAATATGAGCAAATCAATTTTGGATCGTTTTAGTTTTAATAGTCATTCTATCACCAATTATGAATAATAAAAATGGAGTATAGTATGACATGTGAAACACCATAAGAAACGGTGATCAAACCATGTTTGCAAACTAATAAACAAACAGATGCTTGTTGCAAAGCTATACTATAAGTAAACAAACAAGCAGAGATGACAGAAGCTCGTCAAGCCATTTGCAAGTGTTTTCATGCACTACAAAAAAATATGTATTCCAACAAGCATATTAGTCATCAATTCGTGGGAAATATATTTCTCAAATAAAAATCTGTTAATAAAAATCTGTTTATCAAATATTCATTGGTATCAAATAAAAATATTTAAAGTTTTAATGAATATGGAATTACCAAATATAAATAATTTTATATTTATTTAAGTAGTAAATTTGATTAAAATTAAAATGTATCTAATAAAGATATTTTAAAAATAATGTTTACATAGATCAAATTATTATCAACAAATTTCCCAAAAAATTCTCATAAATTTTCAAGAAAACATATCGATAAATTTCCCACAAATATGTTATCAGTAATTTTCCGTAAACCAATTTTTTGGAAATCTGTCGCAAACTAGTGATGATATTCCAATAAAATATTTGTTCGAAAAATCTGTTGGAAACTCCAATATAAATTCCAATATGTTTCTAACAAAATATTCATCAGAAAATGTTGACAAATTTCTGACAAAAAAATATTTAATGGAAATATTTCTATAAGTTTTGGTTTCCCACGAACATATTCCAACAAATGTAAGGTTTGTTAGATTTTTTATTGGAAACATATATTTCCCACTAATTAGTAACTAATATGCCTATTGGAATACATAATTTTCTTGTAGTGAATAATAAGTTGAATGTAGTTTTTAATGGTTAAAAATGTCATTATAAACAAATTCTCTGATGATTAAAACTACAAATGTCATCAGTATAAGTTTACTTTGGTATACTATATAGTTCTATTTTGAGTTATTTTAAATTGGTTATGAGATTAAAAATTATTGTTTGAGGTTTGATAAGGTGTTAATGTTTATTCTTTTAGTTTAAATATTAAAACATACATTTAAGATTATTATATGTCAGATATAACTATTATATGCTAATTTTTGTCTGATCAGGGAAGACTTAACAATCTATTATATAATGAATGAGTTTCTCTCCACCCTCTTGCGTCTACGTCAGCATATAAAATTTGACACATGTAATGACAACATTTAACTAAATTTAACTCCCTACCTCTCCAATAGTTTTCGCATCTCCTTTATCTTTTTTCTTTTTAAAAAATCAAACACATAACTCAAATTACAACTTCTAAAATAGTCCAAATAATATACACACTTTCAGGCCCAATCAAATACATAGCTCAAATTTAACCTGGTCATACATGTCGACGTCTTCTCCTCTCCCACTGTCAACTCCCTACGCCTTCTGAACGCTTCAGATACCCCTTTCACATACCCTCCGTTGTCATGTAACATCCTTTCATCTTCGTAACCTCCGTCTTTACTGTCACTAACTCACCTCCATTTAACTGTGCCGGCCTTCAGATTACCCCAAATCTTCCAATCGTCCAATCGTCCAATTGTACGATATATAAATTCTTCACCTCCTCTCACTTCCAAATCATCCGTATCCCACCACTATCGTCTTATTCAAATTCTATCTTACTCCTCTCTTTAATTGAAATCTCAACAAGGCCGGACTCGACTTTGTTGTTATTCTTGTCGCAACTATCTATGTCACCTTCTCTGATTTGCACCTGGGCCGAACTACCCAACAAGTGGTTGGGAGACTTTCTGTGTTTTTGGGATTCTAGAAACCTTAAAAAAGAAGGTGAATTCATGCACATCACTCTGCTTCTGCTAGATGAAAATATTTCCCTACTTGTCTCTTTAATATTTTCCAAATCCCCTTCCTTCCTCTTCTACAATGATGTCTGATATATTTCAATTTTAATGAACTCTGTTGTACATGCTCACATACCTGCAGCCAGAGCTGCCGCTTACCGACCAACTTTACGCCAAGGTCTCATCTACAAGGTTGAGGCATTCGGAGTTGGGTGGTGCACGAAATTGTTCAAAATCACTGACAATCCATTTGTTAACCGGTTCCTACCCACCACATAGATTCCTCCGGTTGATAATACCCCAGTAGTAATCGAGCGTGAAAAGTTCATGATCTGAAGCTTAGATCATCTCAAAGCACTGCCAAACACAAACCTGGAACTTCCAAGTTACTCATTCCGTATAAAAATTCATTTCACAAATTGGTTCTTCAATTTTATTATTGCATTCCATATCGTCTAACTTTTAAAATTTTGAACAGACGTTGTTGGGAAAATAAGATCTCTTCAAGAGTTAAGGATAGACTTTGAAAAAGATAACATTGTTTCTCCCAAAACCAGTTTTCAGTCATAGACAACTATATGTTGCATTATATGGGGTCACTACACCAAAGGGTCTAAAAGTCCTCGACACCTCAAAAAGAGAGCAAAGGATATCATGTATGACCAACATTGTCTATAAAGAAGTTTCATAAAATCTGCCGGCAATACCAAATAAGTACTTTTAAGTACGATATAATAGTATAACACATTTAACATAATAACAAAGCAATAAATTTTGGAAGAATGGACAAAAATAATTTTAGGAAAATATATTTAATGCATTATAAATTTAACAATCAAATGATTATTTTAATTATTACTAATACATTTATATTAAAAACAAAAAATGAAACCAATTATACAACCAAATTTTAAAAGAAATTTGAGGGGAAAAAATACTGACATTTACTAATTTTTTGTAGATGAAGATGACATGATGGACAACATCATCTATTTTCTGTGACTTAAACAAAGGTTTTCTATAGATACGTAAACCCGGAATGTGTACAAAAAGCAAGAAATAAAAGTTAGAGGATCTGTTATAAATCAACACAAGAGGAGAGTTTTTTTTTATAATATTGTAAGGGGTAATTAAGAAATTCAATACTGAAATTTAACATTCAAAATTCAAAAAAAGAAAAAAAAAATACTACACAAACACACCCCAGTGCAAGCACAGAGGATGACAATAACTAATACACTTAATAAATCAGAAGATTTATCCCACCAAGATAAGACTATAATTTTTTTTTTATGAACTAAAATGTGAAATCTAGGAAATATTACAAATATTACATATTTTAAGATATTCTTAAGAAAATGTATAATCATAAAAAATGTTTAATATATATATATTTATATATTAGATTAAAAGTGTTGACACATTATTTTTATTTGATAGTAATTCATTAATTTTGTAATATTAATATATATATATGAGACGAGTATCCGGACAGAGTTAGAGTGTCAATCCCGACAATCACTATTGAGCTTAGTATCATCTCGCTATATCCACTGTGTTTTATCATTTTGCTTTTTTTTAATGTTTTTTACATTTTTCGTATTTTTCTGATTTATTTTTACTCAAAGATGGTGTGAAATAAGTCTAGGGAGTATTTGTTGGGACTAACACCATTTTCTTTTATTTTGTTTCTTGTTTGAGTCATTTGATGTTTTTCTTGAGTCAATCCTTTGTTTTATTGAGTCAATTTGATTGGGAATGGAGACTTTATGTTACAATGATTTGAACCATTTGTGTGTTTTTGACTATTTTTCTAGTTTTTTCTAGTGGCTATCCTTGTAGAACATTGAGTGCATATACAAAGTTGGACACCCATTTTTTAGATCTTTCCCTTCCATAAATTTTCAGCCTGTCAAATTTTTGTAAGAGAGCCAATTGGCTCTATTTTATTTGGAGTTAACTTGATTTAAATTTTCTCGTTATAGGCATTAGCTTGGAGAGAACAAAATATCATTCAGGAAATCTTACACTTTTACCATCTTGTTGTTCAAGAATGGCTAACTCATCTTTAACTTCTAACCTAGCGGAGGCTTTATCTCATTTCAGATCTCATTCACTCTTTTTTTAGTTTCATATATGCATATATGTTCAAAATTGTCAAAGAAAAAGATCAGCACAGCCTCTTAATCACTCTAACTACAAGATTCAAAAAGATTAAAAAAGAAACATTATGAATTCAGCTAACCATATGATTCTTACTTGAGGACGAACGATTTTAAGAACAAATTTAGTGCTACGAGAGATATAGACTGGTACCCTCTTCTTTTCATCATTAAAAAAAAAATAAAATAAAAAATAAAAATAAATAAATAAATAAATAAATTCGTAACACTAGAAGAGTGGAAACTAAGAATCTTACAATATGTCTCTCAGCATCAAAGAGCCCCTGAGAAGGACACATGCCAGATTGAAAGTCTAAGAAATTAAAAAGAACTGAGTGGCTAGAGGTTGTGAACATAAATAGATCTATCTTGCTATTTGATGCAATATTTTGCATCCTCTGTATAATCTGTTAACTCTAAACACTCTGAACTCCACCAAACTAGCCTCTCTATCTCTAGCATCGTTTACCCTAAATAATGCATGTAATGAGAAGCTCACGCTATCATAATGAATGTAAAGAATTGATTGCTTAGAATTTTGAACTTTTGTAGGTTTGAGATAATAAGTATGGATCAGGGCTTAAGAAGATTATGGTCGGATTTTGGTGAGAATATGCTACTCATGATTTGTATTATGTGGTATGCAAGTCATAGTCAAGGGTACGGTTTTTGAAGATGTATGAGTTCCTGCATTTTCAAATTTATTTATTGTTCGTAGTAATTTGCTTCAGAAAAAGTAAAAGACTAAATCTGTGGGAGTTGTGGTGCCATGTTTTAAACGTAAACTAACCAAGATTTTTAAACGTTTTTCGAATATTTTCTATGTTTTTGGATCTTTCAAGTTGAAATATATTTGGACCAAGTCTAATACATTAGGAATAAGGAACACACTTAAACGAGCTCACAGTGATCATTTCTGTAGCTTGGGTTGATCGGTTCACACTTGGATTGATCAATCCAACATATGAGAAAAAATCACCAAGTTTTGGGGACGACCGAAGAAGTATAGATCGATCACCTGAAAGTTAGATGGATCGATCTAATCCGACCGCTTCATTAACACAAAAGAAAATAAAATATCGGATTTTTCTTAAAGATTTTGACTAAGATCGTATCTTTGATCTATATACCTTAATTTTCCAGCTATTGTTGGGTATTCCCCACTATTCTATTTTATTGAGAATTTTGGTTTTGCCACAGATTTTAGTCACTTCCTGAATCAGCCAGGGAGTGATATAGAGCGCTAAGAAGTGATGCAAAGGGCAGAGTCATGCTTTGGAGTTTAAAAAAATAGAGTATAATGCCCCAACCGTCCCTACCAATAAGATCCTATGTCCTCTTACTAGGTCCATGGACCGACTCACTTTTGTCTGACGGTCGCAACGTTAACCAGGAGGTTTGAAAGTAATGATATATTGATCCTGCAATCACTATATGATCGTATACCGTGTTTTGGCCTCACTCACACGGTACCATGAATGACTTCTCGGTAGGCCACCCATCATTTGACTACTGCAGCTCAAGCACGCTTAACCCTGGAGTTCTCTCTAGATGTGTAATCGAAAAGGTTAGTGCACTTTGATGATATAGGTAGCCAAATCAATTCTTTTTAACCTCTCCACATAAGTTTCCAGATATACAAGAAATCAGGATGTTACAATTCACTCCCACTCAAAGAGTGTAACGTCCTCGTTCCACACCAAGACCAGTTCTTAAGACGCCTCACAGGTTAGCACTGAGATGGCTAACCGGCTCTAATTTAGAAATATTTTTAAATTAAAATTTGTGAAAAATGTTATTGTGTATAAATAGGTTATGGAAGGCTTGCCCAACACAATATAAGAGCTTTAGCAAACAAAGTTATATTTTTTTTTGTAGGAAAGTTAAGACTAGAAAACTAAAATAGAGAAGATTTTGGATTGAAGATTTTGAAACATATAAGGTTAGAACAATAAATCAAGGTGTGTTTTGTGTTTGTTGAAGATCGTTTGAGTAAAACTTACAAGTTCTCTTAAAGATTCATCTAGTAATATTTTAAAATATAAAAACAAAATCTCCTGTCTTTCAAACCCTTCATCCAAATTTTGTGAAAAGAAGAGGTCATTTTCAATTTCGTGGAATCACCAAATGGAAATGGAAGAATTTTCTTTAAAGAACCGCCCAATCTAAACCGGTTCTTGTTTCTTTAAACCACAAGAGACGTACGGCTTTTGGGCTGCACCAAGGATTTTAAAAAAAAAGCTTCATAAATGATGGTGGTCGGACGAAGGAATCTATGTAAGATGAAAAATATTTTTTACGAGACGTCTAGCACTAGGCCATAATTTGGTGTGATGTGGTACTTGTGGGAGAGAAATAGATAGTTCTTCCTTATAATGACACAAGATTTTGCTAACGATTTTAAAGTGTATCCAATAACAATTCATTGCTTTTTACTTAACTTAGTTTGACCCCCTTAATCTTGGTTCATTAATTAATTTTAATCTTGGTTCTTCGTATAATCTTGTCAACAAACAAATACTATAAAAAGGGGAAAGTTGGTGGGTGAAAAATGAATTAATTATTTGATTATTTCAACCTTTTTTCATTGGCTTTACGCATAAGGCAATAGTTTGTGAGAGGAATATTCTTTATGATCCTTTTCAACCTTTCTCCAAGAATCCAAACAACTTCTGAATCTCTAAACATTATCCACCTTTCTTGAAAAAAAAAATTTCATTGCAAAACCTCACTTCGCTTCCGTTACCATGACGTTGGACAGTTACGACAGCGATGTTCACACCGTACCTCAATCGGAGAACTCACCGTTGACGGCGATCGATGCCGAGAAAGAGAAAAACGGCGGTGAGCTTTTCGTGCCACCTCTCAACTTCGCTATGGTTGATAACGGAATTTTCCGTTCAGGTTTCCCTGAACCGGTTAGTTTCAGCTTCCTACAGTCTTTGGGACTCCGATCCATCATGTAATACTTCAGTCTTGATGCTTATATTCTTAGGTCTGCTTTGTTTTGATTATGTCTTCTTAGTTAGAAAAATCCTATGTAATCGGTATATTTCAAGAAGCACAACGAAGAGTTTACAAGAACACGAGCTAGGTTTTATAGAGTTTTTGCTTCAGTTTTTATCATCAAGAAACATAGGTTGTGTCTTAGAAGAAATCCACAGATATTTGAGCTTATTGGAAATGGTCAGAAGAAAATATTTCATAAATATTTCTCTCTATTGATTATTTTTCGGTTTATGAATGTTTGACTCGGTATTGTTCTAGATATTTGTGCCCTGAGCCATATCCAGAGGTGAATAGAGAATTTGCAAAATCAAATGGGATCCAAGTGTTTCAATTTGGAATTGAAAGATGCAAGGTGAGATAATTGATTTTATTGAAATTTTTTATTAATTGGTTTGTTTAGTCTTCTTCCAAGTGTATCTTTATTTAACTTCAAATCTCAAAATGATACTTACTAAGATTATATGTTTGTTTCTCTCTGTTTTTTTACAGGAACCGTTTGTTAATATCCCAGACGAAGTAATCCGACAAGCATTACAAGTACTCTTAGGTAACATCTTTTTGTCTCTCTAAAACCTCATTTTGAAACCATCCAAACCGTCTAATCTTGAGTTCTTGTTACCTTTTGAAACAGATACAGAGAACCATCCTGTCTTAATTCATTGCAAAAGTGGGAAGGTAAAATTTGAATTTCTCTCCTCTGCAAAAAACTCTAGTTACGAATCTTTCCCTTTTGATCCAAAGCATTTTTAATACTTTCTTTCTCCATTGGTTACAGCATCGAACAGGATGTCTTGTGGGTTGTTTGAGGAAGATACAGAGATGGTGTTTGTCTTCCATCTTCGATGAGTACCAGAGGTTTGCAGCTTCGAAAGCTAGAATCTCAGACCAGAGATTCATGGAGCTCTTTGACATCTCCAATCTAAGGCATTCACCACTCTCCTTCTCATGTTCCAAGAGGTGTACTCTCATTGATTACTGAAAAGTGGAAACCAAACGTACAACCTAAGGTGTTGAGTTGAGTATCATGAAAAGTTATTAATCTTATTAGCTAGAGGAAAATGAGTCGTTTAAATAAAGAAACCCTTTTATTACAAAGTAAATAAATAATAGATTGTAGGGTTTCTAGAAAGAGGAAACGGATGTACCGGATGCTTACGAGGCTCTCCATTTAAATGCTATCATGTAGAACAAGTTTATCATAAGGTTTTGTATTTTTCTTTTTTGTAATCAGCTTGAATAATATAAGTGTGCATAAAAGAATAGTGATCACACTTTTTAGTCATAGATGGTGTTGGTTACATAATTAACATATATTACCATTCAAATTCATTTGTGGTAAATATACTTATATATTAATTTAATTGAATGTATGACTATATATATTGAGTTTTAATTTGTGTAATTAGCAAACATTTTAACAAAATTAGGTCGATTAGAAGTTAGCCTTTCTGAAATATCTGTATTGAAATAGTAATCAGTTTGATGGTTATGATGTTGCTTAAATCTTTAACATATATTTATTTGGATCGATGCACTCATGTTTAATTTAAGGAAGCCGTTGCAGGAGAAAGTTCAAGTGTTCATAAACAGATACATGCTTCATATCTTTTGCTTTTGCCGACCATATAATGTTTTGTAATTTACATCAACGAAATTGGAGATGCACATTAGCATTCTTGTTTTGATTTGCAACTTTTTGTGGCAGGAATTTGAACCTCAATTCTCTTTCGAATTAAGGGGTGTACAAAAAATATCATTTAAAACCATGGATTTCGAATTTATTTGCATTTCCTAACAGATCACATTGTTTCTCTTTTGTTTGATAGAATCAGCCGCATAGAACTTGGATGCCTAAAAATACGCAGCTCCTAAGTGTTAACGACCCTTCTTGCTATGTTAAATCAGTGTGAGTATTTCATCTAATATGTTTGTCCTAGTCCCATGTTTTTTGCACAACTACAATAAACACTTATTTGGGAGATTGATTTTATGTTTGCAACATTAGTAGACTAAACAATGTGTATTGTCTTGCATGGTTGGTCATATACCTACATCTTCCTGCCATTACTTTTTATCCCAAAGCCTTTGCGCTTTTTCGTTATCGGCATTGGTTATGCATTCTTGGTCAATTCTTTTAACCGTTAAATACAAGTGAAAGAACACTACATTTGATTTGATCCCTAGCAACAAAATTTTCTATAGCTCAGATGTATGCAGCCACATTCCATAGCTACTACAAATTCGGCAGTTTTCTTTTTATAGGTAAGCGAGTAGCTAATATGTACCTTACTTTATAGTTGATACAAAAGGGAGGTGGTATGGGACTATGGTACAGTAAAACTTATTTTGCGTGGTCATATTATTGTGTTTTTCATTCTCCAAAGGCACCAACGAATTAACAAAATAACTTAAAGTTAGAGAATGTGCTTTTTTTGCTACATCGTAAATATCATATAAATGAAACTCAGATGTTACAACTTGTCATTACAACTTGCTTGACCTAAAGTATCATACCAATGTAATAGATTGGTCTCATGGCAAAAAAAAAATAATAATAATAATTTTAAAGGAGAATTACTAAATTAATTTTCTATTGATCTTAAATGACGAAATTGATCTTCTTGTTTTAGAAATTACTAAACTAATTTTTCGTACATATTTTATTGTTATGGCATGTGTTAATAAAAAATTAGTAACGAAAATGCCATTAATGAATTATGCCACGTTGGTGAGAAAAAACCGCAAATCTACCAGTCAAATGGTGGTAGACTTATTTTCTATCCGATATACTTATTTTGGTAAACTTATTTATTCAATACGGTATAATTATTTTGGGGGATAGATTTATGAGGTGGTTGTGGTAAATTTAATTTTGGGTGGTAGACTTAGTATTCGACTGGTAGATTTATTTATTCGAATGGTAGACTTATTTATAAGTGATGGTAGATTAATTTTGGCGTGATAAATATATTTTCAGTGGTGACAGATATATTGGGATACCTAGTGATGGTAGATTAAATTTATTGGTGGCAGATTAATTGGATCACATAGATTTTCAGTACTTTGTCAATATCTTAGTTGTGAAATATCTGATATCAATTAATAGTGGTAAGATGTTCAAAAACTAAAGGAAGAAACGAAGCCATGATAGGGTCGTAAGGAGAAGACCAAAAAGAAAAATATAAAAACGTCCAAAAATCATATCAAAAGAAGTTTTAACCCAAAAGAAGACTTATTCTAAGGAGTTAGGAGAGGCTCCTACAATACAGTCCTCAACATCTAGTAAACGACACTCATCTAACAAGTTTAGATCTAACATGAATACGAGACTACACTAACTAGCAGAGCCTATAAGTTTTAAAACTCACTCTAACAAGATTATTCCCAAATGTCAAATTGCACATATACAAAAAAAAATAGAAAAATCAGAAAAAATAGAAAAACAATAATATAAGAGAGAATAGTTAAACTAACCTCATAAAGACCCTAAATAACTAAATTGATCTTTTTTCTTAGAAATTATCAAACCAAGTTTTCGTACCTATTTTGCCCTTATGGCATGTGTTAACAAAAAACACTAATAATGAAAATGTCATTAATGAATTCTGCCATGTATGCGAAAAAAACACGCGAAAAACTGCAAGTCTACCAGTCAAGTGGTGGTAGACTTATTAAATATATGTAGACTTATTGTCTAGCCAGTAGACTTATTTTGTTAGACTTATTTATTTGATACGGTATAATTATTTTGGGGGATAGATTTATAAGGTGGTTGTGGTAGATTTAATTTTGGGTGGTAGACTTAATATTCGGCTGGTAGATTTATTTATTCGAATGGTAAACTTATTTATAAGTGATGGTAGATTAATTTTGGCGTAATAAATATATTTTCAGTGATGACATATATATTGGGATACCTAGTGATTGTAGATTTAATTTATTGGTGGCAGATTAATTGGATCACATAGATTCGATACTTTGTCAATATCTTAGTTGTGAAATGTCTGATATCAATTAATAGTGGTAAGATGTTCAAAAACTAAAGGAGAAAACGAAGCCATGATAGAGTCGTAAGGAGAAGATCAAGAATAAAAATATAAAAAACATCCAAAGATCATATCTAAAGAAGTTTCAACCTAAAAAGAGACTTATTCTAAGGAGTTAGAAGAGACTCCTATAATACAGTCATCAACATCTAGTAAACAACACTCATCTAACAAGTTTAGATCTAGCATGAAGACGAAACTACACTAACTAGCAGAGCTAATAAGCACTAAAACTCACTCTAACAAGATTATTCCCAAATGTCAGATTGCCCAAAAACAAAAAAAAAAACAGAAAAAAAGAAAAAATATAAAAACAATAATATAAGAAATAATTGCTAAACTAACCTTGTAAAGACTCTAAATAACTAAATTGATCTCTTTTTTTTAGTAATTATCAAACCAAGTTTTCGTACCTATTTTGCCCTTATGGCATATGTTGACAAAAACACTAATAACGAAAATGTCATTAATGAATTATGCCACGTATGCGAAAAAACACACGAAAAACCGCAAGTCTACCAGTCAAGTGGAGGTAGACTTATTAAATATATGTAAGCTTATTGTCTAGCCAGTAGACTTATTTTAGTAGATTTATTTATTCGATACGGTAGAATTGTTTTTGGGATAGATTTATAAGGTGGTTGGGATAGATTTAATTTTGGGCGGTAAACTTAGTTTTCGGCTAGTAGATTTATTTTATTTGAATGGTAGACTTATTTATAAGTAATGATAGATTAATTTTGGCGTGATAAATATATTCTCAGTGGTGACAGATATATTGGGATACCTAGTGATGGTAGATTTAATTTATTGGTGACAGATTAATTGGATCACATAGATTCGGTAAATTGTTAATATCTTAGTTGTGAAATGTCTGATATCAATTAATAATGGTAAGATGTTCAAAAACTAAAGGAGGAAACGAAGCCATGATTGGGTCGTAAGGAGAAGATCGATAATAAAAATGTAAAAAACGTCCAAATATAATATCAAAAGAACTTTTAACCCAAAATAAGTTTTATTCTAGAGAGTTACGAGAGGCTCTTACAATACAATCCTCAACATCTAGTAAACGACACTCATCTAACAAGTTTAGATCTATCATGAATACGAGATTATTCCTAAAATGTCAGATTGCACACAGAGCCTATAAGTACTAAAACTCAATCTAACAAGATTATTCCTAAATGTCAGATTGCACACAGACAAAAAAAAACAGAAAAAACAGAAAAAAATATAAAAACAATAATATAATAGAGAATTGCTAAACTAACCTCATAAAGACCCTAAATAACTAAATTGATATCTTTTCTTAGAAATTATCAAACCAAGTTTTCGTACCTATTTTGCCCTTATGGCATGTGTTAACAAAAAAACATTAATAACGAAAACGTCATTAATGAATTCTGCCATGTATGCGAAAAAAAGCACACGAAAAACCGCAAGTTTAACAGTCAAGTGGTGGTAGACTTATTAAATATATGTAGACTTATTGTTTAGCCAATAGACTTATTTTGTTAGATTTATTTATTTGATACGGTATAATTGTTTTGGGGATAGATTTATAAGGTGGTTGTGGTAGATTTAATTTTGGGCGGTAGACTTAGTATTCGGATGGTAGATTTATTTATTCGAATAGTAGACTTATTTATAAGTGATGGTAGATTAATTTTGGCGTGATAAATATATTCTCAGTGTGACATATATATTGGGATACCTAGTGATTGTAGATTTAATTTATTGGTGGCAGATTAATTGGATCACATAGATTCGGTACTTTGTCAATATCTTAGTTGTGAAATGTCTAATATCAATTAATAGTGGTAAGATGTTCAAAAACTAAAGGAGGAAACGAAGCCATGATAGGGTCGTAAGGAGAAGATCAAGAAGAAAAATATAAAAAATGTGCAAAGATCATATATAAAGAAGTTTCAACCCAAAAGAAGACTTATTCTAAGGAGTTAGGAGAGGCTCCTATAAGAAATTCCAGACAGTCCTCAACATCTAGTAAACGACACTCATCTAACAAGTTTAGATCTAGCACGAAGACGAGACTATACTAACTAGAAGAGCCTATAAGCACTAAAACTCACTCTAATAAGATTATTCTCAAATGTCAGATTGCACACAGACAAATATCATAGCTCAGAAGCCTTACTACCTCTTCCGAAAGAAAGATGATTGAGACCTAGTATATCAAAGAACCTCCAACAAGCCTCATAAGTGGAAACGACTCAAATCCAAAACGATAATTACAAGCCTACAAGCTAACTTCTAATAATTGCAAAACGAGACACAATAAATGACGGAAGAGACTCGGAGAAGACTAACCCGAGATGGAGCAAAAAATATGCAGCCGTCACACAACAGAAAATGTCGAGCCAAGCATCCCGCTACCCACACTACACCACCGCTCGCAAGAAAGGGGCAGTAGGCCTTCTTTTCCCTTAGCCATGGAATGAAGAGGAGTCTTAGAGAGCCAGTAGTGAGATAACTGTAGGAATGGATGATATCACTGACATGGCCAGATGACAGAGGAGCAAGAAGGTGACATAGGAGGTTATGATTCTAAGCCTTTTCAGAGAACAAGTTATGCTCATACTCTCAACGACTCAGTCAGAACTCAGACTTAGAGTCCAGTGAAGTGAGGTGAAATAAATTCTGCGAGGAAATCTTTTGAGACAAGACGGGAGTTTAATAATAGTGGAGAAAAATGAAGATTCAATCATAACCTGTGCTGACACTGCGATATAGGTATTTCGATGGCCACCAATGTAATACACAACAAATGTTTAAATGCTTGTAGGTTAGCGATGAGGTTGAGCGAGAAGGGGAAACCGAAGCTGCTGCTGGGGAGAAGGATGAACAGTTTGGTGAAGAAGACGCATATAAATTGGTGAAGCTATCTCTTCACTTAATGGTAGGGTTGACTTCCAACAGATCAATGCATATTGGTAGTACAGAGGTAGTAGTCCTTATTGATTCAGGAGCGATCAATAATATCATAGATGTGCATATTATGGAAAGCATGACATTGCTCGTTACAAACTCCTAGTGCAGTTGTTTCTTTCATCACCTTACGTCGAACCAAGTTTCCTAGGCTCATACATATTAAATTCTTTGCTCTTTTATCCATGTGTAGTTTCAACGGATCTACTTTCGCTTTTGGTAGTTCTCCATCTTTTTCCTGGCCTTTTTCAAAAGTTGAGGCTGAAACTTATTGAAAAAAAGAATCCAACCCTAGAAGCTTCAACTGTATTAGAATTTTGTACTTCCATAACCCGAAGTCACTTTTCCCATCAAATTTCTCAACATCAAACTTCCTTGATATTGGTTCCATATCTCTTCCTCGCACTTGCAATCAACCTGCATTGCTCTGTACCACTTGTTAGGGTTTTTATCCGATTTAGTGCGTAAAACTTACGATTTTTGAGATAAATAGAATGTAAAGACGCAAGAATTTGATCACCTGAGTTTCCGGCGTCTAACTGTACTTCTCGGGTACGTGAAATCTGTCTCCCACAACCTCCACTATCAATCAAAAGATTACACAAACACACTAACCCTTGTCTTTCTTGTGTTTCATTTACAATACACAAAGTAGAGCAAAAGAAAAATAAAGCTTGAATCTAACTCACTACAAAAAAAAAAACTCAAACTTCTTTCGGTAACTCTCTTGAATTCTCTCTTGTGCTTCACGTCTTTGATTATGCGGTTTTTGTGTGTGTTAAGGCTCAATCTTCTTTGTCAACTTTTTCCTTAAATAAGTAAAGAGTAACGTATGTTTGTATGAAGAACCTTATGTTATTGGACTGTATATTTATGAACATGGATTGAATGTATGTTGACTAGAGATATTACAAATGGTTATATACAGAGTTGAAAATAATTGATAAGTGAATGAGAGAATCAATTAGAGACAATATACGTAATGTGTGATTGAGTAATCATTGGGATATGGAGTTATCAAAAGAAAGAGATATGATGAGTGATTCCCTTGATACACCTCTTCAAGATGGACCAGGGAAGTTGAGTCCAATCTTGCCATGTAAGGAGACGAATTTTGACTTTGGTAGTGGTTTGGCGAGGAGATCAGCAAGATGGTCGGAAGCGTTGACGTGGGAGACATGAAGAATTTTAGTTTGCACAAGACTTCTGATGAAGTGAAAATCCACATCAACATGTTTCATCCTAGAATGAAAGACAGGATTGCCACTGAGCTGTGTTGCTCCGATGTTGTCGCAGTAAATAGCAGGTGGTGAAGATGATGATATTCCAAGTTCTTTCATGAGTGACAGAAACCATTGTACCTCAGAGGTTGTAGTTGCAACGGATTTGTACTCCGCTTCTGTTGAAGATCGTGCAACCGTACGTTGTTCTTTAAAGACCAGCAATCAAGTGATTGCCAAGATACACCAGGTAGCCTCTGGTGAAAGTGTAATCATCTTTGTTGTCCCCCAATCGGTGTCAGAATAAGCGTGTAATTGCATCATGTTGGATGAAGAGTAGAAAAGTGTTAGCAATGAACTTCTTTAAAGCTTTAAGAACAGAGAAATAAAGAAGACAAGTATGTTGGGCAATTTTCGGTTGCCTCTTTTTTGGCTTTTTCATTCATATAAATAAAGAAACAAATAACTGCTTGGAGTGATCACTCCTATAAACAAGGGAAAGTGGAAAAGAAGGCGAGATGGTTCCGTAACAGACGGAAGACTCATTCCTTGCTTATTACGCAACTGAAGCAAATAACATAAAGGAAATAAAACCAAGCATTACTGCTCACGATACGTACTTCGGGTTTGGTATCCTTGGCCGGTTTGATCTTCTTGGTTCAACCGACTCATCATTACTCCCCTCCCCGAAATGAACCTTGTCCTCAAGGTTCCAGTGTGGAAAGCTCTGTCGTAACTGCTGCACTTCTTCCCAAGTAGCATCCTCCGGTGGAAGACCTTGCCAATGGACCAACGCCTCGCGACAAGATTGTCCGTCATGATCTCGTGTCCTATATGCTGAAACAGTCTCTGGCACAAGGCGGAGCAAACCGTTGGAACGAAGCGGAGGTAATGTGCCGGACGTCGGTGTATCAGAACCCACCCGTTTCTTGAGCAAGGACACGTGAAATACAGAATGAACCCGTGAGCCTGCTGGTAACGCCAAACGATAAGCAACTGGTCCGATGCGAGCCTCAACCTGAAATGGGCCGTAATATCGAGTTGAAAGCTTTTGAGACGTGCGACGAAAGATGGTGTGCTGGCGATAAGGGCGGAGTTTGAGGAAGACCCAATCGCCAACGTCGAATGAGACATCCCGTCGTTTCATATCTGCTGTTTGTTTCATACGGTTGTTTGCTGCATGTAGGTGTTGTTTGAGTTCCGAGAGAACCGCATCACGAGCTAAGAGCTGTTCATCCAGCTCAGATATTGGAGTGGAGCCGACGTCATAACCTAGTAAGGGTGGTGGAAGACGACCGTAGAGGGCTTTAAATGGTGTCATCCCTGTGGAAGCATGAAAGGTGGTAAGAAGGAGCTCCATTGCTTGGGCCGGTTGTGAACAAAGCACCGCAAGAACTGTTCAATACAACGGTTAACCACCTCCGTTTGTCCGTCGGTCTGGGGGTGGTATGCCGATGACATGCGCAATTGTGTGCCGGAGAGACGCCAAAGCTCACGCCAAAAAGCGCTCACAAAGACCGGATCGTGATCACTGACGATCGATTTGGGAATGCCGTGAAGCTTCACTATGTAATCAACAAACTTAGAAGCAACCGACTTGGCTGTATACGGATGCGATAAGGGCACGAGGTGGACTGATTTAGTCAACCTATCCACAACAACCATGATGGAGGTGTGATTGTCGGAGCGGGGCAACCCATCGACGAAATCCATCGAGATATCGTCCCAAACTTGGTTAGGGATAGGTAACGGTTGCAAGAGCCCAGCTGGTGATAAACTCTCGTACTTTGCTTTTTGACAAATATCGCACGCCGCTACATACTCCTTCACGCTCTGGTGCATCGATGGCCAATAGAACTGGGAGGCAAGGCGTTTGAAAGTGCGAAGGACTCCGGAGTGTCCCCCAATCGGCGTGTTGTGATGCTGAAAAAGTAGGCGAGAAACATGTGGAGAGTGAGGAGGTATTACCACGCGATTATTGTAGCACAATAAGCCATTACGCCAAGCAAATGGTTTTCCCGGGGAAGTCGTAGCCATGTGACCCAGCTTGAGGAGGAATGGGTCCGAGGTAGCTAACTGTTTCAGCTCTGTCCAGAGTGTTGCCTGTGGTATGGTGATCGTATCGAGACAGGGACTGTCAACTCGTCGGGAGAGAGCATCCGCTGCAGCATTTGCGGAACCGGGACGGTACGTGATCTCATAATCATAACCAACAAGCTTTCCTACCCATTTATGTTGTTCTAGCGTGAGTATGCGTTGTTCCAATAAAAACCATAAACTCCGTTGATCCGTTTGTATTATGAAATGCTGGCCCATAAGATACGGTCGCCAGGTGCGAATGGCAATGACAATTGCTAACATTTCCCGGGCGTACGTAGACCATTCCTGTTTTGCAATGCCCAGGGAACGACTCATGAAAGCAATCGGTCGTCCATTCTGTGACAAGACAGCTCCAATCCTGCTGCCGGAAGCGTCAGTCTGAATGATAAACGTTAAGCTGAAATCAGGCATGGCGAGAATAGGAGTAGTTGTCATGGCTGTTTTGAGGCTGTTGAATGCTTGTTCTGCCTCAGAACTCCAAGAAAACTTCCCTTTTTTCAATAGGTTAGTCAAGGGGCAAGCGATGAGACCGTAATTGCGAACAAACTTACGGTAGTACCCGGTAAGACCGAGAAACCCCCGGAGTTCAGTGACGGTAGTAGGTGCTGGCCATTCACACATAGCTTTGATTTTTGTTTAATCAACTTTGACTCCTTCTCCAGAAATAATGTGTCCTAAGTACTCGAGCTCGCGTTGGCCAAAGTCACATTTCTTACGCTTGACAAAGAGATGATGTGCTTGTAGCAGTTGCATGATGATCCGGACATGCTCGAGATGGTCATCCCAGGTACGACTGTATATGAGTATATCGTCAAAGAAGACAAGCACAAATTTGCGTAAATGAGGCCGAAATACCGAGTTCATGAGAGCTTGAAACGTGGAGGGTGCGTTACATAAGCCGAAGGGCATCACCAAATACTCGTAATGGCCATTGTGTGTACGGAACGCTGTCTTGTGAATATCACGCACATGAACACGAACTTGATGGTACCCGGCGGTTAAGTCGAGTTTGGTGAAGACGGTAGCGCCATGTAATTCGTCCAACATGTCGTCCACCGTCGGAATTGGGAAGCGGTCTTTGACGGTAGCGGTGTTGAGAGCACGGTAGTCCGTACAGAAGCGCCATGAGCCATCCTTTTTCTTAACCAAGAGAACCGGGGAAGAAAAAGGGCTGGAACTCGGTCTGATAAAACCGGATCGTAGCATTTCCGAAACTTGATGTTCGATCTCCTCCTTTTGAAAATGGGCATAACGGTATGGTCGTACGTTAATCGGATCACTGCCTTCTTTTAACGTGATGTGATGTTCGATAGCACGTGATGGGGGTAAGGTGGATGGTGTCTGAAAGACGGTATTAAATTGTTAAAAAAGACGTTTCATGTCGCCATGCATGGGTGAAACGGTGTCGTTGGTGTCCTGAATGTGTAGTGCAAAACATGTTTGACCCAAACGAGCTTCTTTCATTATTTCGGCAGATCTGGCAGGAGCAATAGGTTGATGTTGGAGCCCATAAATGATCTGTTGTTTTGTGGCCCAAGTAAACTCCATAGTTTGGGCTTTCCAGTCGCAGATAGTGGGTCCAAGCTGCTCGAGCCATTGAATGCCCAGAACCAAGTTGAGCCCAGTCAAAGGAAGGGCAAAATGGTCGATGAGAAAGCAAACACCACCCAAATTGACCTCCACGTTTGCGTATTTTCCGGTACACCGGAGAGGGTAGCCATCCGCAACTTTGACAGAAAAAAGCTTTGTAACGGTGAGTTTGAGATTGAGCCGGCGCGACGTCTTCTCGTTGATGAAGTTATGGGTAGCTCCGCTATCGATGAGTGCCACCAAGCTTTGCCGATTAATCAGCGTCCTAACACGGAGGGTTTTAGGGGAATCCCACCCCGTGAGTGATTGGAGGGTGATCGCAGGTTCGTTAAGCTCATGGAACACATCCTCGTCGTCTTCAGAATCTACATCCTCTCCCTCCATGAGCAAGAGTTGCGACTTTCGACATTTGTGGCCAGGTGTATACCGCTCGTCGCAACTAAAACATAAGCCCAAACTGCGCTTACGTTTCATTTCTTCCCAGCTGAGGCGTTTTGGAGTTGGTGGTGCCGGTTCGGAATTAGCACTCGTACGAGGCACCGTCACTGGTGATGAAGATGGTCGGTGATCGGAGAATTTGTGAGTGGAGAATTGGCTGCGTGGAGTGAATATCTTCTTTTGCAACTGGAGTTGTTCGTCACTTAACCACGCGAGGTTGATGACTTCTTTCAGTGTTTTGGGGGTAAACATGCGGACATGGGCTGCGATAGCCACGTTTAATCCGCCTAGGTATGTCCCCACCAAGGCTTCCTCTGTCCAGTTGCTGACTTTGTTCTGCAGCTGCTCAAACTCACGTTGATAGTCGTGTAGGGAACCGGTTTGTCGGATTTTGGAAAGAGCTTCATGGAAGTTTTGGCCTTGTGTCGGACCAAATCGTACCCAGAACTCAGATTCAAAGAGTTCCCAAGGAGTGGTACGTGGATCAGTGGCAAGAGCCTTGGAGGTCGCTTGCCACCATTGGTTTGCTTCCTCCGTGAGATGATAGGTGGCCAAGCTGACTTGTTGATCATCGGGAATCTTTTGGTAAACAAAATATTGTTTTGCCTTACTTATCCATTCTGTTGGATCACCACCATTGAATCGTGGTAAATTCAATTTAACGTGACGGTGTAGGATAGGAGCGGGCCCAAAGTGACGTTGGGGATGGTCATGTGGTAGTGGTGGCGGAGGTGGATGTGGTGGACGTGGAGGTGTAGCCTCACGTCTGGGATTGGTGGTGAGCATCTCCATCAAACGTTGTGTTGACGTTCTGTTTTCATCCATCAGACGCTGGAAGGAATTTTCCATGATGCGGAACTTTTCAGTCATTTCGTTATTCATACGCTCGATCTCATCTTGCATGGTTCCCATGTTTGTCTCTACGTCATCGAGTCGTTCCTTCGAACTCGTCATTGACTCGTCGGTGGGAAGAGCCAATACGAGAGGTGTTTGAGATTTTTTTGATTTTTTTGGCGGAATGATTGCAGTTGTGGGGAAAAAATAGGGAAATGTTTTGAAAGGAAAGCACTAGTGCTCTGATACCAAATGTTAGCAATGAACTTCTTCAAAGCTTTAAGAACAGAGAAATAAAGAAGACAAGTATGTTGGGCAATTTTCGGTTGCCTCTTTTTTGGCTTTTTCATTCATATAAATAAAGAAACAAATAACTGCTTGGAGTGATCACTCCTACAAACGAGGGAAAGTGGAAAAGAAGGTGAGATGGTTCCGTAACAGACGGAAGACTCATTCCTTGCTTATTACGCAACTGAAGCAAATAACATAAAGGAAATAAAACCAAGCATTACTGCTCACGATACGTACTTCGGGTTTGGTATCCTTGGCCGGTTTGATCTTCTTGGTTCAACCGACTCATCAAAAAGACCTTTATTCTAAGTTCCTGATAAGTACCTTAGAACACGCTTCATTGCCATCCAATGTTCAGTTGTTGGTTGTTACATGAATTGTGATAATCTGTTGACAGAAAATGAAAGATCTGGCCGTGTAAAAAGTAGATACTAAAGGCTTCCTAGTATAGTTTTGTACTCGGTTGGATCGGACAGTAGTGTGCCGCTGAGTCGAGTGAGAGTGGATGTGTCTGAGATAGGAGTGGAGACAACTTTGGCTTCAGACATGTTTGTTCAATAAAGTAGGTCGTTGATGTATTTTGTCTAAGTGAGGAGTAATCCATGTGAAGATCTTGAAGCTTTAACGCCTAAGAAGTAAGACAGAGAGTTCAAGTCTTTGATGGAGAAACGTTGGCCCAAAATGCCAATGAACCGTTGAACATGTGCTGGAGAATTGCCAGTGATAAGAATGTCATCTACATACACTAGAAGAAACATGACAACAGTCTTCGTTTGGAGTGTGAATAATGATATGTCAGCAAGAGTATTTGTGAAGCCGGATTCAACGAGGAACTGTTTGAGCTCAGTGTACCATGCTCTAGGGGCCTACTTAAGTCTGTATATTGCTTTATGAAGTTTGCAAATACTTTCTGATTGTTTAGGATCCTCGAAGCCTGGAGGTTGGACCATAAAAACATCCTCTGAGAGTATTCTCTGTAAGAAATCATTGTTAACGTTTAATTACCTGATTGGTCAATTGTAAGTGACAGCATGACTTAGAATGAGAAGAATTGTTGTGGGTTTCACAACAGGACTGAATGTTTCGAAATAGTAAATTCCTAGACGTTGGTGAAATCCTTTAACAACTAGACTAACTTTGAAGCGATCTATAGATCTGTCTGGAAGCCACTTTATTTTGAATACCCAACGAAATCCAAAAACATTTTTAATCTGGTATGGGTGGCGTCAGTGATAAGGTTTTGTTGCATTGTATTTAATCATACTCATCATCTACTGATGCTCGCCAATAGGCATGGGCATTCGGATACCCGTTCGGGTTCGGATCGGGTTATTCGGATTTTTGGATTTTCGGATGTAGGCTCATAGAATCCATTCGGATATTTTGAAAATTCGGATCGGATTCGGTTCGGATACTGTCGGGTTCGGATCGGTTCGGATTCTTTGTTAAAAGTCCGAAATTAATCGGGTTTCGGTTCGGTTCGGATTTTTTAAAATCCGAACTACCAATAATCCGATTGGACTAAATAAAATCCGAAATACCAAAAATCCAAACTACCAATAATCCGATTAGACTAAAAAAAATCTGAAATCCATAATCAAAAACAAAATAGAAACGTGAATAAGCCACAAAATAGATCAAAAGTATCAGTAACAACTACAAAAATTAAACATAATTGTAATAACTTCCAATCCAATAGAAAATACCAAAATAATAACTCAAAAATCAGTTCCAAAATAGTAACAAAATAATACAAAAGTTTAATGTCTTCAATTCAGTTCCAATGCATCTTGTTCCCTAGTACATAGAAAGAAAATGAGATTTTGACATAAATGAATGTAAATATTATTGTCTCTAATGGAGGAGACGACTTCTGATTATGATCCAGTTTGATGATTTTAGAATTTACTTAAAATTATATAATTTAAAGTTTGTTTTAGATTTACTCAAAATAAAATTGGGCAACTGAATCATCAATATAGGGAATAGTTAGAGATCTACAGATATCAGTATATACGCAGAGAGAGAGAAATAAGTAAATCGGGTTTGTTCGGATTTTTACGGATATCGGATTTTATCCGATCCGACCCAAAACCCGAATTGCCATTGATACTAAATCCATTCGGATTTTTTTACTTATCCAAACTCGGTTCGGATCAGATTTTTTCGGATTGGGTTCGGGTTTGGATTTCGGATCCGGACAAAATGCCCAGGCCTACTCGCCAACGTGGATCGTGGAGTGTTTTAGTGATTGTTGACGGCTCAATCTCATGTTTGGGGGTGAGGGTCGTGGAAAAAGAATATTTGGTATTGGGTTTTGTTATTTGGTTTTTCAACCGGGTGATCATTCCATGATGGTTTTGATTTTGGGATGGGTTTGGATTCGAGATGGGATCTGGGTCGTTGGTAGGCTGAGAGATGGACGTTAATGGTGAGTTTGGTGGCTCTGGGCTGTTTGTTTGAGTAGGTAAAGTTGATGTGGAAGTATTTATTGGGCTTGTGTTTTATGGGCTTGTGTTTCATGGGCTTGTTTGGTGTGGGGTTAAATCCAACTGAGAAGGAGAGGTGTCGTTCTCTGTGTTTTCATTATTGTTGTCATTGTGTAAAAATGGAGACGATGGTGGTGAGGGAGCGATGCTTGGGGGCAATCGTGACGAAGCTTGGACGAGTGGTCGTGTAGGAAGAAAGGTCACATGAGGAAACAATGTTTCAGGTGTATGAGAAACGGATGAGAGTAACGAGGTGGATGATTTTAGTTTTGAAAATGGGAACAGAGCTTCGATGATCTTAACATGCCGAGAGATGTAAATTCTGGAGGTGGAGGGATTTAGGCATAAATATCCACTATGGGTGAGTGAATACTGAATACCCAAGAAAAACACATGGTTGGGAGTGTGAATCAAGTTTACTAGATGTGTATGTTAAACAAGGATAGCAAAGACATCCAAAAACTCTTAGTTTTTCATAGTTTGGTGGTTCAGAAAAGAGAGTTTGAAATGAGGTTTTGAAATCGATGGCTGAAGAAGGGAGACGATTAATGAGATAACCCGCCGTTGAAAAGGCAAAACTCCAATAGTCAATGGGCGTTGAAGCTTGCGATAAGAGTGTGGCTATGCTGCCTTTTTAAAATACCATTGTGCTCAGGTGTATGAGGAAGGGTTGTAAGATGGGAGATTCCATGTTTAGATAAAAAGGATCTTAAAGCATTGAATTCACCACTGCTTTCAAAGTAAAACGAGATGATTCGAGTTTGAAATTTAGTTTCAACGAGTGCTTTAAAACATGTGAATGTTTCAAAAACTTGGGATTTCTTTTTCAATGGATACAACCAAGTATATCTTGTGAAATGATCAATAAGAATAAGGTAGTATTTAAATCCATCAATGGAGTATGATGGTGAAGTCCACACATCGGAAAAAATAATTTCAAGAGGTTTTGAAGATTGAATAGAGCTTGTGCCAAAGGGAAGCTTATGACTTTTATTAATAGCACATGAGTTGTAAATCAAAGACGAGTTCATTTGATTTAATAACAGAAACGAAAAACCAGCAATAGTCTTTTTTAAGAGATCAGAGTTTGGGTGTCCGATGCGTGAGTGCCATACGAATACAAAACTTTTTAAAACTGAAAAGGCATAAACTTGGGAAAATGATGATGGATGATGAGGCCACTCATACATGCCGTTTTTTTAACTTTTCCCAGTTTTATTTGGGTCTCCGAACTTAGATCACTCTCCTCAAAAGAATTTGGATCAAAGGTAACAAAAACTTGATTATCAACACATAAACGATAAACATAAATCAAGTTCTTTACCATTGAAGGAACACAAATAACGTATTTCAAAGTGAGGTTTCGATTAGGAGAGGTTAAATAAATTAAACCGGAATGAGAAATTTGTAGACCTGAGCCGTCGCCAATCATTACGTCGTCACTTCCTTGATATAGATTGTGAAACAAAAGGTTATAAAGATCAGTGGTGATGTGGTGGCTGGCACCACTGTCAAGGTACCACGAAGGTGAAGAAGGTGGCTCAGAAGGGGCAGCAGCAAGACGAGCACGTGGCAGGTAGTCTTGGGGTTACGAGTTGTTAGTGACGTTGATGGGGTCGCCACTGGTTTCGAGGTTTCTGGACAGATGTGTTAGCTGTAATTGGAAAGGATGCAGCAGTGAAATTGCAGAGAATGATAGCTTCTCAGTTGAGAAGTTTCTCATGTAACTCTTCGACAGAGATGGAGTTCTCACGATTTTTTACTGCATCAACAATGGAACGGTATTCTTCAGACAATCCTTCTAGGATGTATTCAACAAGATCTTTGTGATCTAATGTTTTCCGAGAAGAAAAAGTTGATCTTCCTTGTCATTATTTGCTGCATGTACTCGTGAATCGATTTTAAGCCTTTATTGTTTTTTTCAATTGATCCTTGATTTACTTCACATGGCCACGTGTTGGACGACCATGCGTTCTGGACAGGATTTTTCAAACTTCAGAGGTGGTGGTTGCTCGGGCGACAATAGATTGTAGAGGTGTCGTGATGGTGCCTAATGAAGCCACAAAGATAAGTTTGTCATGTCGAATCCAAGAAACATGAGTAGGATTTGGAGATTCGATTCTATCTGTGGTGATTTTGGCCGGTGGAACTTGTGGTGACTCATGAACGAAGTGAGAGAGCCCATAACCATCAAGAAACAGACGTTGTTGAAGGCTCCATTTTGAGTAATTTGATGACCAGAGTTTGGTGATGCTGCTCATGTTAAAAGAAAGAAATGGTGTTTGGGGATCGGGGATGTTTGGTATTGTGGTGGAGATGGTGTCAAAATTGCCATTATTGACGATTTTGGGAGGAAAAAAAAATCTGCATTTAGAAATGAATTATGCTCTAATATTCTATGAATATGGATTTAATGTATATTAACTAGAGATATTACAAAGGGTTAGAGAATCAATAAGTAAATAAGATAATCAAGTATAGACAATATAAGTAATGTGTGATTGAGTAATTAGTGTGATATGGAGTTACCGAATGAAAGAGATATGATAAGTGATTCTCTTGATAATATCAACTTCTGATCCAAAGAAACAAAGCTGATCTATTTAGATACTTTTAGCCAAAAAATTTCTAAAATGTAAATGTAGATAACCAATCTCAAACAAAAACGTACAATTTTGTGTTGATTGCCAAAGTAGTTTTTAGTTAGATGAAAAATTGGAGATTTTAATCATTCAATAAAGACACCAATTTATTACAAAGTAAATAAATAAAAAGTGTAAGGTCACTATAGAGGAAAAACGGATCGGATGTTACGAGGCTCTCCATTTAAATGCTATCTTGTAGAAAAAGTTTGCCATAAAGTTTTGTATTGTTTTACTGTATTCAGCTTGAATATTCTATAAGTGTGTGCATAAAGTAGATTCACATTTGAAAAGTGAAACGTTTAGTCCTATATTAATCTGTGTTAATATCATCAATTTAAAGGTCCCATTAATTTATATATCCAATTAATATAATATCCAATCGTATTGGAAGAAACTGAAAAGCTTTTTAAACCCCTACGATACACAAACTCCAAAACAGTCACTCTCTCTCTCTCTCTCTCTCTCGCTCGCTCTCTCTCTCTCTATAGACTCGAACTGAGTCACTCGATGATGAGTGAACTCGGTAACGGTATTAGTCATGCTCCTACGGAGACGCCTCAGACAACGACGACATTTCTCGATTTGCTACGGGGCCAGATGGACGGCCACGATCGAACCAGAAGAAGAAAACGGACGCTTAAGGAACGGCTAGGATTCAAACATATTGGATGCTGTGGGCCCACGTGGGGTCTCCGGTTAACTAATAACACTCGCGCAAGAGAAGGAGACGAACCATTCGAAACCGGTATCGTTGCCGAGTCGGATCATGTACCGAGTCCGTTAAACCGGGGAATGAATCTAGCGACGGCGTTAGCAGCGGAGAGACATTACCAAAGAGATCCAACGGAGGAAATGACGCCGTTACGAGTACCGTTAGTGAGATTGCTTGAGGAAGCGGCGGAGAGAGTGGTCACCGAAGGGAAGGAAACGGAGAGATTAACGGCGTCGACGGTTAAAGGTAATGATTCAGTGTGTTGCGTGTGCATGGGAAGGAAAAAAGGCGCGGCGTTTATCCCATGTGGACACACTTTTTGCAGAGTGTGCTCTAGAGAGGTGTGGCTTAATCGAGGCTCGTGTCCCCTTTGTAACCGTCCGATCATCGAGATCCTCGATATTTATTGAAAATTAAATCGTACGGCTGATAGTAAGTCCGTTGCACGTGACTTCATTAAGGGTAGTGCCTAGAGATTCACGAGAGTGTTACATACCAAATTTAGTTACGCTGTCTATGTTTCCCTTATTGGAAATTGGAATATTGTTGAAGAGAAAAGTAAATCTATGTTCCATCTCTTTCATGTTTTAAAAATATATTTTTGGTAAAAAAAAAATATATATATTTTTGGTTAAAAAAATATATAGTGAAAAAGATTGTAGATTATTTTTATAAAAAATTAATACTAAAAGAGAAGTATTTATGATATAAAATTAGAATAATCTATTATATTAAAATTAAATAAAAAATCTTTAATCATATGTTATATTACATAAAATATTATTAACATTACTAATTTTTTTAGTATTTTATAAAATAGTCAAATCAATTATTAAGTCATTGATTTATAATATCTTTTAATATATATTTTAATTTAAACAAAAAGATATATAAAAATTCGTCTTTAGATCAAAATTTTTATATGTTTGTAAGTTTTTAATTATTTTTAAGAATTGAGAGGAGTTGGGTTAAACCTCTTTTAGTCTCCTCTTGTTTAAGTTTCAAGTTAGAAAGTTCTTACCTTCGATCCCTCTTTTTCTTCCATTTTTCTCCTCTTTCTTTTCTTATAAGTGAGATATAGTAGTGGGATGGTTTTTTTCTTTACCTCTACTCTGGCAGAACCCGGTTGTCAAGACAATGGTACTCAAACGGTTGATGGACTCTCCATCGTGGCTTCAGCAGAATTTATGAATACAATACTAATAGGTCTCTCCATGTTAAGTCGGTAGACTTGTGGGGCGCTATTTCCACGAATACGTCACAGAGTGGCTGTGGTAAATTTGGTCTCAACAATTACTCCGAACTCCTTGACTTGTTTTTGACAAGAAGGTGAGGTGTCGTCTTCTTTCGCGGACGATACACCATTATCCTAACAATAAGATTTTTCTGGAACTGTTATCCCTTATACTCGAATGACATATATTTGGTGATTCTCCCAGAGAGATTTGACCAACTTTCTCAACAGTGGAGTCATGTTTTGGCCACGACGGTTTCAAATAAATGTTTGCATTCTCTGCTTCTAAAAAAACTAAGAAGCAGTTTCTCTATCCATCTTTTTATTGCTTGATCGAAGGTGTTTTGCTTTGTTAACTTTAGCTGTTTTTTTTTCTTTTCTAGCGATGTCTCGCAACAAAGATGTCATTTCTTTTTGCGGTGCTTCATCATCTTTTGAGGGTGTACTGGCCAATGCTGATGGTCGCTCTCTTGTTGGTTATCTCGAGTTCTCAGAATACGACGAATGGGTCCTTTCTTCTGGCTGGCTGTTATTGTAGAAATGTATCTCTGATATTGACTCGTATTCTCTTTCGCCTTAGTGGGGTTGTTGGTTCCATTCTCATTCGATGTGGACCGCTCGTCAATATGCCACCTCTACGGCGAAAGGGACCTTCTCTCGACCATCCAACCATCTCTTTGGTTGTCAGTGGTCCTAACGCAGTGTAGATGGGTGATTCTAGTCCGCTAACCCATATGCAGTCTCTTGGAACAAAATCGTACGCCTACGTTTTACTCCTACAGATGTGTCAGGGGTTCCACCTAGAAATTAGATGGTGGTGGAGATGTCTGCAAGAACCTAGTTACGCTCAGAGAACACTATCCTTAGGGCTATTTGGAGGTTGAGAAGCAATGATAATCTCTTTAGGACGAGACGCAAAGTTTTCACAGCCGCATCGTGACCCTACTAGATCAAGCTGCCCGGGCCGAATACCTAGTTAGCTTGTGGTGTGTAACGACCTACTACCAAAATAATTTTAGTTGCATCGGAAAAAGCTTATGTGAGTTTTTTTTCGGTAAAAATGCTTTGTTTTTTAAGTTACTTAGAATCATAGAAATTATAAATAAATAACTTAAATTTTAACTAAATATATTATGCATCTCGAACACTTGAAACGATTCTTACCCAAAATGAGTGACCGTGAGTTAATCAAAGATTGATCAGGATTCAAGTAAAAAAAAAACGAAACTACAAAAACTTGAATTATGTGAAATCCAATTAAAACAAGATTGATAAAATGTTAATTTATGATCGTAAAAAAAAAAGTTAAATCACATGAATTAAATAAAAACTAATTTCTAGAAAATAAGTTGGAATTAATGGCAATATATGATTAAGCCAAATAGAAAAACCTCATTAAGATTTAGGTTTAGTGAGAAAACTTGAAAAATCCTACATAAAACTCTTTTTGAATTCTATTTTTGTCACAATTCATAAATATGTGTCTTATGAAGAAGTGAGAACAAGAACAATCAGAATGATAAATTTGTGGATGCATGTAACAAGGAGGAACGCAAGATTCTTCCACAGAAAAATGCTAACGAGTTCAAAATCTTCCAAGCATTATAACGAATCTTATCGTCCACAAACCGACGATAGGGCATTCTAAATGAAAAAACGGCCAAAAAGCATAGTAGTTTACCGAAGCTTCTAGATCCATCATAACATTTGCATGGGTGTTCAAAACAAAAATCTCCCCCACACACAAATATCGGGATAAAAATCCGAATCTTTCCAAATTATTTCCTACTTTTAGAAAAAAAGAATAAACAAATAAAAAATGTTACCACACATTTGTGGATTTTTCATAAATTCGGCAATTTCAGGGTCAATAACCGAAAATAATCCTTGCTTCACACGAGGCCAGGTCGATTCTTACCATCCACGTGTCAATACCGTAGCTTAGTGCATCTGCTGCGTCAAAATACCTACATTATCCCTTACGTGACTGCGTCTATTTCCGATCAATTTTGATAAGAGGAGGGCATATATGTCATTTAACACCCACGCTCAACGCATTATAAAAAAACACGACTTGCAGTTTCGTAAGGTTTGAGTTTACTTGTTTTGATTCATTGCTGTGTAAGAAAAAGACAGAGAGACAAAACAGAAATGGCGACTGTTCCTTTGTTCAGCCAATTTCCCTGCAAAACCCTAGTTCCAAGCTCTTCCAACTCTAAATTTCAATCGAAGTCTCCGATTCTAGTCCCGATGAGTTCAATCAATCGGCGGTCGGAGGTTGGAACCGCTGTCCATCGGCCGGGTTTCAAGGTCCGAGCCATGGACGTCGACGACGAGTGGGGTCCTGATTCGACGGAGAGAGGATCAGACTTATCTGTGGCGGAAAAAGTAGCTGAAGAAGCCATCGAGTCCGTGGAGGAGACGGAGCGGCTAAAGAAAATGTTAGCGGGTTCGCTGTACGGAACAGATCGAGGTCTTTGCGCATCGAGCGAGACGAGAGCGGAGATCAGTGAGCTTATCACGCAGCTCGAGTCCAAAAATCCTAATCCAGCCCCGAACGAAGCTCTGTTTCTCCTCAACGGCAAATGGATTCTCGCGTAAGTAAATATTTATTTTTTTATTACCGGTTCTGTGGAATATATTTAATGTCCGAAATTGAACGCATCTTCACGTGTTTGACTATATTAAGTTTTGTTGTGTCAGTTATGTTTATTATTGTAATCAACGAAGAACTTTTCTTCAATGGTACTTTATTGCAGCTACACATCGTTTGTGGGTATGTTCCCATTGCTCTCACGCAGAATCGAACCGTTGGTTAAAGTGGATGAGATCTCACAAACCATTGATTCCGACACCTTCACTGTCCAAAACTCTGTCCTGTTCGCTGGTCCACTTTCCACAACATCGCTTAGCACCAACGCTAAATTCGAAATCCGAAGTCCTAAACGCGTCCAGGTTAACTATCCTAAAACATATCAAATGTTAAGTCATGTACTCTTTTGGTGTAACCTGATTAGGTCTTCTGTTTTGTTGTAGATCAAGTTTGAGCAAGGTGTTATCGGGACTCCTCAGATAACGGATTCGATTGAAATCCCGGAGTTCGTCGAGGTTCTTGGTCAGAAAATCGATCTCAACCCCATTAAAGGATTACTTACATCTGTTCAAGACACGGCTTCTTCAGTGGCTAGAACCATTTCAAGCCAACCACCGTTGAAATTCTCTTTGCCTGGAGACAAAACGCAGTCGTGGCTGCTCACGACTTATCTCGACAAAGACCTTAGGATCTCGAGAGGCGATGGCGGAAGCGTCTTTGTGCTCATCAAAGAGGGAAGCCCTCTCTTAAACCCTTAATCATCATTACTCACATCACATCACATCCCGTATAGTAACCATAAGTCTGTGTCTAATAGTGTGTTGTAAGTGTTATATAGCTTCTTTACTTGTTGGAGAGTTATGATGGATGTTACTCTCGGGATATATATATATATAGATATATACACATATATAGCTTCTTCATCACATCCTCCCGATATGTTAATATAGTATGGGATATACATGGATATGGTTCAGTTTGGTCCGAAGCTATGTGTCCAATTATTTATTGTTAACGTCTTTTTATCTGTTCGGGTTGTGATCATTTTCTCATTACATTATAGCAACAGTCAACAGCTGAGTTATTGATTTTTTAATGGTTACGTTTTATAGTGGCAAATAGTAAAAGATATCAAATAATTACGAAAATGCAATTAAAAAAAATAAACCACGATTAGTCACTAATAAATTGTGAAAATTTGAATTCATTATTAGATACGAAATAGTTGTCAAAAAACTTGTAAAAATATATAGACACAATATTATAATTTTGTGGTTAATTATATACATCTCCATAATTTTTTTTGTAGTTATATGTAAATCTTTAATTTTAAACTTTTAAATTCAAACAATAAATCTTAAACTATAAACCAAAATCTAATCATTATATATATACCCAAAATTCAAAATAACATGTGTAACAATTTTCAAATGTCGAAAAAAAAAAGAAAGAAAACAATTTTTAAATATAAGCATAAGATATAATGTAATTTAGATATTATTAAATGTATGTAATTTATTATCGTATGATTCTATAACATAATATATGAATTACTATGAATTATTCATAAAATATTTTACATTATTTTATAATTATAGTATTATAATTTTATAATTTGTATAGAACCTAATTGCTATAATTTATAAGAGTGTAGCATTTGGAGTCATTCTAAAGTATTGTTTAAAACATATATATATCCTACTAGTTGTTGTGTGAGACACCTACATTTATGCTTAGGTTATTTGAAAATGAATATCAATGTATGATGTTTGAGGTTTGTTTGTGTCTGTTTGCAGTATGTGGGGAATGATATATATATGTTTTGAAGGGGGCAAGCGGTGAGCGTGGTGCAGATCACGCGGGTATTGGTTGAGGCGACGTAGTAGCATGAAATACTGGTTGAGGTGGTAAAGTCATGAATATGGGGTGCGCGCAGATACGATGTAGCGTGGACTCTTGTTTACTCTTGCTTTAATGGATGTTTTAGTTGAAGATTTTTTATTTGATGTGTGGTCAAGGCTGATCCAATAAAGATGGTGATTCAAGCCAAGAAAATTTTGTATTCCTTTTTAAATTTATTATTACAAAACTAAATAATATTAACTTTAAATATATTTTTATCAAATAATTTATTTATATATATATATATATATATTTTTTTTTTTACTATAAATTTTTATCTTATAATAAAAATGCGGTCTAAGACTTAATATAAAAAATTGGTAGTCCTAAATTATGGTTTAGCCTACTTATCTTTTGAGTCGACTTTGTATGTAATTATTATTGATTAATAAATTTAGAATTTTTACAGCTTATTATTGAACATTTGATATTTTGAGATTTTACTATGATAAAAGATACAATGTCTTTATTTTAAAGACGAGTGTCATGATATCACAGATCATTAAATCAGATGTATAATGTGGGAAATGAAAGGGAAATAGAAAATAAGATCAAACAAAGTATAGTTCTCAACTTTCTAATTTTTTCAACTAGACATACGTTTTTAATATAAAAGTAAAATAGTACTAAAATTATTTTAATAATTGAAAAAGTGTATATGAGATGAAACATGTATATTATGTTATATAACATCTTAAAATGTGAACGACCCATGATATCAATACTAACTTTCTAATTTTTTTGTAAGTTCTCAGAAATGCAACTGTTCAATTTTACTAAATTATGGTACATTCTCCATACTAAGTTGTTGAGATAATTAAAGTATTTTTTTTTAAATAGTCAACAAAGTATACATATATATATATATACATGTAAACATAGTCAATAATGAATTATATACATGTAAACATAGTCAAAAGTGAATATATACAGACGAAAAAAAATCTAAAAACTAGAAATTGTGCAATCCCCATGAAAAAAGACAAAAGAGTTGGTTGGAGTTACGATGTCCACTAGTATTTCAACCATATCATTAACATAAATCTTAGCATGACAAAATTACATTTGTTTTCTTGTTTTGTTAAATAAAACAAAGACTAACGTATTTCGTGGTATATGTATATCATGGGTCTTAAAGCCACACATGTATCATCCGATTATGGTTGTTTTCTACAAACACTTTACTTGCTTTATCATACAATTCAAAGTAAACGATAGTGATACGTCTTTTTAGTGTTTTTATTAACAGTCACTTGGAACTTTTGTTATATACGATCAGAACTTGTTGAATTCTTATAACCGTGGATGTATTTGCCTTGAATTTCACACTCCCAAATTGCTTTTTCTTTTTTTGATCATATTTGCAATGAAAGAAGGGAAACTTTTCTTGTGTCAATTCTTGATATGGGTGATATTACTGTTAGGGCAGCTAAATGGATACAAAAGCTGCATTGAGAAAGAAAGAGAAGCTTTGTTGGAGCTCAAGAGATACTTAGTCTTAAGAAGTGCAGAATGGGTCGAGAAAGATGTTCTCCCTACGTGGACTACTTGGACTAATGACACAAAGAGCGACTACTGCCGCTGGAAGGGCGTTGCGTGCAATCGTACGAGCAGGCGGGTCATCGAGCTTTCCATTAATATACGAACTTAAGAGAGGGCCATTCGATTAGTTTTGGAGTCACTTACCCCCGAAATCTTTCTTTGCTGCATCCCTTTGGTACAATACCACCTTATCTGCTAGCCATTGAGTATCTTGACCTCTCTGGGAACCAATTTTCTGGAGTTTTATCTTCACGTGTTTATAACAGTGTGAAACAGTTGTTTCTACACAACAACAACTTCACAGGGCCAATTCCAGATACATATTTGGAAGGTATCCAGATACTTGATCTTCGTAACAATAAACTTTCTGGGAGTATCCCGCAGTTTGTCAATGCTGAAACCATAAATATTATTTTGTTGAAGGGGAACAATTTATCAGGATTTATTCCAAAGCAACTATGTGATTTGAGCAACATCAGAATTTTGGATCTTTCAGATAACAAGCTCAGTGGTTTCATACCTTCATGCCTTTATACTTTATCAACTGGATTAGAAAGAGAGGAGTTGAGTAACCCAATATCTTCGACATATATTTTATTTTCCAGAAGAAGTTCCTATTTGGGTTGGAAATTTACAGATCCACGTTCGTGGTAGAGCAGATTACAATCCCCTTTACTACCTTTCACGATTTTGAAATCAAATTTACCATGAAACAAAGGTATGAATCTTATATTGGAGGATCTTTGTTTAGTAAGGGGGTACTTGATTATATGTATGAGTTGGATCTGTCAAGCAACGCATTAAGTGGTGTTATCCCAGCAGAGCTTGGAAATCTCTCGAAGCTACGAACCATGAATCTTTCTCATAATTTGTTGTCGAGCTCTATACCATTCAACTTCTCCAATCTGAAGGATATTGAGAGCCTTGATCTTTCCTACAAAAAGTTACAAGGAAACATTCCTCACCAACTAACCATCCTTGTCTCTCTTTCTGTCTTCGACGTATCTTACAACAATTTATTGTTGAAAGCAAAGGCTTCTTCTTCACAAAGAACACAGACTTGCTCTTTTTCTTAGAGAAAAAACAGAGTATGAACAACAAAGATGAACAAGGAAGAACCAGAGCACCAATGAAGAATAAACAGGAACTTTATTTATGAAAGAAAACAATTGTGTTACAGACTCTATTAATCATTCGGACTGGACTCGATTTATTTATACAAATTAAACATGTTCTTTGAATCGACATGACTGTGTAAGTGAAACAATGCAACAGTACGAAATAACTAATTTATGTAAATATAACTATAAACTAACTAAGATATGATTATAAATTAACACTCCTCCTTAATCATATCTTGGTTAACACTCCTCCTTAATCATATCTTGGTTTTACTCCAAGCTTCCTTCTTAATTCTTCAAATCTTGATCCGCTAAGTGGTTTTGTCAAAAGATCTACGAGTTGAACTTTTCCTTCGCAGAATTTAAGTTGAATCAGACCCTTATGTTCTGCTTCTCTAACAAAATGATACTTGATTCAGTGTGTTTGGTTCGTCGATGTTGTACTGGATTCTTGCCAATTGCAATTGCAGATTTATTGTCGTAGTAGATTGGAACACCACCTTGAGGCTTAAAGCCGATTTCTTCTAAAAGTCTTTGCAGCCAAATTGCTTGATTTGCTGCAGCACATACAGAAATATACTCTGCTTCTGCAGTTGATTGTGCCACCGTTTTCTGCTTACTTGATTGCCAACAAAATATTGCAGAACCAAGAGTAAAAGCGTACCCAGAAGTGCTCTTCATATCTTCATTTGAGCCACCCCAATCGCTGTCTGAATAACCTAACAATTCTGGGTTTTCAACACTTGTGAATTGAACTCCAAAGTTTGATGTACCTTTAACATATCTTAATACTCTCTTGACTTCTTGGTAATGCTTCATGAGAGGCATAGACATGTATCGTGAGAGATAAGAACTTGCAAACATTAAGTCTGGTCTTGATGCACACAGATACAAAAGACCACCAATAATGCTTCTGAATTTTGTTGGTTCACCATACTCTTTAAGTCTTTTGTTTGCTCCAACACACCCATTATGCTATCAAACTTTTCTGGAAGTGAAATCAGAATCTTTTGCACCATTTGATAATCTGATTTCTCTTCTCCATGAAGTCTGAGTTGATTTCCCATCTCAATCAACTTTGTGGTGAAAGTGTTGACACTGTCGTTTTCATTCATCTTCAGATTTTCATATTCTCTTCTAAGGGATTGAAGCTTTATCATTTTTACTTGTTGTGATCCTTCAAACTCTGATTGTAAAGCGTTCCAGGCTTCTCTTGCGCTTGTTGCAGGAGCGATTCTCGGAAATATGGATTCCGAGACTGCAGTTTGAATGATTTGTAAAGCAGTCAGATCTTTTAGTGATGCTTCGTTGCATCGTGTCGTTAGTTGAACGGCTTCAGGGCTATGATCTCCTCTTGCAGGTGGATCCGGTACTCCTCTTTCAACAACTTCCCACAACTTCTTTGTCTGGAAGATTTTTTTCATTTTGATGCGCCAAAAACCATAATTCTCACCATTGAAGATCGGCGCCACAATATGTGATGTCGTCTCCATAACTCTCTGTTGTGTTTAAACTTTTCTCACTTAAATTTGTCCCTTGAATCAGTAGAGCTCTGATACCATGTTGAAAGCAAAGGCTTCTTCTTCACAAAGAACACAGACTTGCTCTGTTTCTTAGAGAAAAAACAGAGTATGAACAACGAAGATGAACAAGGAAGAACCAGAGCACCAATGAAGAATAAACAGGAACTTTATTTATGAAAGAAAACGATTGTGTTACAGACTCTATTAATCATTCGGACTGGACTCGATCTATTTATACAAATTGAACATGTTCTTTGAATCGACATGACTGTGTAAGTGAAACAATGCAACAGTACGAAATAACTAATTTATGTAAATATAACTATAAACTAACTAAGATATGATTATAAATTAACATTTATCAGGAATCATTCCCCAAGGAAGCCAATTTAACACTTTCGACGAGAGTAGATACTTAGGCAATCCACTTCTGTGTGGACCACCGACCAATAGAAGTTGTGAATCTTGTGATGCTACAAAAAGCTGAGAGGAAGAAGATAATGGAAGAGAGGAAGAAGACTATGAAGTTGTTGTTGACATGTTGGTCTTCTATTATAGCACTGGTTCAACTTATTTGACCGTGTTGATTGTCTTTATAGAGATCAAGTATTTGGTTGGTGTTCAGACAAAAATTATTAGATAATTATTAGCAAAAAATCATTGAGCCTTTAACTTAATGATCCATTTGCTAAACATAATTAGCAACTTCTGTTTTTTTTTTTTTTTCTCTTTCGTCCGATTCATGTGTTCATACTGCAAATTTAATGCTTATATTCGTGGAGATATTTGGACATCAAACATTTGATCCAATTTACTTTTGGTGGAAAGCTTTGTCTCCTAAGTACGATAACTGTCGGAGAGAAGCTGATGTCTTAAGCCACACATATATAAGATATATCATACAATTATGAATGTTTTACACAAAGACTTTGACTTGTATCATATGAGACAATTCAAAGTAAAACGATAGCAATTACTCACTTAAAGCTTGTCACATGATTTTTTTTTTAAGTGTTTTATTAATAAAGACTTCTCGGTGGTATTTGAATTGAACTCACACTCCCAAGTTGGTTTGGATTTTAACTTATTTGCAATGGAAAGGAAGCTTTTCTTAGGGATATGCACGGATACAGAAGCTGTATACCCAAAGAAAGAAAGGCTGTGTTGGAGCTCAAAAATTACATGATCTCAAAGATTTCTGAATCGCTGGACGGATATGTGAAGATAAAAGAGCATGTAGAATCCAACCTGGAACCTGCGTCTCTCGAACTTGTTCTCTCTAGTTGTGCTACTTGGACTAATGACACAAAGAGCGATTGCTGTCTGTGGAAGGGCATTAATTGTAATCGGTGGAGGGTGATTGGTCTTTCTGTTGGTGTTGGGAACTTTACAGAGCCTTTTCTCCTAAATCTTTCTTTGCTGCATCTCTTTGATGAGGTTCGAAGTCTGGACTTATAAGGGGAAAGATACGTCAACTCATTCAATGGCTTCTTTGATCATGTTGAAGGTATTCACTTAAAACTATGTTAATCGAAAGGTTATAGTAACTTTTCTGCATTAACCAACTTACTGATGTCTATATCTTATTCTTGTATACTCTGTTAATTCACGAGATGTTTGTTTGCAGGTTATGAAAGCTTAAGATAATTATAAAACCTGGAGATTCTGGATCTCTCTTTTAATGCATTCACGAACAACATCTTTCCTTTTCTTATTGTTGCTACATCACTCAAAACTCTGTTTCTGAAGGGGAACAACATGACTGGCCCGTTTCCTATTAAAGGTGTGTGTTTTTCCATTTGTATTGAAGCATAACCTACTTATTGGTACATAATTGTTGAATGGGTCTATGCCATATTAAAGATCATTTTTTTTACATATTAAATAAAAGTGTCTTGCTCTGTGTCTCTTGGTCTTATGGCAGAGTTTGGTCGCCTGAAAAAGCTGAAAGCTGTGGATCTAAGTCTCGATGAATTTTCTAGCTCAATGGAATTGCAAGGCAAGCTTCTTTTTTTTGTATTCGTATTTTTGTTTTAAACGTACAATACGATGACAATTATGTAATGTTAAATCTTTTGGCCTTTTTTTATTTATTTCAGAACTAAAGAACCTGAAAAACTTCGAATTGTTGAGTCTAAGTGGAAATAGACTTAACAGCTCCATGTCAGGTAACATAATCGTCATTGTTATTTTTGTCTATAGAAGATAACTCTTAACAGATTTAACTCCATACATAATTGTTGAACTGGTGTATACCATCTCACAGATCATCATATGAACTTACTTTATTTCAGAATTAATGAATTTGCCTGGACTTGAACTGCTGAGTCTTACTTGGAATAGTTTCAGTGGACCTATAGCAGGTGTGTTTGCTTCACCTCTAATATTATCTATGTGAACAACATAACATTTCATGTATGGAAAGTGTCTCAATAATTCTCTTATTCTTCTCATTATCTTTTTGGTTTCAAAACTATCATTTTGAAGCTGTTTGTGAAATGAAGAATCTGCGGGAACTTGATCTCAGTGAAAATCATATTGTTGGCCAACTTCCTCTTTGTGTAGGTAGCTTAAAAAAGGTACGTGTTCTTGATCTCTCATCCAACCAATTAAGTGGAAACCTACCATATAGTTTCAGTAGCCTTGATTCCCTTGACTATTTGTCATTCTCAGATAACAACTTCACAGGGGTATTCTCAAGGTGCTTAAATTGTCGTCAACATCTCATATGGTACAAGTAGAGATGGAGAGCACTTTGCATCCAAAATTTCAACTGAGTGTTGCTGTACTACGTTCTTGCAGCTTGGAAAAAATCCTTTCTTTTCTCGTATACCAAAAAAACTTGCGTCTTGTTGATCTATCAAGTAAGAGATTATCAGGAAACTCTCTTACCTGGCTGTTGGAGAATAATCCAGAACTTGAAGTCTTATAATTACAGAATAATTCATTCACAAACCTTCAGATGCCTACAATAATGCATCATTTGTAGGTTTTGGATTTTTTAGCAAATGATACTGGTGGAATGTTCTCTGATAATATTGGCCGTGCACTTCCGAATCTGGTACATATTAATGCCTCATGTAATAGGTTCCAAGGGAGTTTCCTTCATCTGTGGGCAAGATGAAGAACATTTTGTTCCTGGACCTTTCTTATAATACTTCTCCGAAAAGCTACTGAGAAGCTTTCTCACAGGTTGTTTTGAACTAAAATACTAGAAGCTTTCTCACAAAAAGTTTAGCGGTCATTTTCTACCATGAGGAACAAGCTTCACTTCATTAGAACTGTTGAGAATAGAAAACAACTAATTCATAGGGAAGATTGGAGTTGGTTTGCTTGGCTCAACTGAGTTGTCAATGCTTGACATGCCCCACATTGTTTCACTGGTGCTATTCGAAGTTCGATATTTAGGTTATACCATTTGGATCTTTTTTTGTTAATTGACGAGATGTTTGTTTGCAGGTTATGAAAGCTTAAGATAATTAAAAAACCTGGAGACTCTGGATCTCTCTTTCAATGCATTCACGAACAACATCATTCCTTTTCTTACTGTTGCTACATCACTCAAAACTCTGTTTCTTAAGGGGAACTACATGACTGGCCCGTTTCCTATTAAAGGTCTGTTTTTTCCATTCGTATCGAAGCATAACCTAGTTATTGGTACAAAATTGTTGAATGGGTCGATGCTATATTATGTTGGAACAATTTTATTAGGCCAATAGGCCCATACGAAAATTGAAACAAGTGTGAAAAAATAAAGATTGGGCTTGAGTCAAAAGCCATGAAACTTAAGAGGGATATAGGTAAAAAAGTCCCACATTGTAAATAAGGGGTAGATCTCTTATGTTCATATAGAGAAGAATTCACTTAGAGTTTCAAAATCTGCATGAGGGAGGAGAGATAACTGCGTTCGTGCCACCGCTGCCAGCCGGCTCAGCTCGGGGAATGTGGGTGAAGCCCATAATAGTGAATTTTTGGCCATTTCCTTGGAAAACCACAAGTGTTTTATTAAAAACGACAAGCTGTTCATTTTAAAACGGCACACAGTTCATCTCTACACACACAAGAATTTTGAATGAATCAAAGAGATTAAGTCTAGCGGAGGAAATATGTCAACAGCTCAACCTCCCGAGATTTGTGCCACGTGCGCACTTGAAGTTTCTGTTGCGGACTGCGTCGGTTCTCTTCTCAGCAATAAAAGCAGCGCCTCCTCTTACTCTTTCTTTCACTTACTTGCGATAAAAAATACAACTCTCTCTAGTTTTTTTTTTTGTCTTTTAGCGTAAGTTTCTTCCGGGAATATATCGTAGTATTATAAGTTCGTAGATTCCAATTTCGAGTGTTGCGAATCGGTCTCCAACGTTTTATATCATGAGACTCGAAAATCGCACAGAACCGTCACACTTACAGGCGATTTATTTGAGTTAAGACTGTAGGACCACTAAAACCGATTGAGCGAAATGCGATTAAATAATTAATATAAACGATAATAAACGATTACAATATGAAACAATATTAAACGTAAGCAAAGGAAATCGATTAAAAATGTGAGATGGTTTTTGAAAACATTTGATCAAAACTGATAACACTGAGGTGAGATATGATATCTCTTTCCTTAACTCAAATCAATCGCCTGTAAGTGTGATGATTCTGTGAGATTTTCGAGTTCCAGGATACAACACGTTGGAGACCGATTCGCAACACTCGAAATCGGAATCTACGAACTTATAATATTGCCATATATTCTCGGAATAAACTTACGCTAAAAGACGAAAAATAGACTAGAGAGAGTATGACTTTTTATCACAAATAAGTGAAGAAAAGAGAAAGAGGAGGTGCTGCTTTTATAGCCGAGAAGAGAACCAACGCAGCCGCAACAGAAACTGCACATGCGCATGTGGCGCAAATTTCGGGAGGTTGAGCTGTTGAGATATTTCCTCTGTGAGACTTAATCTCTATGACTCGTTCAAAATTCTTTGACGTGTAGAGATGAACTGCGAGCCGTTTTAAAATGAACAGTTTGTCGTTTTTAATAAAACGCTTGTGGTTTTTCCGGAGAAATGGGCTAAAAATTTGCATATAAATTTAGCAAAAAAATAGCATCTGATTGTGGGATTTGCCAACATTCCCCGAGCCCGATCTTGAGCCTGAGCCCTAGCCTGGGCCCGAGCCCGAGACCGGCCCGTGCCGTGCCGAGCCAAGCCAGCCGGCAGCGGCGGCGGCACGCACGTACTTGCGTTGATCTCTCTCATGCAGCTTTTGAAACTTGTAGTGAATTCGTTCTATGTAACATAAGAGATTTACCCCTTATTTTCGATGTGAGACTTTTTCCCTATCTCCCTCTTAAGTTTCATGGCTTTTGACTCAAGCCCAATCTTTATTTCTTTTCACACTTGTTTCAATTTTCGTATGTGCCCACTACCCCATTAAAATTAATCCAACAATCCCCACATGAATATAAATAACTCTAAACATACGAAGACTAAACATACTCGATTTACTTTATTGACTAGACTAACTAGATTGACTGACTTTCTCTGAATATGTGCGAAATTGACTGTGTCTGAATAGGTAGCATTTTTCAGCTTTTAACCACTCATTGTTAATATATGTCAGGTTTACTTGGTCAGGAGGTAAACATGATGTCTTGAATCCCCAGATTTTGATGTAAATAGAGACAACAACTATATCCCAGCTTCATTTCTCGTAGAACGAAATATTCACATACTTCTCCTTCAACCAAATATGGGTCATTCTCCGTATTTTAATCATGCATCTGCTAGTCTTTGTATTTCCAACTAAATTAGGCTCAGTCTCTTATATTCATCCATATCTTCGCCAATAACTTCACAATCATCTCCCTTTAACACTTTTATTATCATTAGTGTAACATCTCAATTTCTGATATATATGAAAATATAGGGGTCTACTGGTAAATACGTTAGGGGCGTTATAATTAGACTCCACAGTCGATTCTATATTCCCACTTTTTCACCATCAGATTCAACTACTTCACTATTAAATACATTTCAGTTTCATGTTCTCTTCCTTTTACAGGCTCTCCTATGGTTTGAGTTTTCCTTCGAATTTGAAGCTTGCGTCTTCTTCTATTCATCAAACAGAGGTAGGGATCTGGGTTATGGGTAATCGAATCGAGTTTCGGAGGGATTCACTTGAATTGACCTCTGCTTTCTGTTAGAATCGATTTAAAAATTGTGTTCTTTGATTTGAAGAAGATCATTAGAGTAGAGAATTTTAAAAGAGTAAACCCTTGAAAAATAGACTAACAATCTTATTTACTGTTTAGCACGCACTTATTAGACGTCTAATGTTGTTATGTCAACGATGACTTGGGACTTACATTGCCTACTCGATACTATCACCGTATGCGCGATGAAAGGCGTCCTCCAAAGTGAACGGTTTGTTTAAATGAAGATCTTCTCGTAATTTTGAGTCTATCACAAGGGCATTTCGGAAGGCTCCAATGGCGGTTTTGTTGTCGACAGAGCTTTGGGAGTACACCTGTTTGAAGCGTTCTACGAAACTGCGCAGTGGTTCTTTCAAACCTTGAACCATTGTCCAGAGATCACTTTCAGAAGTTTTTTGTTGGATATAAATCGAATAGTGCTTCATGAATGCCGTTGTTAACTGTTTGAAATTATCAATTGAATCCGCTCGAAGTTTTGAAAACCAGTTGAGTGCTGACCCACTCAACCCTTCGACGAAAAGTTGGCAAAGACCGGCATCTCGTCCTTCAGCCGAGAAGTTAACACGACCCATTGCGATCGTGAATGCGGTCAGGTAATGTGAGGGGTCTGTGTTTCCTTCGAAGGTTGGGAGTTTGACTTTATCAATTTGACGAATAGGGGTATGTGTGATTTTAGTTGTGAACGGCGTCTTCTGGGTGTCTTCGAGAACGCGTTCTATCTCTGGGGCCGAGCTGATAGCCCTATGCACCTTTGAATTGATGTCCTGCAATCCCAGTTGTAGGCTTTCAATTGCCTGATCCCTGTGGTTGTCACAATTGAGGGTTTGCTGTGGCAGAACTGGAGTCGTCTCCGTTGATCTTGTGTACTCAGAATTGAGCGTATTCGGAAAAAGAGGCCGTCACAAGGCAGGCTCTTGTCCGAGAGGTGTTTGCTCGCCATTATGTTGCCGATTTGTACGGACAGAATTAATCAATTCTAGACGCGCCTCTTGACGATCAAGACGAATGAGCACGCTTTCCAGGAGTGAAGCTATAGTCGGTTGATCCGCGGCTGATCGTCGAATCGTTCCTCCTAACGATTCCCCGGCTTGGTTGTTTGTGGCTTCTACTATTTCTTCCTGTGGTGGATGACGATCTCCACCATCTGGTCGGATGGACGTCATTTGATTTTTTTTTTTCGGAGAACTTTAGATCAAGTTCCCACAGACGACACCAATTGTTGAACTATAGATTTTACCACCGTGAGGTGGTTAAAATCTAGGTTTAGGTTTTGATAAAGTTTCTTTTGTGGTTATTTGTTCGGCGGAGATCGGGGTTTTAGGTCGTCGGAGGATGTTTTTAGGTCGTCGGAGGGTGTTTTTGGTCGTCCGTTTTATAAGAGAATAAGTTTTGCCTTTTAGGTCTTTTCTTAGAACTTTTAGTATCTAGGTCGGCGTAAGCGATTAGGTTAAATCTAAAGGCTATTTTACAAATTGGGCCGAGCAGAGATGAACCGATCATTTGCTCGGCGGGCCCTGTTAGATGAACGAAGTTCGTCTCCAACAGACTTACATTGCCTACTCGATACTTGGGTAATAAAATTGTCAATTGCAAATAGTCGGAAAATTAAATGACAATTTTCCAGTTACATATATGTGTGTTAAGGCACACATATTTTGTTAACACTGATTTGTTTTTTTTGTTATAGAATGTGGGAACTATTACATCGATAATTCACAACGGACAGTTTTACCATTTTATGAGGATCTACGCCTGACCGTTCACCTACCATATAATCACTCTTTCCTTATTTACAACAAAATCCCTATACGTTTATTTAATTAAATGTGTGGTTATTTATTTTAATTTATATTATTAGTTAAGTTTAGAAAATCCATAATACAAATCAAATATTTTTTGATGTTGGTTTATTTTAGGAAATAACAGAGAAAATTTTAAATTATTTTAAAATATAATGAAAGTTACATTAGCTGTAGTTATATATAGTAAATATATCTGATAAACATGGTATGTTGATATAAATTAATAATTTTAATTTATATACTGAAATTGCCTTTAAGTTGCTTTTTAAGAAAAATAATATATATTATTATTATTATTATTATTATTATTATATCATAGTTTTACAAATATATATATACATATATATATATATATATATATATATATATATATATATATATATATATATATAAAAGTTAAAACGAATAATTATAGACTGAAATATAATATATGCTTTTCATGTAAAAGTTATTTAAATGAAGTATATGTTTAATGTAAAATTATTTGATTATATTGGTCAAATACATAATAAAAATTATATATTTTATAAACCAATGAATAATATGTATTTTAATTAGAGTCTGTGAGATGATCATAGTTTGTATTATGTAATAATGATATTGAATAAATTAATATAAGTGATAAAATGATGTAATTTTATCATAGTTTGTATTATGACATAATAACATTATATGTAATTTTTCTAGTAAAATAAGATTTTTTATATGAGATTTGAGAAATTCTCTTGTGATAGCACATCAACATTATACGCCATGATGAAAATTTCTTATAGCTTTGTCTTCAATAATCAGGCATAAATGATAATAAATCACATTTTCTGGGATTCGAACCTCAAATCTCATATCCATTGGACCAAAGGGATTCCACATATATATATCATACCGTTATGAGTGTTTGACATAAATTATTTCGTGGTGTATACATAAGTCTTAAGCCACACATATATTATTATAAGATTACGAGTGTTTTCCTCAAAGACCTTCACTTGTATCATATAATTCAAAGTAAACTATAGCGATCGCTCACTAAACGCTTGTCACATGACTTTTTTGTGTGTTTGATAAAGACTTCTTGTTGGATTCTTTGGTGGTATTTGCGTGGAACTCACATTCCCAAATTGCTTTTGGAGTTTTCCTCCATTTTTTTTTCACTTGCTTCTTTATCTTATTTCCAATGGAAGGGAAGCTTTGCTTGTGCCAATACTTGATATTGGTTATACTACTATTGGGGCAGCTACATGGATACAAAAGCTGTATTCAAAAAGAAAGTAAAGCTTTGTTGGAGCTCAAGAAATACATTCTCTCAAGGAGTCAAGAAGAGTTCTCCAACTATGTTCTCCTTACTTGGACTAATGACACAAAGAGCGATTGCTGCCAGTGGGAGGGTATTGAGTGCAATCGTGAAAGCCGGCGGGTTATCAGGCTTTCCATTGGTAGACTTTACCTCAGAGAGAGCTCTCTCTTAAATCTTTCTTTGCTGCATCCCTTTGAAGAAATTCGAAATCTGAGCTTATCCTCAAAAGGATATAACAACCAATTCAATGGCTTCTTTGATAACGTTGATGGTATACCATTATTTTCTCTATTTGGGATCATATTTTCCTGCATTGGATATTTAGAATTCTAGATGGGCTATATCTTAGATTTTTTTGTTCACATTCTTGAAGGTAAAATACCCCTCAAAACTATGTTACTTAGATTTTCCCTGCATAAAAAATAAAGAGTAAATTATAGTACTTAAACTTGGTGATGTTTACGCCATGTAGCACAAAATTTCATTTAACGGTCAATACCGTTTTCTTCCGATTCCCATACAAGGTGTGTAGGCGATCTTATTTTTGTATACTTTGTTAGTTAACAAGATTTTTTCTTTTGCAGGTTATAAAAGCTTAAGGCGATTGAGAAACCTGGAGATTCTGAATCTCTCTTTCAATAACTTCACCAGCAGCATCCTTCCCTTTCTTAATGCTGCTACATCACTTACAACTCTTTCTCTCCAAAATAACGACATATATGGCCCTATTAAAGGTGTGTGTTTTCCATTTGTAACGACCTATTGAAGATGTATCTTTGGTTAGGTCTCCTTTAGTTTTTTTTTATGAAGTAATCGCTACAATATGCTATATTTTCTGAACTAAATTTAAAATTTGACAAACTTGGAACTACTGGATCTGAGTGGAAACATATTTTACGGCTCTATGTTAGGTGTATTTAGAATTCAACATCAATAGTTTTAACTCCATACGTAAGTGTTAAATTGTTTTATGCCATCTCAAAAGATCATCTTATCCAAATTAATTATATGCTTAAAATTCTCCTGAATCTTTACCAGGAATACAAAATATGCTTATCATTCTCATTACCTTTTTGTTTTCCAACTATATTTTTGCAGTTTTTTGTCAAATGAAGAAACTGAGGGAGCTCGATGTCAGAGGAAATCATTTTGCAGGCCAGCTTCCTTTTTGTTTAGCTAGGTTGAACAAGCTTCGGGTTCTTGACCTCTCATCCAACCAATTCAGTGGAAATCTTCCATCTAGTTTCAGCGACCTTGAGTCCCTCGAATATCTATCATTTTCAGATAACAACTTCACTGGCATATTCTCGCTCAATCCACTCACCAACCTCACAAACCTCAAAGTGTTCAAACTTTCATCAACATCTGATAAAGTACAAGTAGAGATGGAGAGCACTTGGCATCCAAAATTTCAACTGAGTGTTGCTGTACTAAGATCTTGCAACTTGGAGAAAATCCCTTCATTTCTCGTGCACCAAAAGAACTTGCGTCTTGTTGATCTGTCCAAAAACAGATTATCCGGATACATCCCTACTTGGCTGTTGGCGAATAATCCAGAACTTGAAGTCTTCCAGTTGCGAAATAATTCATTCACTCTCTTTCAGATGCCTACAATAGTGCATAACTTGAAGGTCTTGGATTTTTCTGCAAATGATATTGAGCTATTCCCTGAGGATATGGGCAGAGCACTTCCGAATCTAGTACATATGAATGGCTCGAGTAATGGTTTGCAAGGATATTTTCCATCGTCTATAGGTGAGATGAAGAATATTTCATTCCTAGACCTGTCCTATAATAACTTCTCTGGGAAGTTACCTAGAAGCTTTGTCATGGGTTGTGTTTCACTAAAATACTTGAAGCTCTCTCACAATAAGTTGAGTGGTCATTTCCTATCAAGAGAATCGGGTTTCACTTCACTATACGGTTTGATAATTGATAACAACTTATTTACAGGGAAGATTGGAGATGGTTTGATTAGCTCAAGTCGGTTGTTTATACTTGACGTGTCCAACAATTTTCTCACAGGTGCTATTCCAAGTTGGATGTCTCGATCTTCTTTGGAATTTTTGTTGATGTCAAACAATTTATTAGAAGGTACAATACCACCTTCTTTGCTAGCCATGGCATTTCTAGAAATCTCTGGAAACTTATTCTCTGGAGCCTTGCCGACACCTGATCAGAGTATTGTCGGGAAAAATTTGTTCCTACACAACAACAATTTTACCGGACCAATTCCAGACACATTGTTGGATGGTGTCTTGATTCTTGATCTACGGAACAATAAACTTTCTGGAAGTTTCCCGCAGTTTGTTAATACCCAGAACATAAGTATTCTGTTGTTGAGGGGCAATGATTTAACAGGATCTATCCCAAGGGAGCTGTGTGATCTGAGCAACATCAAACTTTTAGATCTTTCAAATAACAAGCTTAATGGCTTCATACCTTCATGCCTCTATAATCTATCATTAGGAAGAGGAGGCGAGGAGAAGATGAGAAATTACAGAGCTTACATTCTAGCTGACCTTCAGTGGGGATTTTACAAGTCCACAATTGTGGTTGAGAATTTCGTGGTAGACTCCTTTATTACATATAAGGAAATTGAAGTCAAGTTTGCAACAAAGCAAAGGTATGATTCTTATTTCGGAAGGACTGAGTTCAGCGATGGAGTTCTTGATTATATGTATGGGTTGGATCTGTCAAACAATGAATTAAGTGGTGTTATTCCACCAGAGCTTGGAAATCTCTCGAGAGTGCGAGCGCTGAATCTTTCTCATAATTTGTTGTCGAGCTCTATACCATCCAACTTCTCCAATCTGAAGGATATTGAGAGCCTTGATCTTTCTCACAACAAGTTACATGGAAACATTCCTCACCAACTAACCAGCCTTACTTCACTTGCTGTGTTCGACGTATCTTACAATAATTTATCAGGAATCATTCCCCAAGGAAGGCAATTTGACACTTTCAACAAGAGTCGATACTTAGGCAATCCTCTTCTATGTGGACCACCGATCAATAGAAGTTGTGATGCTACAAAGAGCTCAGAGGAAGAAGATAATGGAAGAGAGAAAGAAGACGATGAAGTTGTTGTTGACATGTTGGTCTTCTACTATAGCACTGGTTCAACTTATTTGACCGCGTTGACAGGCATTGTTGTACTTATGTGCTTTGATTGTCCTTTGCGTCGAGCATGGCTCCGCCTTGTCGATGCTTTCATTGCTTCAGAAAAAAATATGTTGTCTTAAGATATTTTCAGCTTAATGTAGAATCTTGTCTCAGCTTCAACTAACTCATCCACCAATTATGTCTACTTATTGAAGAGTATCAAAACTTATAAATTTTCGTCTTTCCTGCATCTCTAGATCTTTATAGAGATCAAGTTTTTGGTTGGTGTACAGAAAAAATTTTACTAGACAATTATTAGCAAAAAATCATTGAGCATTTAACTTAATGATCTGTTTGCTATATATAATTAGCAACTTGTGTTTTTTTTTTCTTTTTTTTTTTCTTTCGTCCGATAAATGTGTTCATTCTGCTAATTTAATGATCCAATTTTGTTAGTTTCTTATTTTTTTATTTTACTCTCGGTGGAAAGCTTTTTCTTAAGTACGATAACTGTTGGAGAAAAGCTGATGTCTTAAGCCACACATATATATAAGATATATCATACAATTATGAGTGTCTTATCATACAATTATGAGCCACACAAAGACTTTGATTTGTATCTTATCATACAAGTCAAAGTAAATGATAGCGATAATTCACTTAAAACTTGTCACATGACTTTTAAAGTGTTTTTATTAATAAAGACTTCTCGGTGGTATTTGAATTGAACTCACATTCCCAAATTGGTTTGAATTTTATCTTATTTGCAATGTAAAGGAAGCTTTTCTTGGGGATATGGGTGATGTTATTGTTGTGAGCTCAAAGACTTCCGAATCTCTGGACGGATCCGTCCTCAAAGAACGGCCTGAAGATTCCAACGTCGAACCTGCGTCTCTCTCTCGAACGTGTTCTTCTTAGTTGTGCTACTTGGACTAATGACACAAAGAGCGATTGCTGGTGGTGGAAGGGCATTAAGTGTAATCGTACAAGCAGGAGGGTTATTGGTCTTTCCGTTGGTGTTGGGAACTTTAGAGAGCCTTCTCTCCTAAATCTTTCCGGGGAAATATACATCAGCTCATGGCTTCTTTGATCATGTTGAAGGTATTCACTTAAAATTATGTTAATCAAAAGGTTATAGTGCCTTTTCTGCATTACCTACTTACATATGTATATATCTTATTCTTGTATACTCTGTTAATTAACGAGATGTTTGTTTGCTGGTTATGAAAGCTTAAGATAATTAAAAAAACCTGGAGATTCTGGATCTCTCTTTCAATGCATTCACGAACAACATCTTTCCTTTTCTTAATGTTGCTACATCACTCCAAACTCTGTTTCTCAAGGGGAACAACATGACTGGCCCGTTTCCTATTAAAAGTGTGTTTTTTTTTCCATTCGTATTGAAGCATAACCTACTTATTGGTACATAGTTGTTGAATGGTCTATGCCACATTAAAGATCATTTTTTTACATATTAAATAAAAGTGTCTTACTGTTGGAGTTGGATTCCTTGATTAAACCTGTAACAAGAGAAAACTTCAGTTGCAGAGAAGAAGATGAATAATAGAGAAGAAGCAAAGCAAAGAGAAGTGGAGAAGAAGTTGTCAAGAAAGAGCAAGTCAACGACTAAGAAGAAGGAACACAAGTCAACAAGGAAAAGTTGGGCTTGAAGTGTTTGTTATAACAAGAAGGATAATGGGCCAACGGTTTGATTGACGCCCAAACTAGGTTGTGTGTTTTGTTAGTCTAAAGCATAGCTAAGGACAAGTATAATAAGTGTTGTAGCTGTTAAGGTTACTTGTGTAAGTGAATCTTAGGCTAATGATGTCTAGAAGTAAGGTGTACTTAGAAGTATGGTGCAAGTGTATGTGGTAAGTAGAGAAACCACTCTATATGTATGTTTGTTGTGCTGTAACAAAAATTAATCAATGTTATCAATGTAGAAAAATTAAGTGTTTCGCATGCTTCTCTCTAAAACAAATAGCTAAGAGAAGAAGAGAGAAAGAGTAAAACACTAAGAGACAAAGAGTGAAAGAGTTGGAACAAGAGAATGTTCCAACAAAGCAAGAAGTTCAACACTTACTCTGTGTCTCTTGGTCTTATGGCAGAGTTTGGTAGCCTGAAAAAGCTGAAAGCTGTGGATCTAAGTCTCAATGAATTTTCTAGCTTAATGGAATTGCAAGGCAAGCTTCCTTTTTTGGTATTCGTATTTTTGTTTTAAACGTACAGTACGATGACAATTATGTAATGTTCAATCTTTTGGCGTTTTTTATTTATTTCACAACTAAAGAACCTGAAAAACTTCGAATTGTTGAATCTGAGTGGAAATAGACTTAACAGCTCCGTGTTAGGTAACATAACCGTCACTGTTTTTTGTAGACATAAAATAACTACATGACAAATTATGAGTTGCTGAATATCAACTTGTGTATTAAGGTTCTAAAGACCCAAGTATTTATATAATCGTAGGGTCACTCTAAACCTAATAGGAAAAGGAAAGCATCTAGAATATAGAAAAGTATCTACAAAGATATATACGTAAACCATATACGATATATCAAATATATCGTAATACCTCCCCTCAAGTTGGAGCATGTAAGTTTTGAATGCCCAACTTGAAAAGAAAAGTATCAAACTCTTTACTTCCTAAAGCTTTAGTAAGAATGTCTTCAAGTTGATCCTTAGTCGAAACATGAGACGGTTTAAGAACTCCTTTGATAATCTAGTCTCTAATGAAGTGACATTCGAGCTCGATATGTTTCGTCCTTTCATGAAACACGGGATTGGGACTAATATGGATTGCAGGTTGACTATCACAGCGATGCGTCATCGGTTCATGGTGCTCGACTCCCATTTCTCTCAGCAATGATTTTAGCCATAGAAGCTCCTTTGTAATAGCAGCCATAGCACGATATTCTGCTTCAGAAGAAGAACAAGACACAGTATTTTGTTTCTTAGTCTTCCATGAAATTGGAGAGGAACCAAGCTGAACAATCCAACCAGTGAGTGAGCGGGCACGCAGCTCAATCAGAATCACACCAGCCAGTCAAATGGAATGAAGAAGCCACACGTAGGAGAATACCTTGTTCAAGTGTTCCTTTCAGATACCGAACCACCTTTAATGCAGCAAGCCAATGATCCTCTTTCGGTGCTTTCATAAACTGAGATAATATATGCACAGCGTATGTGAGGTCAGGTCCAGTAGCAAGAAGGTAAATGAGTCTTCCAACGAGACGTTAATACCGCTCAGGATCTGAAATGACGGGACCACTAGCAAAACCCAAGCAATGATTTTGATCAATAGGAGAGCCAGCAGGTTTACACCCAAGGAGACCAGCTTCAGTAACAATATCAGTAGCGTACTTACACTGACATAAGTAGTAACCTATAGGACTCCGAGCAACCTCAATCCCCAAAAAATATTTAAGAAACCCAAGATGCTTCATGTGAAAGCATGTAGAAAGATACTCCTTTAGTGATTGAATCGCTTCAGGAGAACTACCCGAGATAATCAGATCATCCACATACGCTAAGAGCCGAAGCGAAATGCCACGCTTAGAGTAAACAAAGAGAGAGTAGTCAGACCGAGATTGGGAAAAACCATACTTGAGAAGCGAATCTGTAGGCTTAGCTAACCAACATCGAGGAGCTTGTTTTAAGCCATATAATGATTTCCGAAGATGACATACTGATATTTAGATATTTTCACAAGTTTAAACCATCTTTTCTTGGATTGTTTTGGACATTTGACTCTCATTTAGGCATGTTTAGGATGCATATGCATTGCATTTTCTCTTATCAGGTTTTGGAGGGGTCACTTAAGAGTTTTGAACACAATTGGAGTGGAAAGAAGCTAGGAGGACATGAAACCAGACTAAGGAGGAGACTGAGAAGAGAGAAGGGCATTTTTGTTCACAGCGGCCAACCACAGCGGGGAGGCGAGGCCGCTGTGAACGTCTGTGAACGGCACAGCGGGGAGCCCGTGACCGCTGTGACCCGAAAAATTTCTGCACTTCTTGTTTTGACCAGACTTGACTTTTATCATACCCAACTTTTCTTGGGTCGGTCCAGTGTGTTGGAGAGGCCCAATTGTTTTTAGGATACAACTATAAATAGACATCTTAAGGGAATTAAAAACCCTAAGCTACCTAAGCATAGTTTTCTAATCTCTCTTTGTTCTTAGCTTAAACTCTTTGTAATTCTTGCATTAATCTAAGTTTTTCTCTTGATTTCTTTTTGTCTACTCTTCTTCTAACATGAATCTTCAAGGATTAGAGATAACTCTTGAGTTTTCATGACTTTTAGTGAGTAGACTCTTTTAGGATCTAAGGATGAGGTAGATTAGGGTGATTAGAGAGTTGATCCTTGGTGTTTAGGGATGAGAATGTTGATTCCTTTCATATTTAGTGTGCTTAATGCTTGATTAGTTTTGTTTAAGTTGATCTAGATTTTAGGGAGTTTCCCACCCACAAGGTGTTTGTTGAAATTCCTCAAATAACTAAATATGAGATTTACATGCTTAGCTCATGAGAGTGATTGTCTAAGGTGTTTATTGGTTGATTAGAACTGTTTCTTAATGCTTTCTGGTTGTCTTTTCACAAATGAGAGTTTGGTTTGATTAGGTAATTAGCAAAGGGATTAATACCATGAGAGTGGATTAGTCTTGCCTTGAGTTCTAAACCTAAGGATTAGCATTTGTTTGATTGTTTGAACATCATGGATTAGCTCTAGAGTCACCCAAAGTCATTGACCTCATCCTTGGATTCATTTTTAGTCTTGTTCATTGCATTTTGCTCTTTTTGTGTTTGATCATTTGTTGCATCTTGTTTAAATCAATTGTCTTTGCTTAATCCTTTCTTTGATTCATAGGTAGTTAGATACAAAAACCATATCATTGGCTTAGATTAGATAGTTTCATATAATCTTGGTGTTGTTAATCTTAACCCCTTTGGATTGATACCTCAAGTACTACAATGACATGATTACATGAGGAATTGAAGTTGATTGACTAAAATCTTTTATCACATACCCGAGTTTCATTAGGTGCCGCAAACCCTTGCAGAATCTTCATGTATACTTCCTCATGAAGGTCACCATGGAGGAAAACACTATGAACATCCATCTGATGAACCTCATAATTATGTTTAGCAGCATAATCCAGAAACACACGGACAGTCGTCATCTTGGCAACTGGAGAGAATGTATCAGCGTAGTCTACACCAGCTTTCTGTTTATTTCCACAAACAACTAACTGTGCTTTATAACGTTCAATGGTGCCATCTGATCGATACTTTATTGTGTAAACTCATTTACTGTTAAGAGCCTTCTTATTGGGTGGAGGATCTTGGACATCCCATGTATGTTGACTTTCAAGAGCATGAACTTCTGTTCCCATTGCCTCTTTAAAATTCTCATCAAGCATAGCCTCTAAAAATGTACGAGGTATATTATGGGAGGTGATTGATGCCAAGAAACTGCGATGCTTAACAAAAAATTTATCACATGATAAATAATCAGAGATAGGATACACCGAACCTGAGGTCTGATGAGGAAGAGGTGAAGTGGAGGGGAGAGAGAGAGAACTATCAACCATGACTGTATTCACCACGTAACCACGAAGCCGAGATGACTGAGCTTTTGGACGATGGCCCCGCCCCAACTGCTCTTCGACAACAGGCAGAACTGTAGACGCAACAGGCTAATGGAACTGTAGCGTCAACCACAGATGGAATAGGAGACTCAATCACTGGTGAGGCAGGTGAATCATCATCGCTAGTGGAGGAAGATGCAATAGAGGCTTCCTCAACATGAACAATTTTAGGTTCAATCGTGAGAGATGGAGCCACAGTATCACCAACCTCTAAGTCAGATTCATCTATATCAAAAGAGCCATCAAGTAACTCCGGTGGAGAAATAGGGACAGCAGCCGGTGCTATAGAAGAGGAAGAAGCAAATGGAAATTGATCTTCACAAAAGACGACATCCCGAGACGTAAACACGACTTCCTTCTCATGATCATATAACAACCATCCTTTCTTTCCTAAAGGATATCCCAAAAACACACACCTTCTGCTCCTAGTAGCAAACTTATCACCTTGATGATTTATATTGTGTGCATATGCTAAACAGCCAAACACACGAAGATGGTTGAAAGATGGAACACGACCATATAATTTTTCAAAAGGTGTTTTACCATGTAAGACTTGAGAAGGAGTTCGATTCATAAGGTAGACTGAAACCTTTACACATTCACTCCAATACTCAATGGGAGATGAGCTTGAAAACGCAGAGCCCGTGCCACATTCAATATGTGTCTGTGCTTGCGTTCGACTTTGTCATTCTGTTGCGGAGTATAAACACAGGAAGTCTCATGATGAATCCCGTGTTGTTGAAAAAATCGTGAAAGACATACGAACTCGGTACCATTATCACTCCATAGCGTCTTAACCTTCTTGTTAAACTGTGTATTGACTAATGCCAAAAACTCTTGGATATGACGTGATAGACTCGTTTTATCTGGTAAAAGATACACCCAGACTGCTCGGGAAAACTCATCAACAATAGTTAAGAAATAGCGTGATCCACAAAATGATGTAGTACGATACGGACCCCATAAATCGCAGTGAATTAAATCAAAAATTCCATTGACATGAGTAGAACTATCCGGAAAACATAGACGTGTTTGTTTAGCGCGGAAGCAAACATCACAATTCTTAAAAGACTCAATACCACTACTAACACCAGGAAGTAAACTAACAATCCAAGAAGACGGATGACCGAAACGACGATGCCATAAAACAGAATCTTCATGAACACTTGCATGCAGCGACTTCACAGTCTCAACATCGCAAAATCGATACACCCGTTCCAATCAGCGTCCTCGTAGTGTGGTCCTGTAACTCCAAAAGTTTATCCGTAATCTGTCCCACCAAATAATTATCAGTGACTAATTGTCCAAAAGAAATTAAGTTGATGTCAAATCCATCAACGAGATAAACATTATGGAGAACCAAGCGTGAATTCAAACGGACTGTCCCTTGCTTAGTAGAAGAAACAAGAGACCCGGCAGGCAATTTGACATAAACAGGAAAAGCAGAACAGACGTCCTCCAATAAGTCAGCCCGTCCAGTCATATGGTGTGTTGCACCAGTATCTAAGATCCACTCAATGTCATTGATCTTACCTCTTAAAGCCTCTGTCTTTAGTGCACCCACCATACGTTGAATAATCTTCCACTGCTCATCTGAAATCCCACTAAGACCTTGTCGATCATCGTCCGTAAGAACCACAGGTGCAGGAAGAGATGCCGAGTTTGCTCCTATGATCTGTGTACTGTTGGCACGAGGAGTTACACCACGACCACAACCAGAAGAGCCACGACCACGACCATACCATTCAGGGTAACCCACTACTTTAAAACAGGTGCTTCCTTCATGACCCATTCGACCACACGCACTGCACTTACGAGAGGGATCACGATTAGTAGGATGCAGCCCGGAACTTGCAGTCTGAGAAAAGCTTTGGCGAGGCACCGAAACGGATTGACGATTGTACGAAGAGGATGTGAGTTGGGAAGCAAAACTCATTACTGAAGTCTCTTGAACAACGTTGGACCGAATAGTCTCATAACCACTGTCTGATAAACGCTATCAAGATCCGGAAGAGGAGTTATAGCACAGATTTGAGAATGAATTACCCCATGGGCAGAGTCATCAAGACCAGAGAAAAAGTCGTGAACTCGCAAAATCTCACGTTCTTGTTCGTGGGCTGTGTTGAGGTCACACTCACACTTTCCACAATTGCACTGTTTTGAATTCATACACTCCCTAATGCAATCCCAGATATTGGTCAAACGGCCAAAATAATCATCAACCATAGACCCGTTTTGTTTGCAGGTAGCCAGGGAGTTGCGAAGCTGTTGAAAACGAGCTCCACTTTTTACCGAGAATCTTTTCTTGATTATATCCCACAGTTCCTTAGCCACTTCACAAGTTGAAATTGATGATCGAATCTTGGGTTCAATGGTTTGTTTTATCCATCCTACCAAGATATGATTGTTAGCAATCCAATCTTCAAGAGTCGAGGAATCAGCTGTAGGTTTCGGAATACTCCCATCAATAAAACCGAATTTCTTGCGTGAGCTGAGAGCCATACGCAAGTTGACTGCCCATTCATTGTAATTCGTACCGTTCAGCAACGAGGATGAAATTACTGCACCTGGATTGTCACCAGATGTTAGGTCATAGGGCGAGATAGTTCATCTCTTGAGTTCTGCAGTTGCGTCCCTGATAGACATCGTGTGCAGAAAGATTCGAAGAGAAAAAATATGTAGATGTAAGATGCTATGTTTTTAAGTATAGAAACAGAGACGTACAACAACAGCTCCGTTTTCGTGAGAAAGAACAGAGGCGGCGATCGTAATTGAAGAAGGAGCAGCTCTGTTTTCGTGAATGAAAAACAGAGGCGGCTCTAGAGTAAGAAGATCAAATCGAAACTCAAAGAATATTTGCTCAAGGTCAATAAAAGAATGAAAGTAATTGGATCAATGCTCTGATACCATGACAAATTATGAGTTGCTGAATATCAACTTGTGTATTAAGGTTCTAAAGACCCAAATATTTATACAATCGTAGGCTCATTCTAAACCTAATAGGAAAAGGAAAGCATCTAGAATATAGGAAAGTATCTACAAAGATATATATGTAAACCATATATACGATATATCAAATATATCGTAATACTATAACAGATTGAACTCGGTACATAATTGCTGAACTGGTCTATACCATCTCACAGATCATCATATGAACTTACTTTATTTCAAAACTAATGAATTTGCCTGAATTTGAACTGCTGAGTCTTGCTTGGAATAGTTTCAGCGGACCTATAGCAGGTGTGTTTGCTTCACCTCTACTATTATCTACGTGAACAACATAAGATTTTATGTATGAGAAGTGTCTCAATAATTCTCTTATTCTTCTCATTATGTTTTTGGTTTCAAAACTCATTTTGAAGCTGTTTGTGAAATGAAGAATCTGCGGGAACTTGATCTCAGTGAAAATTATTTTGTTGGCCAACTTCCTCTTTATGTAGGTAGCTTAAAAAAGCTACGGGTTCTTGATCTCTCATCCAACCAATTAAGTGGAAATCTACCATATAGTTTCAGTAGCCTTGACTCCCTCGAGTATTTGTCATTGTCAGATAACAACTTCACAGGGTTATTCTCGCTCAATCCACTCACTAACCTCACAAAGCTCAAGGTGCTTAAATTTTCGACAATATCTCATATGGTACAAGTAGAGATGGAGAGCACTTGGCATCCAAAATTTCAACTGAGTGTTGCTGTACTACGATCTTACAGCTTGGAGAATCCCTTCTTTTCTCGTATACCAAAAAAACTTGCGTCTAGTTGATCTATCAAGAAAGAGATTATCAGGAAACTCTCCTACCTGGCTGTTGGTGAATAATCCAGAACTTGAAGTCTTACAATTACAGAATAATTCATTCACAAACTTTCAGATGCCTACAATAATGCATCATTTATAGGTTTTGGATTTTTTAGCAAATGTGATACATACGAAGGAAGCCACCCTCCTATCATTTATCAGTATAAACGAAGGGGCCAAAAAGGTGTAGGGCCATGTACGGGAATCAGCCCATGAAGGGGAAAAATCTGAGGAGGGTGAGTCGTTTTTAGGGGAATAACGTCACTTTCACAAGGATCGTGTGCACATGGCTTGTCTGGGATCACGAGGAGAGCATGTGGACGAGGTGTGGCCTTGCGTATAAGTACGTACAGAAAAATAGAAAGTCGGTTACAAAAGATTGATCAACAAGTGTAGGGGAGAGAGAGAGACTCCTGTAATTTCTCTTTGTCATTTTGTACTCTATCAGTGATCAATCAAAGCGTATTATTCCTTAAAATCTCTGTTCTTTTACTTGAAAGCGTACAACGTATTATTTGGTATCAGAGCAGTGAGATTCTCGGGAAAAATGCCTCCGAAACATACCGAACAAGATCTGACGACGGAGCAGTTGCAACACCACACAGGACGCCTTACTACTCTGGAGCAGGGCATGGCGAGAGTGGAAACACTGGAGCAGACCGTGATGACGTTACAACACCAGCTGACCAGCGTATTCACGCGTTGGGAGCAGAAAGAACAGGAAAAGAAAGAAACAAAAAGATGCCTCCTTGAGCGGGCTAAGGGAAAAGCTCCTCAATAGGGGGAGACTTCAGCGGGGAACACGATCGGAGGGGAAACCGCGCCAACAGAGGGAGAGAAGAGCCAGATGGTGGTAAAAACTCCGATGGTGCGTAACGGTGGGAGATCGAACAGCCGCGAGGTAACTGAGCAAGGATCGAGTGAACCCGGTGGATTCCAGGACTGGCGGCACCAACCTTTGACCCGTTGTCTGGAACTACTGACCTTTTACGGCTCAGAAGCAGACAACTGGGTTCTCAAGGTTGAGCAATACTTTGAGCTTAATGAGTTCAACGAGGAAGAGAAACTCCGAGCCGTTCGAATGTGCTTCGACGGCGAAGCTCTGTTATGGTATAGGTGGGAACGGGACCGCGACCCATTTCTAAGCTGGAACCACTTAAAATATCGTGTCTTAGAACAGTGTACTCCACAACGAGGGACACCACAGCAGGAGAGAGGTTGCTGACCCTGCACCAAACCGGCACGGTGAGGGAGTTTTGCAGGGATTTTATCTCGCTGGCGACGAACGCACCGGAACTGACTGATACGGTGCTGGAGATGGCGTTTATGATTGGGCTGAAATCAAAAATCCGGGTGGGGGTTAAACTTTTTGAGCCCAGAACGTTGGAAAAGATGATGAGCACGACTAAAAAAGTTGAAGAATGGTCGACCGACGGTGAAGGCACGCCGGAGGGTTTAGGAGTGGGGAAACAAGTGAGACCCACGGTTGGGGGTTATCAAATGGGCCGAACCACGCCAAGCGGACCCTTTCCCCCGAAACTCAAACATTCTCCCGGCCCAGTAACGGCCCAACAAGGAACTGTAGGTCGTCCACCGCTCATAACAGGCTAAAACCTCCGTACCGCCGTCTCACTCCGGCTGAAGTGGCTAAGTGGCAGGCTGAAGGTCTGTGCTTCCGGTGTGACGAAAAGTTCCATGTGGGGGCACCGGTGCCGGAAAAATGAGGTGACAGCACTAATAGTTCACGAGGATGGTACAGATGAAGAAATATGTGCGGACCTGCTCAACGGAGCTCCGGCAATGGAGGAGGAGGAAGTAGTGGTAGCTGAGGTATCAAGCAATTCAGTGGTGGGACTAACCTCGCCGCTTACTATGAAGTTGAGAGAATAGATCAACGACGAGGAAGTCATCATGTTAATAGACAGTGGAACCTCGCACAATTTCATTTCTGAGAAATTAACCAAGCAACTGGGACTGAAACCGCGGGACACCACTCGTTACGGGGTCATGGTAGCAGGAGGAGTACAAGTCAAAAGAAGAGGTCTCTTCACAGACATAACTCTTACGATGCAAGACTGCACAGTCGTGACCACGTTTCTACCCTTGGAGATGGGAATCGCCGACGTCATCTTAAGAAAGCACTGGTTGGATACTTTTGGAAAGACCCGTGTGAACTGGAAGCTCCAACAGTTGAAGATCCCTATGGATAATGACTGGTTGGTTTTGCAGGGAGACGTGAGCCTCCATACAGCTACGGTGTCCTTGAAATCTCTGTGTAAAGCATTGGAACAGGAAGGAGAAGGAGTGATTGTGGAGTATGGAGGGGTACAAACGGTGTTGGATGAGGAACAGGAGGTTGTATCAGAAACGTGGTTGCAGATTATAGAAGCCCACAGTTCGGTGTTTGAGGAACCTACAGGGCTTCCACCTTCCAGAGGTAAAGAGCACAGCATCACTTTGAAATCAGGGGCAAGTCCTGTCAGTGTGAGACCATTCTGATACCCGCAAGCACAAAAAGCCGAGATTGAAAAGCAGATAGCCTCCATGCTCTCAGCGGGAATCATCTAAGAGAGTTGCAGTCTGTTTTCCAGTCTGGTTCTACTGGTTAAGAAGAAGTATGGGAGCTGGCGATTTTGCGTGGATTACCGAGCACTAAACAGAGTCACGGTGGCAGACAAGTATCCTATTCCTATGATCGATCAGCTTTTGGACGAGTTACACGGGGCTCAGGTCTTTTCCAAGCTCGATTTGAGGTCCAGAAATCACCAAATGTTAGTGAAAGGAGAGGAGGTGCCGAAAACAGCTCTTAGGACTCACGACGGACACTATGAGTTCTTGGTGATGCCCTTTGGTCTGTCTAATGCACTGGCAACCTTCCAGTCCTTGATGAATGAGGTATTCCGACCTTACCTGCGTAAATTTGTACTGGTGTTCTTTGATGATATTCTCGTGTACAGTCGAAAAGAGGAGGAACACAAGGAGCATCTGGCTGTGGTTCTGCGAGTCTTACAGCAACACCAGTTATACGCGAACAGAAAAAAATGCCAGTTTGGAAGTCTCAGAGTGGAGTATTTGGGTCATGTCATCTCGGCACAAGGCGTGGCAGCGGATACCGAAAAGATCAGAGCCATGGTGGGAACCACAGACCGTCAAAGAATTACGGGGATTTTTGGGTTTGACAGGGTACTACCACAAATTTGTGCAAGGATACGGTAGTATATCCAAGCCTCTTACCAGCCTGCTAAAAAAATATCAGTTTAAGTGGGGTGTGGAGGAGTCGAAGGCTTTCACTCAGCTCAAAACTGCCATGACCACAGTCCCCGTCTTAACCATGCCAGACTTTGATGCATTGTTTGTTGTCGAGTCCGATGCATCGGGATTGGTTTGGGAGCAGTATTGATGCAACATCAGAAACCGATCGCATTCTTCAGTCAAGCCGTCTCGGATAGGCGGAAGCTCAAGTCAGTTATGAAAGAGAATTGATGGCGATAGTGTTTGCAGTACAGAAAAGTAGAAGTCGGTTATCAAAAGATTGATCAACAAGTGTAGGGGAGAGAGAGAGACTCCTGTAATTTCTCTTTGTCATTTTGTACTCTATCAGTGATCAATCAAATCGTATTATTCCTTAAAATCTCTGTTCTTTTACTTTTGAAAGCGTACAACGTATAAAAATGATACTGGTGGAATGTTCTCTGATAATATTGGTCGTGCACTTCCGAATCTGGTACATGTTAATGCCTAAAGTAATAGGTTCCAAGGGAGTTTCCTTCATCTGTGGGCAAGATGAAGAACATTTTGTTCCTGGGCCTATCTTATAATACTTCTCTGAGAAGCTAATGAGAAGCTTTCTCATGGGTTGTTTTGAACTAAAATACTTGAAGCTCTCTCAGAACAAGTTTAGCAGTCATTTTCTTCCAAGAGGAACAAGCTTTTCTTCATTAGACGTGTTGAGAATAGAAAACAACTTATTCATAAGGAAGATCGGAGTTCGTTTGCTTAGCTCCACTAAGTTGTCAATGCTTGACATGTCCTACAATTGTTTCACTGGTGCTGTTCCAAGTTGGATATTTAGGTTATACCATTTGGATTTCTTGTTGCTATCAAACAATTTCTTGGAAGGTATGATACCACCTTCTTAATTTGTTGTTCAATTCACTTTTGGACCTCTCTGGAAACCTATTTTCTGGAGCCTTACCGTCGTCACATGTACAAGGTGGAATTTTATTCCTCGACAACAACAACTTCACAGGACCAATTCCAGACACATTTTTGGAAAGTGTCCAGATACTTTATCTGCGGAACAATAAACTTTTTGGGAGTATCCCAAGGTTTGTCAATACACAGGACAAAGTTTCTTTTGTTGAGGGGGGACAATTTAACAGGATCCATTCCAAGGAAGCTGTGTGATCTGAGCAATATCAGGCTTTTAGATCTATCAGGTAACAAGCTCAACAGCTTCAAACCTTCATGCCTCTATAAATCATCATTTTTAGGAGGTGGAAAGGAGGATATGGTTACCTACGGGCCAACTTCTTGTACACTGAGTTTTCTTTCTGAATATTATAAATCTACATTTTTAATAGAGGAGTTACAAGTATACTTCGCTGCCTATCAGGAAATTGAAATCAAATTTGCAATGAAGCAAAGGTATGAGTCCTATAGTCTTGGAGAATCTTAGTTGAGTGATTCTTATAGTCCTGAAGAATCTTGATTAACTGATTCTCATACTCATGCGTCTGTGTTCAGAAGTGGAATACTTGATTATATGTGTGGGATGAATCTATCAAACAATGAATTAAGTGGTGTTATTCAGAGCTTGGAGATCTCTTGAAACTACCAACGTTGAATCTATCTTACCATTTTTTGTTGAGTTCATACAATCCAGCTTCTCCAATCTGAAGGATATTGAAAGCCTTGATCTTTCTCACAACATGTTACATGGAAGCATTCCTTATCAGTTAATCAGCCTTGGATTTTACCTTATATGATGTTAAATATAAGTGTTATCATTCTCCAACAAAATAAGCTTAATTTCTCGTAAAAGCAAGAATTCAAAATTTAAAAGGGAAAGACGTCAATCTGTTTTTTCCTGTTTTCTTGTTTGTTTACTACCAAAAGATGACAGTATATAATACGATTTTGCAAAAATCAAAAGCTGAGAATGGGCTTTGGAAAGCATGAGAAGCTTGCATCAAATAAATGTCACATTTGCAGCCTCAGTCTCATCAATGGAAATCATGAAAGCCTGTAGAATGACACATTGCCAGTCTTTTGATTCTTACGGTGGACCAAGAAGGATGTGATATTTGCTTTGAAGATCCCAAAGGTAACAATGGCGTAACAGAGATAGCCAAGAGTGTGACCTTCGAAATTAGATAACAGTTGTATGTACACCAGGGTGGCTCAGAGGTTTGTTCGGTGAGGAAAGTGCTACTACCATGGTGTGATTTGTTTAGTTGTTTTACTCTTTTCTGTTATGAACAACGTACTATTGTTCGATAACACACCGCAATACAGAGTATCGACGATCCCAAACTCAGGATTCGCCTTACGCAATACAATGTATCAAGTACAGAATTTAGAGAATACAACTTCGATAAACCTCACTCACTCTCTTTACACTTATTTATAGACAAGGAATATAACAGCAACCCCTCTACTTCTCTCAGAGTCTTTGCTGATTTGCTTCTTAATCTTCCCTTCCTTCTCCACTAGCTCGTTCCCGCCTTTTGTAAACCCTCCAAGGCATAGCAATACCCCCATCGACAGAATTCAGTTTTCCCTCAAGCTGAAAGTTGGGAAACTGATGCTTCAAATCCTTAACCAATAACCATTGATTCTCATGAGCCGACAATCCCGTCCAAGACACTAATGCTTCCAAACGCCCATCTGCATTGTATCGAGTATCGACAATATCCTTTGGTTCAATGACAAACTCATCATCGGTGGACAACTGTGTAGGCAACACAGTCACCTCATGATTTGTACCCACCTGTGGCTTTAACTGAGAGACATGAAACACCGGGTGAATACGTGATGACGTAGCTAATTCCAATGTATAAGCGACTTGTCCAATGCGATCAACAATACGAAACAGACCATAATACTTAGCCGCTAACTTCTGAAAAAAGCGTTTAGCCACTGAAGATTGACGATATGGATGCAATTTCAAATAAACCATATCACCAACATCAAAAACAAGGTCTCTCCTGCTCTTATCCGCATTGCTCTTCATAATGTCCTGAGCTCTCTGCAACTTCTCACGAACTCGAATCAACATCTGATCACGTTCCTGCAACAATGATTCCAATGCCCCATTCCATGTAGATCCAGCTTCATATTGCAATAATGCTGGTGGCTCCCGACCATAAACTAACTGAAACGGAGTCATCTTCGTTGCCATATGATACAAAGTATTGTACGAAAGTTCTGCCCAACTTAAAAACTTGTACCAACGCTTCGGATGAATCGAAGTAAAGCAACGCAAATAAGTCTCTAAGCATCGATTCAAGACCTCTGTTTGCCCACCACTCTGTGGATGATACGCAGTGCTAAAACGAAGCTGTGTACCAGCCAACTTGAAAATTTCTTTCCAAAACTGACATTGATAAATGCGATCACGATCTGAGACCACCGACTTAGGAAACCCATGCAACTTCACAATTTCATGAACAAAGAGATTCACCACATCAATCGCCGTAAACGGATGACGAAGTCCCAAAAAATGTCTATACTTGGATAAGTAATCTACTACAACCAATATGACATTCTTTCCAAAAGACAACGGCAAGCCTTCAATAAAATCGAGTGATATATCTTCCCAGATACGAACTGGAATGGGCAAAGGCTGCAATAATCCTGCTGGCAGTAATGTAGAGTATTTGCTAGTCTGACAAACATGACACTCTGCTACATAACGAGCCACCACCTGACGCATCCCAGGCCAATAAAAATTCAGTTGTATCCGTTTAACCGTTTTCAAAACACCAGCATGACCTCCCTCCACACCGTCATGATACTCTCGCAAAATCAGTGGAATAAACTGAGATGCTTTAGGAATGACCAAACATCCCTTATAGAACAAACGTCCTTCCACTATCGAATACCCCACTTTCACCTCATTCCCTTCACGTAATAAACATAACATGTCTTGTATCTGATCACAAGTGTCAATTTCTGCCAACAAGTCCTGTAACTGTAATGTTGCTGGTGCCGTCACAACCAATATCGTATTCAACAACGAATGTGAATCCTCATGTACGATACATGACAAACCCATCAGCAGCTTTATTCTCCACTCCTGGTTTATAAACGATGTCAAATTCATAGCCCATCAGTTTGTGTAACCACTTCTGATATTCTAAATTTACTTCCTGCTGCTCCAGTAAGTATTTCAAACTTTTTTGATCTGTTCTGACCTGAAATTTCCTGTCCAACAGATAATGATGCCAACGTTGTACAGCCATTACAATAGCCATTAATTCCCTCTCATAGATCGACTTAAGGTGTTCTTTCTCTGTTAACCCGTAGCTGAAAAACGCGATAGGATTCTGACCTTGCATCAATACAGCTCACAATCTAAACCCCAAAGCATCTGTCTCAACCACAAATATTTCAGCATAATCTGGCAACGACAGAACAGGAGCCGTAACCATAGCACGCTTCAGACACTCAAACTCAGACTGGGCTTCAGCCGTCCACCGAAATTGGTGTTTCTTCAATAAAGACGTTAAAGGTTGGCAATCGACCCATATCCTCTGACAAATTTGCGATAATAGCCCGTTAATCCTAAGAATCCCCTCAGATCCTTCACAGATTTTGATGTTGGCCACAGTTCCATTGCTTGAGTCTTTTTTTTTATCTGTTGCTACTCCATCCACAGAAATGATGTGACCTATTCAGCTTGTGGTTGACCAAACGAGCATTTTTTTTATTAGCAAAAAATTGGTGATTGCGGAGAATCTGCAATACAGATGTCAAATGTATAGCATGTTGTTGCAAATCCTCACTGTAAACAAGGATATCATCAAAGAAGACCAAGACGTATTTGCGCAACAAATGCCTAAAAATCTCATTCATCAGAGCTTGAAAAGTGGCTGGGGCATTCGTCAGTCCAAAAGGCATTACTAAAAATTCGTAATGACCATCATGAGTACGAAAAGGCTGTCTTCTCGACATCTTTATCTAACATACGGATTTGATGATAACCCGAGCGTAAATCCAACTTTGAATACACAGCAGCTCCATCTAATTCATCCAATAACTGCTCAATGAACGGTATTGGAAATTTATCAGCAATGGTAGCTCGATTGAGTGCCCGGTAATCCACACAAAAATGGGAAGATCCATCTTTCTTCTTAACCAACAGAACCGAACTTGAATACGGACTATGGCTGACCCGAATTATTCCTGTCTGCAACATCTGAGCAACCATCAGTTCCATTTCCTCCTTCTATTTATGAGGATTTCTGTATGGCCTTACACTGATTGGATTTTTGCCATGCTTTAAGGTAATAGCATGTTCACGATCCCTTAACAGCGGTAACTGCGCAGGCACAACAAACACATCCTCAAAATCACTCAATATGGTTGTTAATGATTCTGGCACTGGTATGATATCTCCTACACTTTTCATCTCACGTGAAGGTTTCTCCATTTGCAACGACCTTAAAGACATTTTAGTACCATGCAAGGTTCGATCACTACATAACGTAACCAACTGTCCTTTATGCAGAAAAGTCAACACGTGAATATCCCAGTCCACTTGGCATTTACCCAAAGTTCTCAACCACTGAACCCCAAGTATAATATCGACACTGCCCAAGTCCAATGCGATAAAATCATTCACAAATTCCAAGGTTGCCACTCGGAAAGCGACCCATTTACAAATACGGAGTCCATGCACGGTCACCCCAGTTCCCAAACGTACTTCCAACTTATTGCTATGATGTACTTTTAGGCGAGGTCGCTTAACCAATTCTGGTGTAATATAGTTATGAGTTGCCCCACTATCCAACATGACAACCACCTGTAACTTGCCTACACCACCTCTTATCTTGGTAGTTGTATAAGATGGTAGGCCCAAAAATGCACTGAAAGAAAGTTCCATACAATCTGTGACTCCCTGAACCTCTTCCAGAGAATGGTAGAACTCCTCATCTGACAGTTCCACTTCACACCCATCAATTACAGTCATAACCTGCAGCTCCTTATTTGTGCAAACGTGACCATAGAAATGCTTTTCGTCGCATCAGAAACACTGCCCTTCTCGTTTACGACGAGCATATTCTGCTGGTGACAAATGCAATATGTACTTGCTAGCGAACTTTCCTGCTTGCAGGTTTTTTTTGAAAGAGGGTTTAACATTTGACTGAGTACCCTCCAACAACAGTTGTTTAGGCTTCCAATTGGACGTTGAATTGTACGTAGAGGATGATCTTAAGGGAAGAGATGTAGAGCTCCCTTTAGATGTATTCTGTCTTGCGCTTATCATTGCCTTACATTGCAGTCCATCTTGCATTTCTGGTTTGAGACCCCCCCCCTCCAATGAAAATTGCCTCCATCATCTCTTCATCGACTCCAGAGACTAGTGATGACAATTCTTCAAATTTTTGTACATATTCTTGTACAGATCCTAGCTGGCTGATCTCTGTCAAACATTGCTTTGGTGTACTGAGCTGAGGATTACCAAATCTTGCTATAATCCGTCTTTTTAAATCTGACCAACTCCGAAACTATAAGCGACGGTCTTCACCGTTAAACCAACTCAACACTTCGCCTTCTAGGCTCAATCCAATCAACTCCAGTTTCTGATGTTCTTGGTAAAGTCCTAGACGAAAGAAGTTTTCCATTCGATCAATCCAACCATGTGGTTGCTTCCCATAGAATATAGGCATTTATACTTTACGTACCAAACTCTCCTTATTCGGCAATAACTCCGACGATTTCCGCTGACCTAACATCGTATCACTAAGGCCAGGTTCCAAGGAAGAGTTATTTACCTGCACCGGCTGTTTTGATAGATTTCGAAACAGAGTTTGTTCGCCATCATCCATAGGTAAACGCCGATCCAAGATTTCCACCACCGATTGCATCATCACCTTCAATGACTCGATCGAGCGATCTGTCTTCTCCGTTTGTTTTTCCGCTTTGGATTCCGCTACAATCCGCCATTAAAGTAACGATTCCACTGAACCAGCTAACTGATTCACACGAGTGGCCAAATCACTCAAACTCAGCTCCGACGAGCTCGTCGCTTGCACCATCGCGCTTGTCAATCGAAACCGCACTCTCACCGCACCAATTTGTTATGAACAACGTACTATTGTTCGATAAAACACCGCAATACAGAGTATCCACGATCCCAAACTCAGGATTCGCCTTACGCAATACAATGTATCAAGTACAGAGTTTAGAGAATACAACTTCGATAAACCTCACACTCTCTCTCTTTACACATATTTATAGACAAGGAATATAACAGCAAACCCTCTACTTCTCTCCGAGTCTTTGCTGCTTTGCTTCTTAATCTTCCCTTCCTTCTCCACTAACTCGTTCCCGCCTTTTGTAAACCCTCCAAGGCATAGCATTGTCTTTTGGAACCATTGTTACGTTGCTCTGTGTCTGTTTGTTGTTTGTTCGGACCTTGATACCATTTATGAAACACAAGACTATTCACTGGAAAAAAATAATATATAATTCGATATTATGGGTGTTTTTTGCAAGACCTTAACTCGTCTTATCAAATAATTTTCAGAATCAGAAGATAAACATTTAATTTAAAATCAAAATTAAATCGAAACTAAATCGTATGATATATTTTTGAATCGTATGATATTTTTTTAATATTACCTAAATTTTAAACATAATCAAAACTTTCTTGTAAACATCATTTTAAAATATTAGATTTTATGGAAGAATATTTGATTAGATATTTCTATATATTAGATTAGTATAATTTATTTTATAATTATAGTTTTAAGTTAATTTTAATCTACTAAATTTATAGTTTAAAAATACAAATACAATAAAACAAAATTTACTGGAAAAAATTAGTTTTTAATTAAATGTTTGACGTTTTTGAATTCAATCATATATTTTTAATTGTATATATAACATATAAATTTTATATAATAAATTTATCATGTGCTAGTAACATCTTAAAATGTAAACAACCCATGATATCAATACCAGCCTTCTCATTTTCTAATTTTCTGTAAGTTCGCAGCTCTCAGAAATGCAATTGTTAAACTTTAGTAAGTTATCGTACATTCTCCATAATAAAATGTTGAGATAATTACAACTTCTTTTTTTTAATAGTCAACAAAGTATATATATATATATATACATGTGAAAATAGTCAACAGTGAATATATACAAGTAAATATATACAGACGAACCAAAATCTTAAAAGTAAAAATTGTGCAATCCCCAAAAAAATAAAGACAAAGGACTTGATTGGGGCGTACGATGGCCACTAGTATTTCCATCATATCATTAATATAAATCTCAGCATGACAAAATTACATTTTTTTTCTTGTTTTGTTATATAAAACAAAAACGAAAGAGAGTTAGTTTCGACTGAATCAAGGATCTCTTGCGAGAATGAGAAAATCACCATCTCTAATAAGAGCAACGTCGTCAATTTCGGCTCCTTCTCTTGTAAGTACTTTAGTTGGGACAAAATCCATCTTTTTCGCGCCAATTTCCAAAAGCTCTTCGATAGAGTTCGGCAACAATATTACTTTGCCACCCATTTCACCGTTTTGCGGCGAACTAATGGTGACTCTCGCCGGATAAAGCGCTCCTCCTCCTCCTAGTGAAACTGCAGGGCTTCTTGTACTCTCTCCCCCATCATCACCTGCACAAAACGAAAACGAAACCAAGTTGTTGAGTTTTGCCAAAGATCTCGAAACTGTGTCAAAGTGATGAAAATAAACAAAACAATGTAATGATCTTAGGGGATTAAGGTTAAGTTTTTATAGGTTTTAGTGTTTATTGGGTTTAGTTTTTATAGGGTTTAGTTTTAGACTATTATAAAGAATCTATATGACTTTTAAAACATCTCCACCGGTTGAAAAGCTGAAAGAAGTTTCTTAAAACATTTATATAAGTTAATGTTATTATACAATTAAATTTCTTTTTTTAAAAAAAATATATATGAAATTATTCATAATATAATATTTAGGTCCTCCTCTATACATGTGCTGGAAATGTATTTGCATAGGGACTAAACTCAATTTTTTTTTTGGACTTGTAAAAAATTTCAAATTATTTATTATTTTTTTCTATATACTAAACTTATAACAATAAAAAGAAAAATTATTAACTCAAAACAATAATTAGAGTCTATTAATTTTTTTTAGTCTTGAGTCCAATCTAATATTGAGCTGGATTTATATATTTGTTGGAGAGCGTTTTGAGAGATTCTAGTCTTACTCTTTCTCTTTTAACTTTTTATTTTTACTAAATTTTTAATTAATGAGATACTTATCTAAACTCTACTTTTATGATGTAAAAGTTTTTGAAAATATGGTTACTTGAAGAAAAAGCAACCAGTAATTAGAGAACAAATGGAGAGCGGAGGCGATTTACCAGAATTTGCAGCTGAAATAAATCCAAAGAGCGAGTTTTTGAAGTTACTGAGTTTCTTTCTCTGAGAAACCACAAGCTGGCCTCCCTCTTGCACAAGAGGAATCTCTCCTGAATGCATTGTAGGCTCACTGCTATACTTCATCAATGGCTTTCCCGTAACAGGAAACTCAGGTGTTCCAGGGACGTTTTGCGGTTTCTTCTCCACGGGCCTGTGATTATGAAACAATGTTTTGATGTCTTCATGGCCTTGATGCTCGGCAAGACCTCTAGGTGTCCAACCGTAAGAATCTGGCACGTCCAAATCAGCACCTTTGTCTAACAAGAACTTCACAATCTCGAGGTGTCCTTCTGAGACTGCTCTGTGTAAGGCTGTGGTTCCGTTTCCATCAGGGAGTGTGACATCACCACCGTACTTGATGATGTCTTTGAGAGCGTCTAGGCTGTTTTTCTCCACGGCTAAGCACGAGAAATAGCTCACTGATTCTAAGCTTAACGTTGCTCCGTTTTCTGCAAGGAGTTTAGCAATACCTTCGTGTCTCCCTATGATTGCTTCCCACAAGGGCACATTACCTTCTGAATCTGTAAAAACAATGAATGAGCCACAGATGGATTAGATTCACGTTCAATCAAACTACATGATTATAGTAGTGAGACATATTCGACTACTTACCTCTAATGTTAGGATCTGCTCCATGTTCAAGAAGTAAAACGACGCAATATTGGCTTTCTCTTGATGCTGCTATATGCTGAAGTATACAGAGAAACATAGAGAGTAAGCAACTTTGGATTTGGCACTAAAAGAATGATGATGGATTATATATACAAAGGAATAATGCTGCTTACCAGTGCGGTTCGACCGTTCTTGTCCATTTCATTAGGGTTTGAGCCTCGTCTTAGTAACTGATGCAGCAATAAATCATCTCCTCTGGATGCAGCAAAACACAAGCTGAGAGGTATATCCATTTTCCCTTGAGCCAACATGTGTTCTGTATCAGCCAAAATGCCTTTCATCACTGGATCTTCTGACTCTTTTAAATGCTGCAAAACCAAAAAAAACATATCTGTTATGGAACAAAACGTTGACACTCAAGACCAGTTTGGTTTGGTTACCAAGAACAAGAGGAAAGAACCCATTGAACAGAGAAAGAAAGAAAGAGAAATTTAGTACATACTTGAAGAAGATTATTCATGATAATTGCACCATCTCCTACGTTTGCCTGAACAAGATTCAATAATGTCGTACGGTTCAGACGAAGCAGCTGAGTCAGTCTCTTGGTCCGAACAGTAAATAGCTGCGGTCTGTAACATAGTACCCCAACTTCACCAAAAACATTTCCTCTCTGCGCTTCCTTAACAACCTGTAAAGAACACACAACAACCATTGACGAATATGTTTCACTTTTCCAATTGCAACGTTGTTAAAGAAGAACACAGTTAGATCTAAAGAAGACTTCAATTGTATAACAACGATTAGACTTGCCTGCTCCACTCCATTCACACGTGCAATAATTTCCTGCAGGATAGAGCAATGTGTAAGTAATAATACAAGAAGTCGATATATATCATTTGATATATGCCAAACACTTACAACAGCTCCTGTGACCAATATGTAAAAATCTGTTGGTGCTTCATTCTGCAAAATCACATCTTCTTTGGGAGGAAAATACTCTGCTTTCATTTCCGTGACCTACAAGACATGGTAAGTAAAGACTTGAAGAAAATGATTTAGGTCATAGAAAAGTTGACAATTGAGTTCATGCTCCACCAAAAACATACCAACTGGAAAAGAAGATCGTTGGATATTCCATGGAACAAGTAAATTTTGTCAACAACTTCATAGAACAGATAATGCGATATGCTTGAGCGAATAGCTTTAGGGAGTGAATCGATGATCTCTTGCTGCTGTAAGCCTTCTGAATCGGTTCTGTACCTCAAGCACAAATGAGCTACCATCTGATCTTGCAAACGTACTGGTAAGTTGTTCCTCTGACCAAACCCTGACGCGGCTTGGATGGTGTCTCTCTGAAACAATGCAAATGCAACAAGACTCATGAAACTCTTCACAAAAGTGCATAGAACATGTTTTATTTACTGTACTTACAAACTTTCTGGTGCGACTGGTCACGTGAACAACCAAGTTGGTCATATTACCAATTATATAAGCTGACAATCCAAGGTTAAACACCATGTAGAAAAGAATAAAAGTCATCTCTTTTGAGTTAACACCATGTATATCACCATAACCCGTTGTGGAGAATGTAGTTATAGACCAATACATAGCCGTGTTATACTGCACAGCGAGAAGAGACTGTTTCCAGTTTTCATCGGTTAACGCCATAAACGTCTTGGCAGGGTCAGGGTAATGAGCAGCGATCGAATATAAGAAGCAAGCACCACAATGAATCACGAAAAGAGTAACAAGAAGAAGCTTCGTGCATCGAACCCAAAAGTAACTGTATCTCCTATCTTTCTCTAACCTGGCGAAACAGTTACTGACTCTCCGAAGACGCCATAGACGTAGCATACTGAAAATCCCATATCCTTGTATACTCTCATGTAAGAAGCTCCCGAAACTTTCGTAAGGAAACGTAGACACGACGTCAAAAAGAAGCCATGTCGACGCGTATCTCCATGCAATTCTCTTTGGATCATCGATGAGGAGGTACGTTAACTTGTCAAGAAAGGCAACGAAGAATGTCAGGATTATATCGATGGCAAAAAAACCGTTGACGATGTTGTCGAGAATACTGAGAGGTGCTCTTGGCTTTTGTAAGAAACCGAATTCAAATGGCGACGCCCAAGCTGTGTAGAGCACCAAAAACACCAAAAACGTCTCCCACGCTCTGTAATTAAACAAATAAGCAGCTCTGTGAGTTATATATAATATGGTAATGTACATTGTCAATCACACACAAAGCCAAATGTAAAACTAAAACACACATGCATACATCAAACAGTGTGTAGCTAATCCATCCAAATATTAAATTAGCTTTACAATTTTGAAGAATTAAACCTATATTTCAATGGAAGATATAGATAAAAGGTGCAAAAAGAGGAATAAATTTGCCCTAATTTTCACGATAAAAAAAAAAAAACAAGAACAATCGAAACATATAGAAGAAGAGAAAATAGGACCTGTAGCGATGATCAAAAGGAGAGATGATGAAGCGACGGAGATTGACGTCACGTGAAGAACGAGAGGTGGCTCCGAGAGAAGGAAGAAGGCCTTTGCTAAGGCTGTATTGGCTCATTGTCCCGTCACGAGACAAATGGTCGGGCCCGTCATCATCATCCGCCTCCTTCGCTCTTCCTCCTCCTCCTCGGCCTCCTCCTTCGCCGTCATTTTCTCCCCAAAACCACACCTTCTTCTTCTTATCCATTGAGATATGGTTTTTCTCGAGATACGGTTTCACGTTCGATTGTGATTTTTGGGTTGTCGTAAAAGAGGAGACACAATCAAATAGGGTTTTGATCTTCTCCTCCTATTTCGCCGGTTTCTAATTTTCCTCTTTGTATATATATCTTTGTTACGTTCGTTTTCTTTCTTTTTTTTTTCCTCCTTTTGGGCCTGAGCTCGGAATTGGTATTTTCCCTCCTTGTTTTTCTCGCCACAAAAAATGGCAAGTAAAATTGGTCTACTCATTTCAAAAATCAAAATTAAAAAATTGGTACTGAAACAGAGTGACCAGATATTTAAATAAAACTATCAATGAATCTTACATTAACAAACAAACGAGCGATGGGATGTCCTCTGTTTTTATGCGGTTGCGCATAAGTATTCAAACTATTGCAAAGCAAGATGCTTATAGAAACGTGCAATACAAGTTAACTTCAAACATATCAAATCATCTTTTGTAACTCGTTTCAGCTCAAAGGAAAATAATGACTGGTTTGTCCATCATTAACAAAAATAGAGGAATCCTCTGTACTTCTGCGGAAAGATGCAGGAAACCAAAGAAACAGAGCATAGTCCAATTCAAGTGATTGCAAACAAATGAGTGAGAGAATCTACAAAGTAACCTACAATGAAGGGATGTAAATAATATTATTCTGAAATAGATAGACAATGCTGCAATTTATAGCCACGAGGAACACTCCCCAGAAGCTGAGACGGTTCAATAGTCCCATAGACTCCAACTTCACTCCTATCCAAAGCAATCATTCTACACCAAATCTCCTTCGTTTCACCATTAACACCACTATTCCACAACAACACCAACTTTCCATAGTATTTTGCCATTCCAACGGATGGAACCTTGTTGAGATGATTCAAACCCTTAACCATGCTCCATAGCCTCAGCTCAGAGTCATAACACATCAACCCCAATGTAGCGTAATAAACGTAGAGCACATTATCGATCACACACACCCGTTTTCCACCATATATAATTAGGCAACTCGAAACTCTCACAAGAATCATCTCTAGGATCGTAGCAAACAGTGACGGTTCCATATAACAACCAAACCTTCCTGTCTAATGAGACAGTGGCTGGCGGAATCCACAACCTTGGGCTTTCATCCTCAGGATTCGGCGCTTGTCCCCAAGTTTGCGTCTTTAGGTCAAATGACTCCACTTGAATCTCATCGCTTCTATAGCTTCCGATCAGATATATCTTACTTCCGACTAGGGATGTTAAAATGGGCTTCTTAAGTGGGTTTTAAATGTGCATTTAATCTAAATAAATGCCCATTTAGACCCATTTAGGTTATAAGGTTTAAATAAAAAAGCTCATATAAAACCCATTAACTAAATGGGTACCCGCGAAACCCATTAAATTTTTTTTTTTTTGCACTAAAAAAAGAAACTAAACGGGTTTAAATGGGTTTTAAAATTTTTTCGCGGGTCTAAATGGGTACGCGGGCCTAAATGGGTAACTCTAATAGACCTTAAATTAAATGGGTCTAAACGGGTTCGGGCTTTAAATAGGCTGAGTTTTAAATGGGGTGGGTCTAAATGGGTTGGGCTTACCCATTTCAACATCCCTGCTTCCGACTAACTCCAGGCTTTTGCACATTCGATTCACTTTCATACTTGGTCCTCGGCGCAACATGCAAGATTTGGTATCAAAGACTCACACGCTTAATGAAGAAATGTATGATCCGCAGATAAAGAAAATCTCTGAACCAATAGCGATGACTGAGGGGTTAGGCTCGTCTTGATAAGGAAACACGGGGTCGACGGTGAAGAACTGATTCTCAGCTCGTGGGAGAGTGTACCACTTTCGGCTCTGGGCGATATCGGTTTCTTCGATGAAGCAAATGTAGAGCGAATCTTTGCCGAGGAGAGACCGAATCTTGGGAATCTTCGGCGAATGAACAAGAAGTGGGAAGTTCTTGGAGACGCAAGAGATGATTGGGTATGAGCGTTTCGGCACGCGGGCTAAGATGCGGCAGTCGAGATCGTTCCGCAGAGTGGAAAACTGTGACGGCGACATTGGTGTGTCGTTTTCTCGCGGTGGCTTGTCGGCTTTAGAGGCGGCGAACATAGACATCATATTTAGTTATTAGAAGTTTGACTGAAAACTAACATAGACATCATATTTAGATACCCCTCTGGCTTATTATTTTTGGCTAAAACAAGTTTTAAAAACGTTTTAATTATATAATTTTTTTTATTTTGTTTAATTTGAAAATACAATGATAAATAGTTTGACCAATCATATAATATTGTAAAATGGTCACAAATATTAAATACATTTAATTTTTGTATAAAACTTATAAAAGAACTTATAAAAAATCAAATTTTTTTAAACATCTTATAAAATAACACATAAAAGTTTAGGTAAGTCGGTAAAAATTTCTTTTAATATTTTTATCTTTTTTAGGGCTTTTATTTTTGCTTTTTACGTTTCCAAAAGGCAAGTTAGAACTTATAATATTTAAAATTTAAGTTAGTATACACCAATTACTTTTTAACATATATATATATATATTAGAAAACAGAAATATTATGAAAATTAGTTAATAAAATATTGAAAAAATATTCTCATAAAAGAATTTCAGCTGGACCGAATTCCAAATTTTCGTTTAATATTTTCCTAATATTAAACTTTTGATAGTTCAAAATTTCTTAATATTAGTACATGTTTTCCTCAAGATTAGTTAATGGTTAAAATTTAGTAAAGTATAAAATACATCTATATTAATAAAACTATATAGTGGACTGTTATCTTTTATAGGAAAAGACTACAAATTCATACTAAATAATACTCTTTTAGCTCGTTTAAGTTTTAAAAAAAACCCCTTAAATTATTTTATTATTTTATTTTTTTTAATTTGAAAACACAATGATAAAAAGTTTCACCAATCATAAAAAAATATAAATTGTCATAAATGTTAAATACATACATTTTTTGTTTAAAAACTTATAAAAGATCTTATAAAATAAAACAAACAAATTTTTCTAAACATCTTATAAAATAAGACATAGAACTTATATAATTTTATGTTTTTAGTCTAGGTGATTTCTTGCGTTTTGTACTTGAAAGCTTTCTTTTTTTAAAAATTGATATTAAAAGAAATAATATCTATATTCATTGTATTCTTTTGTAGTTTGTTTTTATATTTTTTTCTTGATTTATTCTCATATTGGGACGGTGTAGTAAGTCTTGGGTACAATGTTTATTGCTACTAATGTTATTTGCTTTCTTTTGTTTTGTCTTTGTGTCATTTTGATGTTTTTAAATTGAGATACATATCTCTTTCCTTCATCATATTTTGATATTTTCTTTCTATCTAAAAAACAAAAATTGTAATATGACATTTAACACAATACACAAAAACAAGAAAATTTTATATATATATATATACTTTGAAATATATTTTGATGAGAACACTTTTATCCATAGTATGTAGAAGGGGTTTTTAAGGATTAATTAAAAATTGATATTAGTTAAATATTTTGAATCAAGTGATTAGTTCAATTCAAGAATTAAGACTAACAAATGGTGAAGACAATTGATTCAAAGTCATATTTGTATTCAATCCATCAACTCATGAATATTATTGAAATTCTTGATATAACTAGAGAATCTACTCAGGTATGGAAGAATCACTACAAGAAAAACGTTTATTGATAACGCGGAAAATATGCTATCTTATGTAATACGTAGTGAATTTATATCTGCTATGATTGCGGCAGCTATGGTAGATGTCCCACCTACGATAACATTAATTTTATCTGCTATAGTATGTTCATCTATAATAGCACTTTTAATGTTTTTATTTATTGTTTCATAGCATTAATTGAATGCCATTATTTAGTTGTTCATAGCAATTTATGAATTTTTACGATTGTTTCTGACAATTCAAATTGGGTGCTATGATAGATCACTATACAATAGCAAATATTTGTTGCGTTAATTTATGTTTTCATAGTGCTATCATATACAAGACTTAGTGCTATCTTAACATGCTATCATATGTAATATATATATAACCTGTAAATTTAAAATGAAACCATTTATAACATCTCAAAATATTCCAACATACCTAAAACACTTCCGCATCCAACATACCAAACACAATTCTGAAACCAACATATCAAAAACAATTCTGAATCCAACATACCAAACATTAAACATTTTGAATCCAAAATACATAAAGACTAGTCTTAACCTAAATTAAGCTAGCTGGACCAAAGTTGCTTCATCCCCTGCAATTAATAATGGACATTGTCTTATATCAGTTTTGCACATGAAAAACCAAAAACACAAGCATCAAAGTAAACAATACTTACCAAGTGACCAAGTGATCGGTTGGAGGATAGTCAATACATGACCAAGTGATCAATTGGCCATGCGATAAATGAACCAAGTGCATCTCTCATATACTCAATCTCATCTGATGTCCTCCAACCCGCTGCATCATCTACGTTGACTATTTCTATCCAAACTCGTGCAGCATTAGAACCCAAGCGAGCACAGTGTACACTTTGTTCTGGATCAATTGAATTCACCTTTCCTTCAGCAACAATCCGCTTCCTACCTTTGATATCCAGTAACTTACACTTCTGATTTTCCTGTATAGCTCCTTTTTTACGCTGACAAGTTGACCATATTAACCAATTACTACAGTAAAATGAGACATAACCATAATCAACTGTAGAACATATAAAATAAGTTACCAGAGATCTTCGAAGAGGGGACTGTGCAGCTGTTTGAGTTTCCACTGCATTAGATTTTGGAACTGTTGTTGGAGACTTCTCACATGATGCTGAGATTGGTTGCATATGCGACTTAGAACCTGTTGCTGTGGATTTTTTACTTGCTGATGCTGATCTTCCATGAGTTGGTTGCATATGCGATTTAGAACCTGTTGCTGTGGATTTTTGACTTGCTGATGCTGATTTTCCATGAGCTGTTTGAGTAGATGCAGAATTCTGAATAGGAGATAACCGACCTGTTCCATCTGGGTTGTTTTCAAAGACAACTTTGTTGAAAGGCCATGCTACAAAGGACATTAAACAGTCCTCTATGTATGTAACATCCATTGTAGGCCTCCATATGAATGTATTGGGTTCATGTACCCCATCAACAAACACTTTTACAGCCTTTGGTCCGAGTGAAAGTCCATTCACCAAAGCTTTATGATCTTGTGTGGTCCAACGGCCTTCAGCAACAACTACATCATCTTTAGACAGATCAAGTAGTTTGCATTTGTTCAAAGAATTGGTTCTTGTGCCCTGTTAAACGCATAAAACAATGTCAGTATTTTAAATCATCAACAATCTGTATAAACTTATTAATTAATGAACAAGTTGGAAACTTTACTAGTGGTGCCATGTCTTCTTCCTGAACCCCCTGTTCTAGACTAACACACTTCGTGGCAGGCCATGCAATCATATGCCCAACAGATTCTTCAATTGTGGACATTCCCATAGCATTTCTCCAAATGAATGCTTCTGGTACAGTGGCAGTCTCAACCAATACTTTATAATCTAAAGGACCTAAACGAATCCCATTCACAACATCCTCTGGATCAGTAGATATAATACGCCCCTCAGCAACATTCACATCCTCACCAGCCCAGTCAATCAAAATACACTTTGGTTGTGATTTTTTGTTAACACTCTATGCAAATTTAGAGTAGAAAAAAACAAGTCAGACTTTATAGTTATATAGAAATCAATTTCATGGATTATTAATCACTTACCCTTGCAGCAGATCTAGAGTTTTCACCAACTTCAGTTTCTTGTCCCTGTGACATGCAAGAAAAAATATCAACTTTTAATTTATGTTACAACCCAACAGCTCAATGTACAAAAAATATAAAAGTGCATTACCTGGTTCTGTAGTTTGACAATTTGATTTTCTAGCTCATTAACCCTGTTCTTGAGATGAATTTGATTCTTTTCCATTTCAACCATACACTTGTGTTTAACATGGAAACAAGCTAATTTGGTCTTAGTCATATTTCTCCCCATTGCCCTCATTCGACCGGGATTATCAGGTCCTAACAGTTCGACAAGTGTATCTTGTCCTTCATTTGTTTCACCAGAATTAACAAGTTCAGCTGCCTTTTTCTGAAAATTTAGTGAGTTACATATAAAAAAAAATAGTATAATCTAAATCTATATTCAATGACAAATTCACGATGTACATAACTTATAACTTACAATTTTTTCAGCTGCAACAGTATTCACTGGTGTCCCATCCTTTCTAGTACGCGATCTCACCCACACCTCGGTTCTTGTCACATCAGAAGGATCTGATTTCTCTTGTTTCTTTTGTTTCTAAGCAAATAAAAAAATAGATCATTCAAAATACTTTTTAAACTGATGAGAATTAACAACATAATTGCATTTGGCGTACCAATTCTTCAGTTAGTCTAATTATTCCTTTGCGACTAACAGTGTGTGGAATCTGTAGTTTCCTCCTATCCTTATAGCTGTCACTCACAACCTAACACATGATTATAGATATGTCATAATATATATCATAAACAAACATAAAACTTACTTAATTACTTCAAAAAATAATACCTTAAACTCAGGACTAGTTTTGATCTTGACAAATTTACGCCAAGCAGCTTCACTAACAATATTCTTAGGTCGCAGATCCATCCTATCTTTGAAACTCGTAGCTTCTAACTTCCCTAACCACTCGTGACTTGTATGACCTCCACAAACATCCCATCTGTTCAAGCAAGGCTTTCTTTTGGTAATCTTCTTCTAATGCAAACCTTGACTGCAATCAATCACATTTTAAGAAAAAAGCATTTAAACCTGGAAAGATTAAGTAAGTAGATGTCAAATTATAGAAAAGTTTACCTTGACAGATGTCCAGAGCATTGTCTTAATATCCCGAGGGACTTTTGGCCAACTTTCAATGTTAACAGGAACGTGTTCTCGCACCATTATACCAAGATACGTTGACAACTTAACAGACCCAGGACCATAATGTTCTCCCATGAAAGTGAAGCTAACCTGTAATCTGCTATTTGGATCCTTGGCGATGTCTCTCAACCTTGTTGGTCCTCGCTTTCTCTTACGTGTAGGTTTAGCTACATGATCGTGCTCGTCAGTCCCAACATTAAATCCAGGCTGAGCTTCTACAGGCTGCTCTTCTAAAGGATTCTGAGCTTCAACAGGCTGATCTTCTAAAGGATGATGAGCTTATACAGGCTGCTTTTCTAAAGGCTGCTTTTCTAAATGTTGCTCTTCTAAAGGCTGAACTTCTTCTAAAGGCTGCCTGTGTTGTAAGTTATGCTCAGGTGGTGGGTTTATTGTACCCAAGTATTCTGGCTCTTCAGAATCTTTCTTCTTTTTTCTCCCTCCACGTTTTGTTACTTTCTTTGGTCCTATGTCAACTCACCTGAAATAAATGAAAGAAAATAGGGTTAGTTAAACAATTACTAAGCAGTCATCAGATATAGCAAATGGAAACACAAATACAAATCAAACAATTACCAAGCAGTCAACAGACATAGCAAATAAAACAAGAATGTGACTGCCAAACAAACACAACTACAAATAAAATAATTACCAATCAGTCATCTGACATAGCAAATAAAACAACAAGAATGTAAATGACGAACAGACTCCATTTCAGACAAATATGCCTTCACAATCAGTTCAGGCATTTTCAGATTCATCCATGTGAACATCCATCTCCACATTTGATGGTAATGGTCCAATGTCTGCGATTCCATCATCCAAATCTTTATTATATCTTCTTGAAGAACCTCACATAACAACATGCCAACTTGATTCTGCGTCTTCCCTTAAGTAAAACACCTGCTTTGCTTGCGGTGCTAATATATATGGATCTTTTAAAAAGGAGACTTGACTATGATTCATGTTAACTAGTGTGAAATCATCTTCTATCTTAGCTCCATTACCCATTACTGTCCAGTGACAGCGGAAGAGAGGAACATAAAAAACATTAAAATCTAACAGTATGATGTCTATCACTCTGCCGTAGTAAGATACCAAATCAACCACTTGTGAAGTATCTTTCGCACTAGCCCTACAGACTGCTGTTGCCTCATAGAAAACCCCACTATTCTGATTTTTCCTATCAACTGAACTTGTATGAAACCGTTGACCATTCACTATGCAACCTGTATATGACCGTGCGATGTAACGAGGACCATAAGCCAACCATTTTAGAACTTCTCCATGTCTGTCTGAATCAAATGGTATCTACAAGAAATAAAATATAACAAATCAGACACATACACACAAAAACATGAAATAACAACAGAAAATAGTAGATTTGATGTAACTTGCCTGTTGTTTTAACCAAGATGCAAAATTCTCAGAATGCATAGCCCATAAAACTGATGCATCACGTCGGCATCTTCCATTGGTGTCTTGTAGATGTTGAAGGTGCTCACTTGTACAATATTAATAATAATAAGCTTAATCAGATACTTTATCATAAAACTGTAAATGATAAGAGAACAAGAACTGTATGGAACTTACTCGATATAAGGTTCGACGACAGCCATATTTTGGATGACAGCAAGATGAGCTATTTTCTTGTCCATTTCTGAGAGAGTTATGGAAGTGGCTGCGGATATAGGACGACCCTCTAGTATAGAACTATTCTCATAGTCAGTGTTTCTATCTAGTTTTTCCTGTACGTTTGTAGACTTCTTTAAGAATTCACTACAAAACCGGACGCATTCTTCAGCTAGATAACACTCAGCAATACACCCCTCTGGTCTTGCAGGATTTCTCACAAAGTCTTTCAGAACTTTCATATACCTTTCAAAAGGGTACATCCATCTAAAATGGACTGGTCCACCTAACCGAGCTTCCCTTCCTAGATGAACCGTCAAGTGAACCATGATATCAAAGAAACTTGGCGGAAAAAATCTTTCAAACATGCATATCGTTTCAACAACCTCATCTTCCATTACCGAAATCTGCTTCATATCAATTACTCGCTGACACAATTGGTTGTAGAATGCACATAAGCGTACAATTGCTAGCCTAGGACCTTTAGGTAACAAACCTTTAAGTGCGACTGGAAGGAGTTGTTGCATTAATACGTGGTAGTCGTGTGATTTCAGACCTGTCACTTTACAGTCGTCTAAAGATACGCCTCTTGCTATGTTTGAGCAGTAGCCATCTGGTCCTTTGAAATCAACAAGACGACTACATAATATTTTTTTCTCTTTCTTTGATAAAGACCAAGGAGCTGCAGGTAGATACGTTTTTCCCTTGAGTCCTAGGGTGCAAATCCTTTCTAATACCAAGATACTCCAGATCTTTACGGGCATTTAGACCATCCTTTGATTTCTTACAATGTAACACAGTAGAGAGAATACTTACAGCCACATTCCTTTCTACATGCATAACATCTAAGTTATGCCTGACAGGAAGATCCTAAAAAATACATAGAACAAATACAATAATTAACTCTAACGTTAAACAAAGTTTAATGAATAAAATTGAAAACTCAATAATATGGACGTTTAAACATACCTCCCAATATGGTAACTTGAAAAATATAGACCTTTTCTTCCATCTTGATAACTCATCCTCATCTACATTTACTTCGTCTTCTTCATCCTCTTCTGACTCACTTGATAATTCCTCTTCATCAGACTCCATACCATTACACTCAGTCTTTTTTCTCTTGCGTCCAGATCGTTTCAGATTTCCAAAGTCATTTTTGAAAATTTTCAGGTTTTGAGAAATTTCTTTTCCAGACAATATTCTTCCCTTTCTCCCTGGTTCAGTTTTTCCATCAAACCATGACTTCTTTAATCTGAAACGATGCGTTGCTGGCAGTCTCTTCCGATGGCACATATACACATGTTTTCGGCTGAACTTCAACCACAAACTGTCTGTATTTTTTCCACATAATGGATAGGCCATCTGACCCTTTACTTTGCAGCCTGCAAGATTCCCATAAGCCGGAAAGTCACTAATCGTCCAAAGCAGCATTGCCTTAAGATTAAAAGTTGATTTACTAAATGCGTCATATGTCGTCTCTCCATTGTTCCACAGATGATTTAGATCCTCTATGAGCGGCTCTAAGTATACATCAATGCTATTACCAGGATGTTGTGGTCCAGGTATCAACAATGTAAGCATGATGTTCTCATTCTTCATGCATAAGTCTGGTGGCAAATTATAGTTTACTAGCAAAACAGGCCAGCAACTATAGTTGTTTTTCTTCATGTTGAATGGATTAAATCCATCTGTGGAAAGACCAAGCCGAACATTTCTCTCTTCAGCTGCAAAGGAAGGATATTTCGCATTCATCTGATCCCATGTTACTGAATCCACAGGGTGGCGGAGTTTCCCATCGTTGCTCTTGTTACTATGATGCCACCTTAAGTCCTTAGCCATCTCCTCAGATCTAAACATTCTCTTCAGCCGTGGGATTATTGGAAAGTAGCGTAACACTTTCTGTGGAACAGCTTTCTTTACTTCACCATTAACCGTGTTCGTCTTCCATCTAGAAGATTTGCATTTAGGACATTTCTTGAGATCCTTGTACTTCTTTCTGAATAAGAAGCAATCATTAACACAAGCATGAATCTTCTGGTAGCCCATATCAAATGACTTAAAAAATTTCTTCACATCATATAGTGATGTGTGTAGCACATTGTCCTTCGGTAGCATCTCCGATAGTGTCTCCAAAAGATCATTGAAACTCTTGTCAGACCAGCCATTTTGTGTCTTAAGTCTGAATAGGGACACAATTGCTGAGTGTTTACTGTGATTCACATAACTTGGATATAAAGGTGTTGCAGCATCTGCAAGCTTTGCAAAGAAGTCATCTTCTTTCTTGTTCTCACAATCTGAAATCTCATCAGGTTCATCATCTCCAACAAAGTCGTCCTCCATGAACTCAGAAGCTTGATATAACTCATATATCTCATCCATTTGACTTAATTTACTGTCACCTTCAACCCCATAATTTAACTCTCCATGATGATACCAATCAGACCGCCGCTTATAATCCTGATCCATACCCCTTCTAACAAGATGGTCAACTACAACACTACCTATGTGACGATCTATATTACGACAGTCAATGCAAGGACATATAATCATATCACCATCTACCAAAGACGCAGACACAACTCGTACAAAATCTGAAGCCCCTCTTTGATAAGCTGGATCAGCTCTTCATTTAAGAATGAAGAGAAAAAAAAAATAAAAATAAAAGAAGAAAAAAAAAAATCTACAAACCCCTATTGAAAACTTAACATCTATATAATTAAATTTATTACCTGCAAAGATGCACCCAATCTTTGTCCAACATTATATGATCTAAGCTTAATTTAAAACCTTTAGTATCCTTAACATCATATTAGGACAGAGTTATTGAAAAAATCAGACACATAAAAAAATAACTCTGTAGTCTAAAACATTTCATACACAAATATACCTACGTTCTTTTAGAGCTAGAGAGAAACAACCATATCACATATATTAAATCAATATAAACAAACTCAAACACGAAACAGTATGTTTGAAACAACCTAACAGCATTAACAACAAACTAACAAGAAAAAAATAAACCAACAAAAGAGACAAAAAGAAAGAAGCTACTAACCTGTCCTGTCAATGGAGATAAATAAAATCTTTAAACTTCCATCAATGCACTCAGCAACACTTGCAAAACATAATTAGAGAAAGAGTATAAGTTTTAAAAGTCATATTACAGTTTGATCTTATATTAAAAATGATTTATATAGTCAAAGTAATGAAACTGCAGTACAAATAATCATCATAAGAGACAAAGAAATAAGCTATTAACCTGTCCTGTGATTAGAGATAAAGAAAAGCTTCAAAATTCTTTTAGTGCACTCAGCAACATTTGCAAAACATAATTAGAGAAATAGTTTAAGTTTTAAAAGTCATAAAAACGATTTATATATTCAAAGTAATGAAACTGCAGTACAAATAATCATCATAAGAGACAAAGAAAGAAGCTATTAACCTGTCCTGTGATTGGAGATAAAGAAAAGCTTCAAATTTCCTTTACTGCACTCATCAACACTAGCAAAACATAATTAGAGAAAGAGTATAAGTTTTAAAAGTCATAAAAACGATTTATATATTCAAAGTAATGAAAGTGCAGTACAAATAATCATCATAAGAGACAAAGAAAGAAGCTATTAACCTGTACTGTGATTGGAGATAAAGGAAAGCTTCAAAATTCTTTTATTGCACTGATCAACACCTGCAAAACATAAGTAGAGAAAGAGTATAAGATTAATAGTCATATTACTGTTTGATCTCATATAAAAACGAAATATATATTCAAACTTGCCTAATTCATATACAAAACCAAAGTACTGAAACCTCCAAGATACATAACCAAACTATAATCATCAAAAAATGTTCTTAAATGGTGGAGAAGCTTTGCTCGGATACACAAAATAAAACTCATATCTTAAACAGACTCATAACGTGTTTTACGAGCTTTTTAACAAGAAACTCAACTGGATTTGGTATGTCAATCAACCAGAGCCTGACCTCAAGGTACAAACTAAATCTTGTTACTCTAAAAGTGAGCCAATAAATGATCAATAAGATGCATCAACAAGCAGAAACCATCTGGATGCAATTTAATGTGAATAAACAAACTTGTATCCTAAGAGGACTTACCAAATGTAACAATCTGCTTCACAATTTCAACTAATTTTCTCAGAAAACAATAAAATACAGGAAGTGTGCATTTGAAAACTCTCTCAAGTATTGGCTCCCAATAATAACTGAAACTAATCCTTACAGCCAATCTCATGGATTCTTATAAATTGGTTCAAAGGAAACAAACAAAGAGAGCGATATTCTCAGATATAAGATAGTGAAAGTCCTTATATATTCACAACTTGAGCATTCTTACCTAAATTCCTAGTAGAAAATCTAAAGTGGTGAGTACTCACGAAATCTAGCAAAGAATAAACAACCAATGTTGTTAGTCAATGGCTTCTTTCCTTACTCACCAGTCAACTGGTTTCAAGGTCTTTGAGCAAACACATAAACACATAAACAGACTTGAGCTAAACAGATTTGAACAAATCTCTTGCATGTCAAAAAATAACTATTTATTGTTCCAATTTCAACAGGGAATCGAAAGACATAAACAGATTTGAGCTCCAATTATAGATTTAAGGGTTTCGACAACTGGGTAAAGTGAAAGAGAGAGAGAGAGAGAGAGAGAGAGAGAGAGAGAGAGAGAGAGAGAGAGAGAGAGAGAGAGAGAGAGAGAGAGAGAGAGAGAGAGAGAGAGAGAGAGAGAGAGAGAGAGAGAGAGAGAGAGAGAGAGAGAGAGAGAGAGAGAGAGAGAGAGAGAGAGAGAGAGAGAGAGAGAGAGTCGAATAAAATCACCTTCACTTGGGTCGACAGCGAGAGATTTGGAGCCGAGATTCTGAGATTAAGGCCGGCGGTGAATCAGAGAGCAGCGACGGCGAGAGATTCTGCTGGAATTGGGTCGACGGCGAGAGATTTGGAGATTTAAGGATTTCATTTTTTGTAAGTGTTAAACTCGAGTCGCGACTAAGTGTTTTAGGAAAAGGGGAAAGTCTTTGTCTTTTAGTAAATTTGGCTAAGTGTTTTGGCGGAATAAGTGATTTTACTTTCCCGCTTATTAAAACTCTATTATAGCGTTTATTAAATGCTATCATATGGTAAGCAAATTACAAACTCATCTTAGATAGTAAATTTGAAAATCGTGCTATTATTAGGTGCTATGAATATACGGTATTTTTGTAGTGAATAAAAACAACAATAGATCTCTAGGATCCTAGCAAATAGTGGCAGGCGGAATCCACGACACTCGCCTTAAATCTTTATGAATCCAAGTTTGCGTCTTTACGTCAAAGGACTCCGCTTGAATCTCATCGCTTCTATAGCCTCCTCCGATCACATATATCTTACTTCCGACTAAACCCACGATTTTGCACAATCAATTCACTTTCTTACTTGGTCCTCAGCAAAACATGTCAGATTTGGTATCAAAGACCCACATGCTTGATGAAGGAATGTATGATCCGCAGATAAATAAAATCTCTAAACCAATAGCGATGACTGAGGGGCTGGGCTCGTCTTCATAAGGAAACACGAGGTTGATGGTGACGAACTGATTCTTACTTCGTCGGAGAGTGAACCACTTTCGGGTTTGGGCGTGATTGGTTTCGTCGATGAAGCAAATGTAGAGAAAATCTTTGCTGAAGAGAGAAAGAATCTTGTGAATCTCCTGCGAACGAACAAGATGACGTAACTTCTTGGAGACGCAAGAGAGGATTTGGTATGAGCGTTTCGGCACGCGGGCTAAGATGCGCCAGGCGAGATCGTTCGACAGTGTGGAAAACAGTGACTGCGACATTGGTTTGTCGATATTTTGCGGTGGCTCGTCGGCGTTAGAGGCGGCTAGTGTATACATCATATTTAGTTATTAGAAGTTTGACTCAAACTGTTATCTTTTTTAGGACAAGACTAGAAGTTCTTACTAAATAGATACTCCTCTGGCTCCTTATTTTTAGCTAAAATATATATTTAGTTTAAAAAATCTTTTAGATTAGATGTAATTTTTATTATTTTAAAATGATAGATAGTTTAACTAATAATAAAAGTATTGTAGAATATAAATAGTTATAAAGATTAGATGCATTTAATTTTTTTTTATAGAAATTTGTAAAATATTTTATAAAAAAAACAAAAAAAAACTTCTTAAATATTTTACAAAATGGGACGTAGAAAATAAATGGTTTATGTAAAAACATTTCTTTCAATATTGTTATCTTTTGTCAGTTTTTATATATCTAATTCTTTTTTTTTTCATGTCAAGACAATTGATATTTATTTTAATTCCTTTATATTTTTAGTCTAAGTGAGTTCCTGTATTTTATACTCGAAATTTTTTTTTATTTTAAATTAAAATATTGTTTATTAAGAGATTGCTACCTTTATTTTGGATATTTTTATATTTTGGGAAGGTATTTTTATATTTTGGCTTGGTTTTGTTATGAACTATTGGTTTTGTCCGCGCCTGGCGCAGGTAAAACATGTGGCAAATAATCGTTAACTAGATTATGACCCGTCCTAAAGATGGGATTTGTTTTTATATATTTAATAATTTTTTAATAATATGTATTTGTAAATTTAGAAAATCAAAATTAAATCATTAATTTATTACAATATGTTAATATTAATTGATAATTTTGTTAATTAATGTTAATAATTTTTTTAAAAAATAGTTAATCAGAATGTCATTTTTGATAATTATTTAAGATGTATTTAAATGTATTAATTGTAGTTACTATTTTTTGTTAATATTTCTAGATTTATTATATATCTTAAGATTTGAAATCAAAGAATATCTTTATTGAAAGATTTTGATCGTATATATGGTTAGTATTTAGATTCCGAAAATTAAATTTAAGAATATATTTTGGTTTTTAAAATTAGGTATCTTTATTGATAGATTTTTAATATCACTTCTATTTTTTAATATTTATTCACATTTGTTCTTGCATATGGTATCACATTTGTAAATGACAATTTTATCCTTAATGAGACTTTTAAAAAATCAAATAGTATAAATGGCAAAAATCGTAATATAACATGGTACAAAATGTTTTTTCTATAATGTTTCCTGTTTTAATAGTATAGATATGTGTAATATAAAACTTAAGAACAACATAATAAAAAATAAATATTAATTGTATATAAAATTCTTTATACCTGCATAAAGCTTATAGTTATATCATTATTCATATTTTAATATTCTTATATTCATCAATTGCTGCATCAAAGAATTTTTTAAAAATATTATTATTAATTTCTGCAAGGATGCAGTATTCAAAATTAAATCATCGAGTAACATCATAAATAAAAAATTAAATAAAAAACTTTAAATTTGAAACCTCACGCATAAGAATCTTACTTCTTTCGACATTCATCGTCAAACCTTTTTTTTTTGTTTAAAAGCTTAATAAATAAATAAATAAATAATAAAATCAAAAAAAATCTGTGAAGCAATTTTTTCGTTCTGAACTAATCTATATTTTTATATTGATATAAATAAAAAATCTAAAATATATTTTTAGTATATTAAATATATGAAATTAAATTTTTCATTACGTGTACCAAAGAGTTTTTTTGCTATCTACACTTTTTACAATTAAATGATTCGTAGTTTTAATGTACAACAAACAATCTATATATATATATATATATATATATATACACAAAATAACCGGTTTTATTATATATTTTTTTATTTTTCAATTTTTTATAATTTTACACATAATAATAATGTTTATTTTATCTGAATTATTTAATTAATTTATACTTTTAGTTTATCTAAAGTATATAAATAATAATAAATGTTAAGTTTATCTAAACTATTATAACTAATCTATATTTTTAGTTTATCTAAACTATTCTAACTAATCTATATTTTTAGTTTATCTAAACTATCCTAACTAATCTATATTTTTTTACATCAATATAATTAAAAAATATAATATAAACTTAATTTTTCATTAAGTGTTGTAAAGACTTAAACCACTCTAACTCTTAACGTGAGAGTTCGGTTCGAGAAAATCGCTTCGCATATAATTGTATAGACTTACCAGTTCAAATTTAAATTGATATTTAGTTTTGATTTGATATTAAAAATTTGGATAAACGATTTTATTTTGTTGAAATGTAATATTATTTATAGAAAAAAAAAGAGGTTACAAACTTTGAGATTAACAAATAACTAAACCCAAAGGCATAAGTTTGAAAGGAGAGTTTTGGGGTCGTTGATGCCATCTCCCATTCCTGTCTCTCCACACTCAATACACTGTACCTTGAAATGCCATTGTAGCAAGCAGTGAGCCTATTTCTTAGCAGGGGGTGATGGTCCAATCTGGCTTTATTCTCGAGAACAAGGAACCTGTCACACAACATTGTCCAAATCATATGGAAGAATGGATAAGCAAAGAAAGATAATGTATTGTCCATCAGTCCATGCGACCTATAACGAACCTGAATTTTCAAAAAGTCCCCATATTAGCTTAAGTGAGAATACAAACGTGACATCTTTCAATCTCGGGATGCCTTGTCCACCTTATTTCTTAGGAATACATAGATCCTCCCATGCTACTTTTGCCTTTGTGATTGTACAAGGAGAGCCAGACCACAAAAATAAAACTGCACACGTCTGTCTATATTGTGAAGAGGCTATTATGGTAATCCAAATGCCGAGCACAAATTTTTTTTTTATGCTTGCTATCACCGATTCTATCAACTGCATATGAGAGCGACTTCCACGACCACGAAACAAAACGTGATCTAATCATGTCTATTAGGGGCTCATAATCCAATTTAGTCATACTTTTAGTGGTAAGAGGCAATCCCAAATACGTGATCGGAAGCTGTTCTAGGGGAAGACCAAGGGCTGAAGCTGTTTCTTGCAGATCGTTTCTTGTCTTTCACGCCATTTACAGAGCAGATTTGCTTATGTTATTGTCCAGGCCCGACTCCTGCTCAGATTGTTTGAGAACTTCAACGATATCATTCAGTGACTCTGCTGTACCATCAGTAAAAATTACTTTGCATCTGCAAAGCTCAGTGTCGGATACAGGCTGCGCACTTCCTGAAAGGCGTATCAAGAATTCGCCTTGCCCTTATTATTAAATAAAAAGCTTATTAACTATCGACGAGATGAATAGAATGACATCGTTTATCTATCCCGGATAAATGGTAAAGTCCGAAACAGATTTAAGGAATATTCTAAAGAATATCCACTTCTCCTGAAATATTGGTGTCGGCCGGCTAATCAAGAAAAGATAGGCATTGGACATTTTCGAGGATTGAGGTCGGCGTCTAAGGATTATAAAGAGGAAGGGAATTTCACATAGAAAGTCATGGGAAAAAAGGGAGAAAAACCAAATTATAGAAGATCCAGAACCTAAAACTAGTTTTCTAAGAAAAACTTTATTACTTTCTCCGTAATTCACCAATCATCTTTATACATCAATAAAATTCCTTCGATCTTGCTCAAAACTCACAAACTTTACTTGAGTTATATTCAGCACGAAGTAATAGTTCAACAATTGGCGCCGTCTGTGGGGATCCTTGAGAAAGAAAAATTAAAACACTAAAAGATGGTTAACACACCGCCTCTGGAAGACACCAACGAGGCCAACCCTGTGGGAACACCAGTTACGCCTCCTCCTCCTGATCCAATCACGGTCATACAAAACATGATGAACGATCTCACTCAAAAACTCGATCGACGTCTTGATGGATTCGAAGCAAATCAGGCCACTCAACGCGCCGAGCGGGAGAAACTAGGGGCATCTCAGGTAGATACCGAAGGACCTTATACCTCGGGACGGCGAATAACCATCGTCAATAACTTATTTGGAATCACCCCACAAGTTGATCGCACGGAAACCACAGCCGCGGCGAATACAACTGCGGAACCAACCAATCAAACCGCAACAGCAGCAATACGACGAATCAGGTCTGAAGTCAGAATCCCAGAAACCGTTCCTAGTAGGAGCGCCGAGCTCGAATTGGTGTATAAACGGCTCAATGATATTGGATCCCAAATTCATCGAGCTACCAGCTCAGCACCCGAGTTAGACCGAGTCCTGGAGCAAACAAGGAAAACACCGTTTTGCCTCAAAAGTCACGAACGTGTCTTTACGCGACCATGGGAAGATAAAAGTCACATCTACTTTTTGCGGCAACGCGGATCCTCAACGTCATCTTCTGGCATTCGAGATCGCTATGGCCAGGGCACGTTTTTCCGAAAAGGAACGGGATGCAGCTTTTTGCCAATATTTCGTCGAGTCCCTCGGAGGAGCCGCCTTAAACTGGTTTTCTCGCCTTGCTCCCAGCTCGATAAACAGTTTCGACAAACTTTCAGCGGCCTTCCTAAAACATTATTCGATGTTCATCGTTCAAGGAGCTACCAGCGCCGACCTCTGGGCATGTGTTCAAGACGAAAACGAAACCCTCCGCTCTTACATAGATCGTTTCAGAATCGTCATCTCCTGCATCGATGTTCCAGATACAATTTCTTTAGTCGCCCTCCGACGTGGGACGAAACCTGGCATCGAACTATGGAAAGATTTGAAGCTCAACGAGCCCCGCAATCTGGAAGACGTCCTCCATCGTTCAGTTTTATACGCCTGGCTTGAAGAAGAACGAGCTGCATATGCCAAGAAGAAAACCCCGGCCGCAAAAGAAAAAACACGCGAAGTTCATCAAGTGCCACGTCAACATTACGATCAAGAAGACAAAAAAAGCGTCAAACTACTACGTGGCAGATCACCCAAAAAATTGGAACAAGTACGTTCGATCGGAAGAAAACCAGGTCTTTCGAAAGGAAGAACCACACAATCCAGAACTGTATTGTATCTACCATAAGCAGACGGGTCACGATATGTATACATGCCAGCATTTGCAAAGGCACCTCTTTGCAGAATACAAAAAAAGGAAACATCGATCTCTCGGGACGCAATCAGGAGACGATAGACAAGCCCACCGAGATAAAAAACAGACGACAAAACCAAAAGAAGATGAAAGTCGAGAACAAAGATCGGAAAGAAGGGATCGCCGAGCAGACGATGATTCAAATAAAGGAAATCGCGATCGAGATGAAAATCTTCCGCTCCCGGAAGCACCACGACGAAAAATAAATATGATTATGAGAGGGCTCATCGACTGCAACGATTCCGTCCGATCAGTCCAACGCCATGAACGTCGGGCAGCAAGCGCTTCGAGGTGGAAAGAACCCGTCGAAGACGACGAACAAATCACATTTACATCAAAAGATACAATCGGGCTGGGTATGCCTCATAACGATCCATTGGTCGTCGAACTATCTATCAATAACAACACCGATATCGGTCGAATTCTCATAGATACTGGCAGCTCGGTCGACTTAATTTTCAAGGAAACTCTCCGGCGAATGAAGATCAGAGACGATCAAATTAAGATATCACCAAATCTACTCACCGGGTTCACCAGCGAATTCACAACAACAATTGGGACGATCAAACTACCAGTTCAGGTCGGCGGAGTAACAAAGTGGGTAAAATTTGATGTGATCGATCGACCGGCCATCTACAACGCCATCCTTGGGACCCCGTGTATTCATTCAATGAAGGTCATCACCTCAATGTATCACTAATGCATCAAGTTCCCAAATGGAGATGGGATCTATACACTACGAGGTAGTCAAAAGATCGCCAGATCTTGTTTAGTCACTGAGCTAAAAATGCGCAGATCAACTGCTTGTGTCATCGGCGAAAACGGCTCTGAATTACCACCATCACCTTACGAGAAGCCGAAACGTGACCTCGTCGTCCAAATCAATGTTGACGTTGATCACCCAGAGCGATGTGTTGGAATAGGGTCAGATCTCTTGGCGACTTTCACAGAAGAGCTCGTCAAATTCCTAGGCAACAATAAAACAACATGTGCATGGAGTATAAGTGACATGAAGGGAATCGATCCAAAGATAATCAGCCACGAACTTAACATTGATCCCACGTTTAAACCCATAAAACAGAAACGACGAAAACTCGGCGTTGAGCGAGCTCAAGCAGTAAACGACGAGTGGAGAAACTTCTTCGAGCAGGATCCATCTCCGAGGTAAAGTATTCGGACTGGCTAGCAAACCCAGTGGTAGTCAAAAAGAAGAACGGCAAGTGGCGCGTATGCGTCGATTTCACCGATCTCAACAAAGCTTGTCCAAATGATAGTTTTCCTCTACCACATATCGACCGCCTCGCTGAAGCAACCGCGGGAAATCAACTCCTATCATTCATGGACGTTTTCTCCGGCTACAACCAGATCTTCATGCATCCCAATGACCGTGAGAAAACGGCGTTCATAACAGACCGCAGCACATACTGTTATAAAGTGATGCCCTTTGGACTCAAGAATGCCGGTGACACTTATCAACGGCTGGTAAACCGAATGTTTTCGGATCAGCTCGGCCATATGATGGAAGTTTACATAGATGACATGCTGGTCAAATCAACGGTTGCTGATTCTCACATCGATGATTTACGCCAATGCTTCGACATCCTAAATTCCTATGGTATGAAGCTCAATCCAACAAAGTGCACGTTCGCAGTAACCTCTGGAGAATTCCTGGGCTATTTGGTCACTCAGCGAGGAATCAAAGCGAACCCAAAGCAAATCTCGGCAATCTTGGAACTACCATCTCCAAAGAACACTCGCGAAGTTCAACGCCTCACTGGTCGGATCGCCACCCTCAGCCGTTTCATATCTCGATCAACGGACAAATGTCTTCCTTTCTATCAGCTCCTTCGCGGCAACAAGCGATTCGAATGGGACGAAAGGTGTGAATCCTCTTTCCACGAACTGAAGATTTATCTTTCAACACCCCCAATTCTTGCCAAACCAGAAGACGACGAATGTTTCTATCTCTACATCACCATATCATCAACAGCGGTCAGCGGAGTCCTTGTACGAGAAGACCGAGGCGAGCAAAAGCCAATATTTTACGTCAGCCAAACAATGGACGGCGCAGAGACCCGATATCCCACTCTTGAGAAGTTGGCGCTCGCCATTGTCGTAGCGGCAAGAAAGCTTCGCCCTTATTTCCAGTCACATACTATTCACGTCCTCAGCAATCAACCACTTCGGACTATCCTACACAGTCCAAGTCAATCCGGGCGAATGGCGCGTTGGGCCGTCGAACTCTCTGAGTATGACATCGAATACAAAAACCGTGTCAGCGCCAAGGCTCAGGTTCTCGCCGATTTTCTAACTGAACTACCTCCGGAGCTCATCGATCAAACTCTTCAGCCTCCACCAAAATGGAACCTTCACGTTGATGGATCTTCATGCCAGCAAGGTTCTAGAGTCGGTATCAAACTTGAATCACCGACTGGAGAAATTCTCGAGCAATCATTTCGCCTAGATTTCCCCGCGTCCAACAACGATCCAACAACGAGGCCGAATACGAAGCGTTAATCGCGGGACTTCGCCTCACCAAAAGCATCGATGTTCAGCACCTCCAAGCATAATGTGATTCTCAGCTCGTCGCAAATCAATTTGATGGCACATATGAAGCCCGCAACGAGCGAATGGATGCTTCTCTCAAGGTCGTCAAAAACCTTGCAATAGAGTTCGAAACATTCGACCTTACAAGGATACCTCGGAAAGAAAACATGACGGCAGATGCCTTAGCGACCATCGGCTCGGCTACGGACTCGGATCTCAGGCGATTGATCCCGATTGCTAGTATCCCAACACCAAGTATTGAGTTGTCTAAGGGTTTCTGCGCGGTGATCCTAGACGAAGAAGAACCTACTAAGCAAATAGAGGTAATGGAAAACGGGCCGGACTGGCGCCAAGAGTTACGTCTTTATATCGCCGATGGAGAAACTCCAGAAGACAGATGGGCAGCTCGTCGCCTCAAAGCCCGAGCTGCACGTTACACTTTAATCGATGGCAATCTATTTCGATGGAGCACCACAGGAGCACTTCTCACCTGCCTCAGCGGAGACGAAACACGTCGCGTTATAACAGAAACACATGATGGCGCAGGAGGGAATCATTCCGGAGGCCGAGCTCTAGCCCTCAAAATCAAGAAGCACGGCTTTTATTGGCCAACAATGATCGCAGATTGCGAACAATACGCGTTGAAGTGTGAAAAATGTCTACGACATGAACCGATGATCAATATGCCAACCGAACTCCATACGACGTCTTCACCACCGTATCCATTCATGCGGTGGGAAATGGACATCGTCGGTCCTCTTCCCGCTTCACGACAATGTAAGTTCCTGCTAATCATGACAGATTACTTCACCAAATGGGTCGAAGCCAAGGCCTTCGCAGCTATAAAAGATGTCGACGTTCAGAACTTCATTTGGAAATACATCATTTGTCGCCACGGCCTTCCACATGAAATCGTAACGGATAATGGATCGCAATTCATTTCCAATTGGTTCAAATGATTCTGCTCAAAATGGAACATTCGACTTAGCAAATCGACTCCTCGATATCCCCAAGGAAACGGACAAGCCGAGGCGACCAACAAAACCATATTGGACTGTCTAAAAAGCGGCTTGAAGCAAAAAAAAGGACTTTGGGCAGACGAACTCGACGGCCTCTTATGGTCACTTCGCACAACACCACGATGTGCTACTGGAAAAACACCATTTTCATTAGCATATGGGTGGGAGGCCATGGTTCCTGCCGAGGTCAACGTCCCAAGTCTCCGTTGCACCATGATGCCTCAACATCCTAAAATTAACGACGTAATGCTCATCCACAACCTCGACACTATCGAAGAAACGCGGGATCAAGCTCTCCTCCGAATGCAAAACTATCAGCAGCAAGCAGCTCGCTATTACAACAAGAAAGTTCGGCAGCGTCACTTTGATGAGGGCGACCTTGTCATTCGAAAAGTCTTTGAGAACACCAAAGAATTGTGTGCTGGAAAGCTCGGAGCTTCTTGGGAAGGACTGTACATCATCTCCAAAGTTGTACGACCCGGAGTCTGCGAACTAACGTCTATGGAAGGCGAAGCAGTCCCGCGCTTGTGGAATGCTCACAACCTCAAAATGTTCTATTACTAATCTATTATTTAGTAGTTTAGTCGCTGAGTAATCGCCTAAATAAATTTAAAAAAAAAAAGAAAAAAAAAAGAAAAAGATAGTTACTCATACTATGTAATCGAACTACGAATGGCTTGATCCTCCTTTTGGGGTACGTAGACAGCCTGTAAAAGGGTTCAGCTATACATCAATAAAAAAACTTTCCCTTAAAGCTCTTAGCTACTTTTTCACATCGGCGTCCTGACCAGACGACTGATAATAGTATTCTCACGAATACAGTGGTGAAATAATCCACAACTTTTAAAGCCGGGTTCGCCCGCAAACCTCGAAGTTATACACGATCCCCGAACTAAGTTCGCATCGGTATTCAACTTAGAGCGTAGATTTTATCGATTGGAACGCTCCATGCTGAGTTGATCTCATGGACTATCTTTCGGTTATAAGCCGAGCTGACATAAGCCTTCACGGCAAGCAGATGTAAGCCTCGCACCTCGGACATTTGGTCAAACTTGAAATATCAAGAGGATGATCAATCCGATCGGACTGACTCGCTATCAAGCACACTACTTAGTTCCAAGAATCCTAAACTTTGAAGAAAACATAAATAAAAGCGACTATTATTTATGCAAAGAGATTCTGAAGAAAAAAATATTTTCATTGATTTAAGGACTACAAGATAAAAAAAAAAAACAACAACGTCGAAGCCCACAAACCTCAGGCTTCAACAGAAAGGAGAAAGCGAAAATTTAAAATATTAAGAGGCTGCCTTGGCGTTTTCTTGATCCTGATCCCCAACCGGATCAGCTCGTTCACCTTCCACTTCAGTATGCACACCAGTGGCTTCCGAATCCGGTCTAGATGATGAAGGTCTCGCCACAGTGTAACAAGTAAGATATGCATCGAGTTCACCCTCGGCAAAGGTGATCTTGTCAATCTTCTCTGCCTCGGTTTCCCAGATCGCCTCGTCGACCTTGAGCTTGGAGATCATCTCTTCCGGGATTTTCCAGCCTTTGTTCTGAAGAACTTCAAGAGAGGCAAGTGTCCCTTCCACCTGCGCGGCCATCGAAAGCACCTTCTCGACCTTCGCGCGCGGAGCCACATAGCTTTTAACTTGGTCAATGAGACCGGCGAAATCACGGACAATCTTTACATGTTCATTTAGAACATGCTCATCCCGGGACTTCCGAAACCTTTTTTTCTCAGAGGAAAGACGCTTCTCGGTTTTCCTCTTTCGGGCAATCGCGCTCTCCGCTCTAGCCTCGGCGTAAATGAGCTGGCCCTCAGCCTATTTATCTCTTTGTCTTTCTCCTCGGCGATTTTCTTCTTCTCTTCCTCAAATTTAAGCTTTTCAGCTCGAAGAGCTTCCACCTCGGCAGACTTTTCCTGTTCAGCTGTCTGAGTTTTCTTCAACTCACGATCATACTTTCCAATCAGGGAAGTGGCACCGTTCATGGCACGGACTTGCTCGGTGGCATAGTTCTCATACCAATCATAGAAGAAAAGCTCTTCAGGCTCCGGTTTCGCCATAGGCCTCGACTTGGTTCTCCACACGAAGCTAGCACAGGAGTTTGGATCAGTCGCCATGGGCTCGAAGCCATTGTAATGGAACTCAAACCCAGAGGGGTTCAGCCTTGTAACCTTTCTGATCTTTCCGGGTGGGCCCTCGGTTTGCTCTTCCTCTACACCAGCAGCTTGAGCATGAGTTTCGGCCTCGTCTCTATTAGCTTGATCTTCAGGCGCGGCATCATCTCCAGCAGATGGATTATTTCCAAGCGTCTCAATCTCGGTTTGCTCTTCGGTGGGACCATCTCCTCTGTCCTCGCCGAGATCAGTCGTGACGTTTTCTTCGCCCACGAAAACAGGAGATCCTGTTGTTTCGAAATGAGGGGCCTCGGCCTCCCTGACGGTTTCTTCCGGAATCATGGGTGCATTACTTGGCCCGGCGCCAACAGAATCCTGAAGAACGTTAGCATAGCTGTCAAATTTTCTCTTCTGAAGACCCATCTTCGATTTAGACAACGATGCAGAAGTTCTTTGATTCCGTTTGATCGCTGCGGCTACTCGTTCCGCGGAAATGTCTGGCCACGTCTGATGACTGATCCTGGTAAAAGCCTTGACAATGTCGGAAAAATCTTCTGGAAGAGGAGCGCCGAAGAACGGTTTATCTGCAGAAGAATTCAGGTGTTAATAATAACAATAATAGGCCAAAGAAAGTGACTTCACAAAAAATACCGATAGCCAAGCTCCAGTCGCTTTGAATCTCGATTTCCGGGTCGGCCACCGAGAAGTCGTTTTGCTTCACAAAGAAGTATCGCTTCCTCCAGTCGTATACTTTGCTTTTCACACCGCCAGTGATGATGCTGAACTTAGGCTTCACTTGTAGATAAAAGCAACCAAAGCCCGAAGAACCCTTCTTCCCGGCACTTTTAATCGAAGTCATCTCTTCGAAAATCATACAGTTAAGGGGAAGCCCATTTTCTGAAGCCAAAGTCATCAGCCGGACCATGTGACGAACCGCGGCATGAGTTAATTGCGTCGGCACCATTCTTCTTCTTGAGCAGTACTCCAAACAGAGACGAGGAAGAGGAAACCACAGGTGACACTCCGAGAAGAAACATTCGTATACGCAAAAGTACCCAGGCGGGGCATCCCACGGTCTTTCATCTGGACCAGGAACTTGAAAAGTCACATTCGGGCTGATCCCACAAAGACGTTTCAGGTCAGCCAATTTATCCTTCGTCATCTTAGGCCGATAAATTCCAAAGTCGTTTCCAGCCTCTCGCAGAAGTTTGGGAGCCCCTCTTTTACGCCCTCTGCGAGCAGCCTGTGTGACTCTGTGAGGATCAAAAATCAAGTCCTCCTCATCCAGGTCGTCGGAATCTTCGCCTTGGTCATGCTCCTCATTTACTAAGTCTTCGTCACTTGTATCGGCCGCCTCGGCTTCCATGTTCTCCTGAACATCCTCAGGATCTTCGTCTATTAAATGGGGAATCTCAAAAGGGCTCCCGGGCTCGGCGCGTCCTTGACGAGCCTCTTCATTTCTTTGCCGCAATTCTTCCATATCTCCCCAGGACGAAAAAATTTCTTCCCAGGAATGAACAGTCTTATTCGAACTAGCATTCGAGATTGGAGATTCCATTTGATCGGAGTTCTCGGTGGTGATGGAAGAGTACAACGGAGATAGCAAACCGGAAAAATACAAAAAGAAGAGAGAGGTGAGAGCTCTACCTTTTGAAGTGTTGGAGGAGTAAGAAAATGAGTAGAAGAAGGGAGACTTCGAATTTATAGAAGAGGAAAATGGAGAATTCGAGGTCAATCATTTCAAAATGACACTTCGTCGTCCACTTTCATCATTAGGTCTAAAAAGGCGCCGTCCCATCTGCAAACACTCGAGAAACGTGAGACGTGTGATAGCTTTTGCACACTCCCACTCCTTACATCTTTTCGCTTTGAAAGATGAAGGGATGAACGCATTTAATTCGTGACCTTTTTAACTTTGAACCTTTCGAATATTCTTTAAAAAAAAAAAAGAATTCAAAATGATATATGTCATGTTTGAATTCCGTCCGAAATGGGGGGGGGGGAGGGGCTAATTGTTGGATATGGGCTGCGCACCTCCTGAAAGGCCCATCAAGAATTCGCCTCGGCCCTTATTAAATAAAAGGCTTATTAATTATCGACGAGATGAATAGAATGACATCATTTATCCACCCCAGAGAAATGGTAAAGTCCGAAACAGATTTAAGGAATATTCTAGAGAATATCCACTTCTCCTGAAATATTGGTGTCGGCGCGGCAAATCAGGAAAAGATAGGTATTGGACCTTTTCGAGGATTGAGGTCGGCGTCTAAAGATTATAAAGAGGAAGGGGATTTCACATAGAAAGGCATGGGAAAAAAGGGAGAAAAACCAAGTTATAGAAGATCCAGAACCTAAAACTAGTTTTCTAAGAAAAGCTTTATTACTTTCTCTGTAATTCACCAATCATCTCTATACATCAATAAAATTCCTTCGATCTTTCTCAAAATCCACAAACTTTACTTGAATTATATTCAGCACGAAGTAATAGTTCAAAACTGAGATGTGTTTTACTTGGGTTGGAATGACCCATTGGATCAGACTAATTGGGTTTGGATAGTTAGTTTTAATTATCTTATAGTGCGTTGAAGATCATAAAAATGATCCATCCTGGGCGTTCGGGCTCGGTTCGGGTTCAGTTCGGTTTCGGATTTTCGGGTTTGAAGATATAGGACCCGTTCGGGTATTCTAGAATTTCGGTTCGGGTTCGGATTTGGTTCAGATACCCAAAAATTTATAAAAATAAAATAAAAATTATTTAAATTGAAATTTAATTCATGAATTAAACAAATATAACTAAAAATTTCATATATTCTATTTATTTTTGATATTTTAGTTATTTTGGTCTAAAAGTAATTCACATATTTGAATTTATAATTATAATTTAGGATAAATAAGTTATATCAAATCTAAATATAATTAATATTTTAGATATATAATTGTATTTGGGTTATGTCGAGTATCCGTTCGGTTTTTGGTTCGGGTTGGGTTTTCGGATATAAAAATTTAGGACATATTCAAAATTTTTATGAATTCGGGTTCGAGTTCGGTTCTTTTTCGGTTTTGGTTCAGTTCGGTATTTTGGGTTCGGGTTTTTTGCCTAGGCCTAAGTGTGGCTTAACCGTAGTTGAATTTGAACAGCATCAACAATTATAGTAACCTCTGTTTCGTATATAATGTAGCTTAAGTATATGGAGCACATCTATACTATTAAAACAGAAAACATTATAGAAAAAACATTTAGTAATGTGTTATATCACTAAAAATGCCACTGTATTTTAATGATATTTTCAAATGTTCATTAAGGGTATTTTAGTCAAATGACATATCCTAATTATGATTAAAATTTAAATCAAATTAAATCAAAATTAAATCGAAACCAAATCTTATGATATCTTTTTAATATTTTCAAAATTTCAAATAGAATCAAAACTTTATTGTAAACATATATTTAAGATTTTAGACTTTATGCAAGAATATTTGATTAGATATTTATATATATTAGATTAATAAAATTTAATTTATAGTTTTAGTTTTAGGTTAATTTTAATCTACTAAATTATAGTTTAAAAATAAAAATACAATAAAAAATTTATAGGAAAAAATATTAGTTTTTTATTGTTTTTGAATCCAATCAATATTTTTAATTGTATATTTAGTATAAAAATTATATATATAAATTTATCCCACGCTAAGCGTGGGTTATAATCTAGTTTAGAGAATTAAAATAGGTAAAAAAATTAGTTGGGTATTTTAATAGGCAAGAGAAAAGTTAAAATATTAAAAAAACTTATTGAAATTTAGTTGGAGTATTTTTATGGAATTTTCTCAAATAAAAATGGATAAATAATTGTATGCTTGTTTCGTTAATAGCATTTAATAGGAGGAAACTATCGTATATTATACAGCACAATCATTTTGTTCTCAAGATTACACAAGCTTACTTTGTAAAATCAATAGAACTATAGGAAACAAAAACAATTAAACTTAAATTTTAGAAACTAATCACATTTGTGACTTTAAAACTGATTCATAATCTTTTATAAGACATTTTATAAAAATCTATTTTCCATAGTTGATTATATAAATGGATTAATTTATTAACTTTAATAAGCATGTTAAAAATGATTTCTGAAAAAAAATTAATGGTGTTTTTAAAGTGGTATTTACTTTTCAAAATTTTGGATATTTCGTTAACATTTAGAAGAACACATGGGCACGAGTAAAAAAATAGAGAACAACATCTATCCACGACTATATATTTGACTATTAGTGAATAATTACTACAATAATATTAAAAATTGCATAATTATTAGATCGACACTTATTTTATTAAAACAATGCATATATTATGAAAAAAAAAATTTAGCTCTAAATTTCTTTTTTTTAGTAACGAAAATATCACGATATTAAAAGAATAATAATACTATTAATTATAATATTAGTAACAAAAAGTAAAATTTTAATTAAAAAAATTCAATAACTTATTTTACACGGGTGTTTGTGAGATACATTTGCGGTTAGTGTTTATGATTAATGTTTATGTTTATAACTATGAAAAAATTATTTTCTAAATAATTTTAGACTTACAATATATCGATTGATATTTGCTTAAGGATATATAGAGGAGAGAAAAAAATATGAATACAGAACTATTTTGATAATATTGTGAAAAATTGTTATTGCTCTAGTAAACAATAGATTTATTTTAGCAAATCTACCTAAAATGTATTATTATAAGTCCTTGTCGCTCTTTATACTGTATATTTTTCCACATGTTCCTGGGTGTGAAATGAACATACTAAGTCTACCTAAACTACAATAGGTTTCATCGGTATTCGGTAAATATCTTTTGAGAATGAGCAAGAAGGTAACTCAAGACTTATCATCAACCTTCTGGGTTTTGGTCAACCTAAGCATCCTTGGTGTTCTCTGTGCTCAAACATGCTTGAAAAATGGTCACTTCAGACCAGAAAGCCTCTATGGCATTAACCATCGACTCATCCTCGCTTCTCTTCCCACTACTGTCTCATCTCAAGACGGCTTCTATGCGTCATCCGTTGGTCAAGATCCGGAGAAGTCTTATGCTCTAGGGATGTGCATCCCTGGTGCTGACACGGACCTCTGTTCGGTATGTATCAAGGCTGCATCTGATGGCTTGTTACAGAGCTGTCGCAATCACACAGAAGCTTTCTGGTGGCGTGGCGATAACGAGACGCTTTGTCTCGTCCGCTACTCCAACCGTTCATTTGTGGGATCTCTTGATCTGGAGCCGTCGTTAGTTGTGAACAGCTCGAGAGAATTATTGGGTTTGAATTTGACGGAACTTGCCGACCACATGATAGAAAAGGTAGCAGCAACTTCCGAGTCATATGCGTCTGATTCAAAAGCACTGTCGAGCTCTCAAGATGTGTACGCGTTGATGCAATGCACTTCAGACATATCTTCAGGAGATTGCAAGAGTTGTCTGCTTCGGAGCTTAAGCAAGTATCAATCATGTTGTGTCGGAAAGCAAGGTGGAGTTGTTTCACGGCCCAGCTGTTACTTTCGGTGGGCCCTTTATCCATTTTCTGGAGCTTTTGGTAGAAATACTCTGTCGCCTGTGTCTTCACCTCCACCAGTAGATCTGAGAAATAAAGGTAAGAAATGGATCTAAGAAATTGCATGATGATGATTTTGACTTTTTCTGACATAACCATTTATAAAATCAGGGGATGCACATAAAAATACAATGATAATTGTCACGGTCTTGTCTATTATTGTGGTCCTGGTTCTGCTTCCTCTATTGTTTTGCTTTTGGAGGAGGAGGAGGTTACGGAGGGCAAAAGAACTTGGAAGTGAGTTTTGTGTTGTTTATAATATCATTGGTTATCTCTACCTTTGTTCAAAAAGAATCTAATGATATATTTGCTTTTGCTTGAGAAGATGTTACCACTTCAACTTCACTTCGATATGACTTTAAGACGATCGAAGCTGCAACAAGTCAGTTTTCAGAGAGTAACAAGATTGGTCGAGGTGGATTTGGTGAAGTTTACAAGGTGACACAGTTTATTTTTTGGAATCAACTATATGATCAGATTATAGACGTTAATGTTATGAACCGTAGTTGTTACTGATTGATAGGGTACGTTTCCAGACGGAGCCGAACTGGCTGTGAAGAGGTTGTCAAAAACATCAGGACAAGGCGATGAGGAGTTTAAGAACGAGGTTGTTCTTGTAGCCAAGCTTCAGCACCGAAATCTAGTTAAGCTTGTCGGATTTTGCGTCCAAGGAGAGGAGAAGTTACTCCTTTACGAGTATGTGCCCAACAAAAGCCTCGATTATTTTTTGTTTGGTAAGTTGCAAGCAGTCAGGTATTAACGTATCTACTGATTTTGGTAATTTTTCACATGGTGAGTTATATTGTGCTTGTGTATATGTTTTAGATCCAACGAAACGACATCAGTTGGATTGGGAAAAACGACTCAAAATCATTGGAGGCATTGGTCGAGGAATTCTTTATCTTCATCAAGATTCGCGACTCACAATTATACATCGTGATCTAAAAGCTAGTAATGTTCTCTTAGATTCTGATATGAATCCGAAGATTGCAGATTTTGGCATGGCAAGGATTTTCGGAATGGACCAAACTCAAGCCAACACGAGACGGGTCGTTGGAACATAGTAGGTTTCTTCAACCTATCAAATTAGTAGCCTGTTTAATAAACTGATATATATCTACATTTTTTCCAGTGGTTATATGCCTCCTGAGTACGCGATGCGCGGGCATTTTTCCGTGAAATCTGATGTATATAGCTTTGGAGTACTAGTTCTTGAGATAATAAGTGGGAAGAGGAATAGCAGCTTCAGTAGGAAGGATGGTGGCGTCGACAATTTGGTCACATTTGTGAGTTATATATATATATATATATATATATATAATTAAATTTTCTTCAAAAAAGTTGAAAGATGTGATCATTAACTAGCATTGTGACCATAATCTTAGGCTTAGACACTTTGGAAAAATGGAACGGCACTAGAACTCGTGGATGAATCAATGGAAGCGAATTATCAGAGGATTGAAGTGATTAGATGTATACATATTGCTCTCTTATGTGTTCAAGAAGACCCTGCACACCGCCCCAAATTTTCAACAATCATCTCTATGCTTAATAGTAACACAATGTCTTTGTCGGTTCCTCGACAGCCAGGATTTTTCTTACGAAGCAATCCTCATAATCAGAATCAAGAATCGGCTGGTGAAAGATCAAGCAATAGTAATATCTGCTCTGTGGATAATGCAACCATTACTGATGTATATCCTCGTTGAATGATGTAACCAAAATTTGAGAAGCATACAATTAAAGATGTTAAAAAGCTTAATTGTCTGTTTCCTGCGTAACATATTCATTAAAGTCGTGCAACCTTAAATTTTTGCAAACTATCTCGACCAAGGTCTCGATTGCTTGTTTGCATTAATGTGTATATTTAATGTGTTTTTGTTAAAAATATTTAGTAAACTCTAAATATAAACGCTGATAAAGCTTATATTTTCTAGTTTTAAAAGTGAATATATTTTTTTATATTTGCTTTTCTGTATGTGCAAATTGTAATGGCAGAGACTATGCTTGAAGCCTCCAAGAGAAACAATAAGGAATTTCCCTTTCCAAAACTCTCTGACACTAAAGTTAAACGCGTTCTACAGCGAACAACATATTTGAAAAGTGGAAATAAGTTAAGTCGAACTCATTGACTTGATTGGCACTAGACGTATATCATTTGCTAGAATGATGTGTGGTTTATGGATTGTCTTGCCCCCGAGTTACCCATCGGCAGTGTTTGATTCATGAAGCGAAAGTTCAACTGGCTCCGCATACGCTTTCAGTGTGTCGTTTGTCAAGTCTTGAATGGTGATGTCTTTACTATTTTATGTAGATGGGTGTCATTCTCTCAATTTCAAAATCTTTCTTCAAGACGGCTGGTGAGTTGGTTTTATAATCGAGTACAAGGCCCATTAGGATTGGTTTGTGTTCTTGAATTAGGAGACCTTGGCTAGTGTGTGTATCTTCATTTGTGTTACCATCTATGTTTCATCCTTTCTTCTGGGGTGAAGCATGCCTAAATGCAAGTGATCGTGCTTTCTCAGGCTTCTGTTGTTGTTGTTTTATCGATGAGTGGTCGAACCTACACCTCATCTTGAGGATCAGTGGAGGTCTTTCTCATCTTAACACCACTTCTGTGGAGGCTGATAATTATCCTGATGGGACACTCACTTATGATTCGGCCAAGGTGGTGAGTTTGGTCGTGACAGATTGGGCTTTTGGCTGTTAGGGAATCATCATGATTGGTTATGGGGTCTGGCTTCTCCGTCAACAACTATTGTGGCTTCCGACCAGATTTCACACATTTTGTTGTTTTACCGACCGTTCGTATTATGAGCACCCAGTTTTATTACTAGTGCTCTGATGTGGTTACACCTTACCTGCTGCATCCTACTTTTTTGGACTGAAGCTTACGTTATATGGGGGATCACTCCTCTGCTGATATGTCCGGATGGAGGGTGGAAATATTCATCCGCTGATGTGTCCAAATGGATGACGAATGTATATATGTCTTTTAGTCTTTTTCCTGTTCACTCTTTTCGGGTGAGGTTCCCATCTTTCCACTGATGTGATATCAGAGTTTTCTTGGAGAAAAGGCAAGTAAAAGGTGTAAGTGCACAGTGATCAATTGTAGTACTTTAGGTATCAAATCCATAGAGATTTGAGTACAAAATGATTCTCGAATGGAAACTAGAGCAAAGCCTAATATGATTATGGTTGTGATGCAATATTTTTGTTAATAATGAAAGTAGTAAAACGATATAAAGACTTCTTGATGTATCCCTTCGAACCGACCCGAAACCAAAAACTCCACCAAAGGCCATCCCGACAATACTGACCATGCGATCAATGCCCATGACTCGGTCCGGAGGTAGTACTTTACAAAAAGACTTCGACTAAGTTGTGAAGAACCTTATAACTGAACATGAGGTTAAGAACTTAGCTGATAAAGTAAACCAAATGAGTATCACCAAGAAGAAAAACCAAACCTACCCAATTGAAGCACACAACCAATGCCAGGACCAAGACCAAGAGGAAGAGCCCAAATCGAAGAATGAAAACGTATTGGTCAGACCAAAAGATGCGCATAAAATACATAGTACAAAAGGATTTACCAATTTTAGCATTTCGGTCACATGAAACCAAAAGGGATCCAGGTTTAGTCAACACACACCCATTTAACTTCTCATCAATTCCAACCGGTCTCGAAATCAGCCAAGGTAAGCCTGATTCATATTTAAATTATTCAAACATTGACTAACCATTTAAGTGTTCTGTTTACTTTTATTCTCCATTAGTAGATTCAATGGCATATGTTTAGCCAATTTCTTGCGATTTTCATTAACTGTGTTGATATGAGGCGATTTACCTCATTCTAACCTTTGTTTTCTAGTTTTTATCGAGTCTTTTTAGTCCTTATCAAGTCATTTCTGGTAACTAAGAAGCTATATACGAATATTTGGGGAATTGGAGCCTCTGGATAAAAAGGAAGTCAAAGTGGAGCAAAAATGAGTCATAATGAAGGAAAAGAGCATTACGGAGCACCTGCTCCGTTTCGGACCACCCGTTCCATCTGCCGAAACAAATATGGAAACTCCACTTACCTAGTTTTGGGAGGTGACCTAAGAGAGAGAAAGGGGGAGCTGTCGCCAGAAGACATCTGTCTTCTTTTCTATCTTTTTCATTGAATACTCTGAGAGAGCTTTGAGACCTAGACACTTTTCCATAGATTTTTTAGAGTTTTTTTCTTGTTGGATTTGGGAGAAGAATCTCTGCAACACTTGAGAAGAGTTTTGAACCCCTTTTGTCTATTTTCTATGTCATTCATTGATTTCTCTTAATCTCTTGTTGTGATTTGCTTCTCCATGTCTGAGTAGTTATGTAGTTAGGTTAAGGGTTTCAAGGGTATTCATGAATCGTTGAGTTATGTATGTTAGAATAGGGATCTGTCTTTTAGTTCTTCATCTATTGTTGATCTTAACGTTGAAACATGATTAACTACCTAGTTTCTGATATTAGGTTGTTTAATGCACCAAAAGTGATTGTTCAAATGTCTGAAAGAACATAGATGAGCAAAACGTCTTTAGCCAACGAAAGCTGATGTTAAGGCGTTTTGTGAATATATCAAACATGGTCTTTATGCATGTTTAGTTTCCTAAATTCAAACGACAGTTTAGAATCTTAGGTTATTAGACATAGTAATTGATACTACGACAGTAGGTTGGTTATAAATCAGTGTTTTGAGTTCTAGAACGCGCTTAATGATTTCCCTGTTCGATTCTATGATTCACGATCTCTGAATTCCTGTGAATTTGCCCTTGACCTAACGCCTTTCTTATACATAGAATTTTCCTGTACATTTACAATCTTTGCTTAGCTTTAAAAAAACAAACAAACAAAACTTTCATTTTAGCTCTACTTTACTCTCGCAGATTTGTAGTGTAACCTTGGTCTTTTTTTGTTCAAACTATCTATACTACTTTGATTTGTAGTGGTCTTTTAAGTACACACAAAAGGCCATATCCTGTGTAGTCTGTTTCAAGACTCCATTGAAGGGTATAGCTGATGGACTCATATATAAAGTCCACTGCAGTCTTGTATTTTGTTAACTTTCATCAATATAAATATCAAATTTTCTTAGAGTTCATTCTCTTTTACAATCGAGTTTCTTTGCTAGTGAGATTCTGACAGAGAAGTTCCTGCCTTATCAAAACCTTGTTCCATATGGTTTTGTGGCGATCTCGATCCACCAACAACCCACCAAATCACCCACTTGTCCATCCTGAAAGAGCCACACGGCCAGCAGTCTTGGATCCACTCAAACCCAACGGTCCACCGCTCATTTCTACTCGGGTCCAAAGGAAAGAGCCGCACGGCAAGCTTTAATCTCATTCGCACGCCCACCAGTAACCTCAGTCTTTGATGATATATCACTTATAATTAAAATGTTGGCTTTTGAAGAATTATTTGGAGTTCATGGTTTAGGTTTAGATTATTCGGACACCAAAAATTAGAGGCAAACATAATTATTTAATCATAGCGTTGGAAACACTATTATTAGATAAATCCACTCTCATGGCATAAAATCGACATGTCCTATTAAATCTAAATCAGAATCACATATGTAAAACAAACTCAATAACACAGTGATGCAAGTATGAGTTTGACATGCTCACTAGATAATGTTGAGATTAGCTCTGGCTTTCTAAATATATAGTGTATCTTATTCAACCTGGAACAATCAACCAAGTGGTGTGTAAGCAACGAAATTCCTTAAATAGTGCAAAGTGATCAATTCAGAAACATGCATTAAGAACCTGTTGAAAGAGATGATTCAGGGATGTCTAAGGCGGATGGAATAGCGTATGAGTCCAGGGTAGGTGTATGTCCTATGGGGGAAGAGCCTTGACCTGCCGTATGGGTCTTGGACCATCTACTGGATGAGGTTATCATGTGCACGTAGCATGATCTCAAAGTCCTCCGGAAGAGAGAATACAGATTTTCCGTCTTGAAAACTCTCTGACGACTAAGTTAAATGTGTTTAAATGAAAGTGGGATGTTTCAGAAGTGTGAGAGAGTTAGGTGAAGAGCCTCATTCAAGGATCAGAGCTTCTATCTATCCTGTATTTTTTATAGTGACTTACGCATAATACAAACTTGAGGAAGTAGGGTTAGATCTCTTTCAAACTTGTATATTGTACATCCAAATGGAGATTTATAAGAGAAGTACTTACTTTCGCCTCTTTCTAAGAGGTATGGCTAGCTCTTCCTCCATATGTTGATTGATCGATCCATCATTCATCTATATCTCCCTTGATACATCCATTTCTCCCTTGATGCATCCATTTCTCCCTTTATCAATCAATCTCCCTCTTTTAGATCCTCCTCTATTGATAAAAGGGGAAAATTAACAACCTTACTTACAAGTGGTTTTCCTCACTCTACCAGTCTCATCATTTATTATTAGCTAGAGATCAGTAGCCAAAATTTATTATGTGGTGGTTCATTTCCATGCTTAAGCTTACTATGCTCCTAGTGATCTTGCAGTGTAATGGTTCCCGCCGTGTCAGTCCTTGTGTTTGGCCTTCCTCCTATGGTTTAGGTGGATATCCCATCATTCATCATTAGCTACGATCAATACCGAATTTGAGTATATGGTGGTTCCTTTCCGTGCCTATCTTATGATGTTCCTGGTGGTCTTGTGGTGCAGTGGATCCTTTCGTGTCAATCCTTTCGTCTACCCTTCCTCCTCCAGTTTATGTGGCCGTCCATCATTCATCATTAGCTAGGGATTAGTACCCAAACTTGAGTATGTGGTAGGTCTTTTCTGTGCTTAGGATTATTATGCTCCTGGTGTTATAACTCGTTTTTGATGAAATGGTTTTAGACCATTCTGGTGAATTTTTCGGTGAAGATGTTCGTCCGAATAACCAGATGTGGACATGATGTAATCGTCACTATTAACACTAAAAAATAGTATAGTCACGTATCAACATCGGAATTGTTATAAATAACAAATGAAAGTTCAAAGTGGGTGACTTGGAAATCTTGTAAAATTTTAAAATTTAGTTAAGTGTAAAAATTAGCAAATGACCCATATTGGAAATTAAGATTGAAATCCTTCAATAGCTTATATTTTTGCCCAAAATCAACTTTGTATTCTTTGGTTGATTTAGTCAATAAGAAACAAATTATCCCTTTAATTGTGTTTATTGCAGCTAATATCGTCACTAACACATAATTCAATCAGAAAACAGTTATGATCAAGGCTATTTGAATTTTCTTTTTTTTTTACACATTATTTTACAACATATAGCAAATCTTTCAGAGTGTTTTTTTAATTAGTTTTTTTTAGTTTTGTGTTTGAGAGTACTCTTGTAGCTAGTACTCATAAAATTCTAGTTTAATAGATTATGTTTTCAGTGGTCGAAGAAGTACATTTGAGAATCTTACTGCTGTAGAACCATCACACAACATGGTGTTTAAAGATTTAAAGAAAGAAAATTTATTAAACAAATGTGCACGTAGCATGATCTCAAAGTCCTCCGGAAGAGAGAGTACAGATTTTCCCTCTTCAAAACTCTCTGACGACTAAGTTGGACGTGTTTAAATGAAAGTGGGATGTTTTTTACCAAAAAAAAAAAAAGTTATTAAAAAAAGAGATTTGAAGTGAGCTTTAGGTTTCTCTCTTCAATAGCAACCTAAAGCCGATGCAATATCTTCTAATACAAAACCCCCGAAGTCTAATAAAGTGAGCTTTAGGTTTCTTTCTTCATTAGCAATGAAAATTTCGGGGCTCTTCTCTAGGAGATAGTGGTTGAAGCATTGAGCATAGTCAAACACGTGCTAATTTACTGGATTAGTTGATTAAGTCTGGCAAGCATGATAAGAGCATGTTCAATGGTAAAACTCCATTAGAAATTTTTATCTAATATTTAATTATAAAATTTACGTTAAGAATTCTTGTTAAGATAATTCTGTTTTTTTTTTTTTGCTTCAATGGTAGAACTCTTAATGGGGGTTCTTAACAAAAAAAAAATTAATAATTTTTTTAATTGTAAGTAAAGTTTATTTTTTGAGTTGTTAGTAATTTAATATGATAAATCAAATTATTTGACAAAGAATTCAACGAAAGATACGAATACAAAAAATATTTAAAATTTAAAATGAGTTTATCGAATATATAAAAACGAAATTATATGTTGCATCGATCATATGAAAATGATTTTATTTTATTAAAATAATTTTATTTTAAGAAAATTTGCAGTGAATTTTTTTTTTAAGTTAAGATTTTTTTAAAAAAAAGTTAAAGTTAATAATTTTTAAAAAAAAATAAAGTCAAAAAAAAATAGTTATAAAGAAAACTGGCGGTCTAACAAAGATGGTGCTATGGACTATCGAGATATATTACATACTGTTAATATCAAAGAAATTATATATTTTTTCTATCTAGATAACTAAGACTTACTTTCTCATTGCATTAGGTTAAATAGATTAGAGTTCCATTTTTATTTACAATATATCTCAATTTGGACGGAAAATGAAAATTGAGCCGATAGATTTGGAAAAACCTCACAAGTAAGTCAATAATAAATGTTACACTTAACATGATTACGTTCATTATTAAAGTTTAAAGATATGTGGAATTCTCTTAAATCCATTGATTGATTTATTAAAGATTTTATACCATCAGATCTGAAATTCGATTCCCAGACTGAATAAAATATAAACAAATTAATAGAGGCAAAATTATATAATTTTGACAGCGTTTGTGTAAATAGAGTGTTCGTCATGACTTTTGTTGTAGATTCTTGTAAAACGAATTGTCTATTATATAGTTATTTTAATAATTGTGATGGTACATAGAAAAACCTTAAGGGTACATAAGATCCATTATAACAAAATTATACATGATAATTGCATAATCCAACTAACTATCAATTTGCGTCCAACTTTTCTCTCCGTAAAGAAAGCAATGAATCAGGGATCAGCCTATGTATCCATGCTCTTCGATTTTTAGTCAACGCTTAAAACTACAAAATTAGAGAAAGAACATGTTTCTTGTATATTAAAAAGGAATTGATAGGAACCAATGTGTTGGTTTCGTCATGGTATGACTTGGCCTAGATATTGGAAGATTTTCTTTTGCTTTTATAACTTTAATTATTGAGGTGTTCCTTGATTATAGGCACGAGCCAGCATCGATGATCAATCATTACTTATTTTATATTATCATTACATTAAAGACTTGACTTAGATTCTAACGACCAATTAGTCTTGTGTTGGTATGTGGTCCAATTAGATATATCCTTCTAACTTCTCTGTGAATATCAATATGACAGACTAATTTATGGATCAGTCAGGAATATAATTCCTCTTCAAATATGCATGAGATCTTATGTATCTTGTGAAACTTGTTGTACACGTTAACTCTGTCTCCTAAAGAATCTTGCTCCACAGCATACATTCGCCTTGGCAGTTCAATGTCTTACATATACATGATAGTATATAACATTGCAGCAACAATTGGTTATTACATACACTCAATTTATAGCAATAGACGTTGTGATTTACCAATCTATACATTTTTATCCAGCTCAGGATAGAGTTTTCAAAGGAACTACAACGATTTGGGGATTTCCACTTGGAAAAAATTTCCAACTAGTTTTCATAATATCTTCTCCAAGGTCTTATTCAATTGAATAAAATTACCTATATTGGTTCCCTATACATAGGTAAGTTCATTCAGTTGAATAAGACTTTGGAGGGGACATGTAACGAAAACTAGTGTTCATGTATAGGAGTGCATCACTCTAACAATTGTACAATGGTAATATTCAGCATGTTCATCACTCAATTTTTATTGTTAGTTGTTGCTATTTATTGCAAATTAAAAAACCATGAATATATAATCCCTCTCCCTCTATTTTGCAAAGAATATGATTCTATTATTTTCACATATATTAATAAAATTATTAAAAAAATTATTATACCCCTTATAAATATATTAAAAATTAATTATAACTAATAAATTAATATAACATGATTAAAAGTGGATTTTTATTAACAAAATTATATTTAAGATACAAAATGACACTTATAAAAAAAAAACACATCAATACGACTTTATTGGTCGAACAGTTATGGTGTTTGATAGATAAACCGGATTCATTATTCACCAACGATTTTAAGGAGCGATTTTTTTTTCGGAACAATGATCATCTGACACTTATTAGATCTTATTTGTCCAATGGATGGAGAAGTATTATTTCTGCTTGATCTCTAGGTAAAATAGACTAATCAAAAGGATGGAATCTGGGACAGCCATTTCAGTATGGAATAATCCTTGGATTTTGGACTTTCGCTCGAGATCAGCAACTTGCAAATTCAGCAACTATCCCTCGCTTATAGTAAATCAATTAATTGATCCTACGACTCAAATGTGAAATTTACCCTTCATTGAAGCGATTATCATTCTTCAGGACGTACACCTTATTCGGAATATACTTTTTCGTCGTGCAATTAAATCAAACTCCTATGATTGGCATTTCACTAAATGTTGGAATTATTCGGTGAAATCAGGTTATAAGATTGAAAAAAATTATATCTGTTTTCAGGTACCCTAGAGGTTTTTTGTGTTCCAGATGTGAATTAACTCTATTGTGTCTCACTCATGGAAGATCAGAGGTCCTCCGAAGATGAAGCATTTTATTTGGCAAGTTCTTTCAGGGTGTGTACCGGTGTATAAGACTTTATAATCTCGAGGAAATCAATGTGATACTCAATGTTTGAGATGTGGGGCAGATGAAGAGTCAATTAATTATGATATTTTTCAATGTTCTCCAGCGGTTCAAATATGGGTGTTGTCAAAGATCCCGTCAAATCCAAGAATTTTCCCGGGTGAATCAATTTTTACGAATATGGATTATTTATTCTGGAGGACTCTGGAAGATACCACAAATAACTATTATCCATAAATTATATGGTATATTTGGAAGAGTAGGACCAAAAAAATTTCGACAACAAAAACAGGAACAACCAGGAGATCCTTATTATGGCAGAATCAAAAGGGCGGTTATGGGAAGAGGTGCAACAAGTTGCAGATAGATCATCTAATGTATAATCCCATTCCCAAATGGATATGGAAATGCTATAAGGATGGTGGTGTTTTATTGATGGAGCCTGGAAAGATTAAAATGTCTTCTCTGGCCAGGGATGGTTTTGTAGTAAAGCGCGAGACTTGAAATCAATGGTGGGGACCCGAAATATTCGTCGTAGCCATTCTCCTCTACATGTAAAGTTTGAAGCACTTATCTAGGCTATGGAGTGCACGTGTACTCTCCAGTATAGGTAGGTAACCTTCGCAACAGATTGTTCTGAATTAATCAAAATTGTATCCAATCCTTTGGAATGGCCGGTTTTTTCGATTCATCTGGAAGAATTTCAGAGATAGAAACATCTTTTGGGAAATTTTTCTACCAGGAAAATTCCTCGCTCAATGAATTCGAAAGCAGATGTATTGGCAAGAAGTGCTCGAAACTTTCTTGGTTTATGTTGACATTATATCTTCATTTGGTTAACATAATCTTTTAGTTAAGTGTGTATTTGTTTCTGTTAAAAAAAAAACTTTAAAATAATACTTTTTGTGAAACGGAAAGTAAGATATATAATGTTTAGTTACCTGAAAATCTGAAAATGTGTGGAAAGAGTGACAATAAAACACAAGGAAGCAAATGAACAAAATTAATAACAAACAGTGTTCTTTTAAAATTCCAAACAAGAACTTTCGATGAAGAAGAGTATTAGTGATGGATGTCTCATCAGATATAGTGTTCTTTTAAAATTCCAAACCAGAACTTTCAACGAGGAAGAGTATTAGTGATGGATGTCTCATCAGTAATAGATTGTGAGACATCTGCTGCAACAGTGGTTTCCGAGTCATCTCCATTGGAAAAGCTAAATCCTGGTTGGTGAGGAATTGGTAGGCTCATTATTCTACTATAAAGCATCATTATGATGGTCCCCATTGTTGGACGATCCGCAGGATCTTCTTGAACACATAGTAAGCTGATATGGATGCATCTTATTACTTCATCTTTCTCACAACTCTCTCTTATTGCAGGATCCACCAATTCTTCAGCTACTCCTTCTTTCCATATTCTCCAAGCCTAAATGTAATTAATTCACAATGTTAGCATCAATATTTAGCAATAGACTTGAGTACTATCATTAGTTGATGGTTTTCTCACATATGTTGCCAAGTCGGAATCACCATCAGTTTGGTAGAAGTTGCTATTCCTCTTGCCGCTTATAATCTCAAGAACTATAATTCCAAAGCTATAGACATCCGACTTCATAGAGAATTGTCCATGCATTGCATACTCCGGAGACATGTACCCACTGCAATTAAATTGATATGTTTTAGCTGATCACATGTGTGAGAAAATCCCGTTGTAAAGAGTTTCTTACAAGACCACAAAAGGTAAATCACCCGAGCCGAAGCCCGAGTGACTAAGTACTCCATGCATATATAGCAAGGATTAAATGAGACACAAATCACTTACAAGGTTCCAACAATTCTGCTTGTATTAGACTGGGTTTGGTCCATTCCAAAAATTCTTGCCATCCCAAAATCTGCAATCTTAGGGTTCATATCAGTGTCCAAGAGGATGTTACTGGACTTGAGATCACGATGTATGATTGTGAGTCGTGAATCTTGATGAAGATAAAGAACTCCTCGAGCAATTCCTTCGATAATATTGTACCGTCTTCTCCAGTTCAATTCAGTTTGCTTTATGGGATCTGCGACATTAAAAAATATATAATCACCAACTTTGAGCATTTAGAGATAAACTATAATATGAGCACTAAGACTTGTAAAAAGGCAATAAGGAAAATCAACCAAATAGAAAGTAGTCCAGGCTTTTGTTCGGGACAAACTCATAGACGAGTATCTTCTCTTCTCCTTCCACGCAAAACCCGAGAAGCCGTACAAGATTTCTATGCTGAAGCTTTGCTACAAGAGTAGCCTCGTTTTTGAATTCATCAACCCCTTGTTCTGATGATTTCGATAGTCTCTTCACTGCAACTTCGGTTCCATTAGGTAACATACCCTCATAAACTTCGCCAAACCCTCCTTGACCTAGCATGTTACTGTCCGAGAATTTGTTTGTGGCTGCTTCAACTGTCTTAAAATCAAACTGTAAAGACCCTGGAACCAATACAAGGAAACTTTCCATGTGAACAATAATGTCGTGACAAATAAAAAGTTTAGGTTGTGTGTTGTGTCTGAAGCTCAAGTTACCGTGATTAGAAGCACCAGTCTCATAACTCTTCTTCGATCTCTTTACGAAGTAACAATGAAAAGCTACAAGAAGTAGCAAACCCACAGCAATTGGCACAACAATAGCGACGGTTATCAAAGTGGAGTTTCTTTTTGGTTGCGGCTGTGCCGACGGTGGCCCACGGGAGACCGGAGAAGATAATGGCGATGGCGGTGGTGGTGGAGGAGCCAAGGTTTCTGAGTAAAATGGGTAAAGCTCGTACCTTACGTTACAGCTCGGAAGAAGATTCCTTCCACCAACTTGCTCACGAGGTAATCCATCAATGGCTCGGCGAAGGCAAACGTTACACTCATCACTAGTAAGATCAGGCGTGCACTGAACCAACCCATAGAATCTCTTGGTCGGTGTGAAATCAGCTTTCTTGAGCGCGAACTTACGGGAACTATTCACGGCAGTCCTCGCTGCATCGTCCATGGTTGAGTTCAGAACATCTCTGAGCCGGTCTCGTAGGTCAGCCGTTACGTTGTTGGTGTTGGTCAAAAGAACGCCGGGACTGGTCGCGAGCGTAGAGAGTATGTTTCTGTCCGAGTATCGAAGGGTGCAAGGGTTGTACCAAACCGTGGCCTCTTTCTGGTCGGGACAACGGGTGAGAGCGTCGTCGACGGCGTAGAGAGCATTGTCGCCACAGATTTCGGGTATGATGTCTCCACGGCAAAGGAAAAGGCCTGTGACGGTGTCGGAACCTGTGCCGACGGTGGCGCTAAGGAATCCGGTGGCGTAAGAAGCGTTTGGGGAAGAAAGAGTAGATAACAGTGATCGGAGATTGGAGTAGTAGGTGCTGTTTCTGGTAAAGTTTGCTCTGTTCCCACAAAAGTGACCGATGTAAGGAGGGTCTTGCCCTGAAGCATGGAAGAAGATGATGAAGAGTAAATGAAGGAAAATGAAGGAGGAGTAATCTGACATTGCTCTGTTTTTTTTTTCCCTCTCTCACATAACTCAGGTTTGTGATCAAAATAAAAACATATAGATCTATGAAATCAGCAATATGGCAAAAAATAAAATAAAAAATAAAAACATCTGGAGACCAGCAGAAGGTATAATTTGTTTAAGAGAAAATAATCGACTCATTTTGTCAAAAAGCAAAGAAAAGTCAACTCCATTTGTCTTGCAATTATTTGAGTTTGTTTAAGGTTTTACAAAAACAAAACAAAAATTCTTAAAAAATTATATAAAATGATGATTGTCAATTATACAGAATATTAGTAATGCCTAGGTACACACAATTATGTACTTCTAAATGATTGCAGAAGTTAAAATGTTTGAGTTAAATCTAATTTTCAAGTACTTATAAAATATAATGTATACGTAAAAATAAACTTATAAATAGAATATTGAGTTTATTCATTAAAAATATTGATGTTAAAGAAGAAAAAAATAGTTTATATGTTGAAAAGTATATGTGTAATTTATTAATAGAAAATTATAAATTTATGATATAATATTTAAATATACTATAAATACAATCTATAAAAAATTTATTAAAGAAAATTATAATAATTTTAAGTGACAAAAATTTCAAATCAAAACATTTGTTATATCTAAATATTTTCTTTTACATAGTACATATAAAATTATGTTTAATATATATAAGAAAATTTCATATTAAAAAATAGCCACTTAATTAACAAGATATTTTAAAATCACACAAATATAATATAATAATAATTAACTATTGATAATCATTCTAATTTTAAATTTTATATAACTATAATTTTTTAAATATTTTATTTAAACTAAAATAATTGATTCACTGATAATATTTAAATTTAATAGATTAAATATGAATATAAAAAATAATACTTTGATAAACATTATTGATTATATATAGTTGATAAAAATATATTAAGACAACTCTACATGTAGTGTGGGTGAAAAACCTAATATATTCAAATAATGCTGAACACTATCTTCGAAATATTTTATTTTACTCCTATGTTCTTGTATGTAAATATAAATGTGTCAATCTAGATGGTCATGCTATGAGAAAACAGAGTCATAACTGGCATCTTCATAACTGGTGGTCAGGTATACCACCAGGGATGATACATAAGTGGTTCTATCAGCTCGGATATGAGTTGACAAATGACAATGATGCAGTTTTTTCCTTTGAAACTACAATTAACTAAGATTGCAGGAGGGCTTGAGTATGCCTCGAAGAAGAAGATAGAAAGATATATCCTGAAAATAATTGAATTATTGACAAAAGGAAGAGAAACAGAGTTAATAAAACAGTGCTATAATCGTTCTTTTTGGAAAGTTTTGTTGTTGCAAAGATTCTTGACCATGTCACTGAGCATATCAATTACATGCATCATCTAGGTTAATATCAAAAAACTCAATTTTACTTAATCTTTCACAGTTATCACTAATCTTTAAAATATTTCAGTCTCAAGCACAAGAAATCGCAAAGCATAAACGACATAAGAGAAAGGTTCAGAATTACTAAATTTCAGAAGATTAATATAAAGCCACTGTCAGTTTCTACGTACGAACACATCAATACTAGAACATAAAAAAATGAGTTAAATCTGATTTATGAATTTTATGAACTAAAATTAATGATTAGAAATATGATTAACTAAAACATAGAAAATAGTATTTTAATTCTCAAATATATAATATTTAGTAAAAATAAAGCATATTATAAGCAAAAAAAACAGTAAAAATAAAAATAAAAACCAGAAAATTTCTATTTATATTAAAATCTATGAAACTAAAAATATATTAACTTTAGAAAATAAATAATAAATAATAAAATAAAAAATTTTAATATCAAAATTATATTTATAAAATCATTTACATATATAATATATTATCGTTTATATTATATATTACATATAGCTATATTACTATATATTATTGTATTTTTATTTCAGTTTATTCGGTTTGATCGATTTATAATCGAACCATGTTTGTGGTTTCTAAAGAATAATATACATTATGTGATTTCTATGATATAATAATAATAGTATATACATTTTTTTTTAAAAAAAAAGAAACTTAAATGCAATTTCAGTATTGAATCAAAATTACTAATTTATATCAATTTACCATGATTATCAGATATATTTATTATATATAACTACACTTATTATATATAACTACATGTATTATAACTTTCGTTGTGTTTAAAAAAATTCAAAATTTTAACTTTTACTCCTAAAATAAATCAACATCAAAATATTTGATTGGTATTGATACCAATCAGTAATAAAATTATGGTAATAAAAATTATTCATTTTCTAAACTTAACTAATAATATAAATTAAAATAATAAACCACACATATAATTATGTAGACATATCTATACTATTATCTGGGAAGTGATTTTCTCGAACCGAACTCTCACGTTAAAAGTAAAAGTGGATAAGGTCATTGTTGCCTTTAATAAAAAATTTATTTTATATTATATTTTTAATTTATATTAATGTCAAAAAAATATAAATGAGTTAAAATAGTTTAGATAAACTAAAAAATATATATTAGTTATAATAGTTTAGATAAGTTTAGTATTATTATTACATGTGGAATTACAAAAAAAAAATAAAAAACCGGTTATGTTTGTATATATATGTAGATTGTTTGTTATAGGTTTAAGACGAATCATTTAATTGTAGAATTTGTGGATAGCAAAAAAAGTTATCTCGATTATTGTATGGTGTTACTCGATGATTTAATTTTAAATATTACAATCTTGCTCTTGCAAATTCAGTAATGAGATTCATAATAATTTTTTGTAAAGGATCTTTTTGGTGCAGTAATTGATGAATATACAAATATTAAAATATGAGTAATTACATAACTATAAATTTTACTCATATATGAAGAATTTTGTACAACTAATATTTATTTTTTATTATATTGTTCATAAATTTTATATTGCACATAATAACAATTATTGGCCAGATTGTTTTACCCTCGTCAGGCGCGGGTAAAACTCCTAGTAGTAATTACATTTATGCATATTCATATCAATTTAGCAAAGTGATCATATATATAGGAAAGATTGACTTAGATGAGCTACAAATGTTCGTTTATTGCTATCGTGGGATACATTTTTTTTAAATAACTCGTATGTTTTCTGTCCCTGTAAAATTACTATTAAAACCTTTGTTTAAAATTTTTTTGTTTGAACTACAAAATTAAATTAAGTAGAAATTAATATCCACATCACTAATACATCGTAATCAAAGGGGAAACTGAAGCGTCAAACACTTTTAGAAACTGTTCACTCGACGGAGGCGAAAAACTTTCTCTCATTTTCTTTCCTTCTTTCCGGCGACGAACCTTAAACCCTAAGTCGACCGGCGAAAAAATTTCTCTCCTTTTCTTTCCTTCTTTCCGGCGACGAACCTTAAACCCTAAGTCGACCGGCGAAAAAATTTCTCTCCTTTTATTTCCTTCTTTCCGGCGACAAACCTTAACCCTAAGTCGACCGGCGAACAAATTTCTCTCCTTTTCTTTTCATCTTTTCCGGCCGTATCTCCGTCGCATTTTGTCTCAGTTTCAACGGGGTTCTTCATCTTCCTGAACTTGCGTAAAAATCTCTGCTTTCATCACTCGGTAAGTTTGAATATCTCTCTTTTTGTCTTTAAACCGTTATATGAAACATCTAGCGGTGATACATTATTACGGCTGATTTCCGCCGTCGTTTTGGCTGATTTGATAGATCTACTGGATTTGGTGTCTGGTTTATTACGACTGAGTTACGGGTTGTGTTAGGGCTAATTTATGGTTTATATTGGTATATGTCGATGAGTTTCTTTATATGTCCTAATTTTATCGATGCATCTGTGGCTGAATTTGTTTATGTTTCGGCTGAGTTAATATTTAGTATACGGTTGAGTTATACTATCCCAATGTTTCGGTTGTGATTTATACTCTGTTTGATATAACTATACTCTGTTTTATGTAATCTTCTTATCAGATGGATGAACGAAGGAATTACCCACGAAGACTGTATGCGGAAGGGCAGTCTAATCTGGATAATAAAGATATTAACCACAGTGTTGTACTCAAACATATAGATACAATCAGAGAGTCAGTAGGTGAAACTGTATGGAATGAAATTAAGGAGCACCCAACTGGAATAGCAGCCAAAATCTTTGAGAGAACCATTATATGGTCTGGTAAAACTGTCCACTACCTTCTATGCAGACAGTTAAGAGTAAGGAAGAAGGAGGTTTGGTTTCTCATTGGTGGTCAACCTATCAGATTTGGGTTGAATGAGTTTGAGCATGTCACGGGTTTGACCATACATCCGTTGCCTACAGAGCCATTTGAACCTGAAGCTGCTTACAGAGCGTTTTTCATAGAGTTGAATGTGCCTGTTAGAGAAGGTCCCACTTTTGATGAGCTTATTAATGGATTAGGTAAATGTCGGGCATGGCCACCACAAGACATTAGGCGTAAATGGATGGGACAGTTGTTCCTATTAGCAATTGGTATCCATGGACTTCATCACAACTCTAGAATACCGTTGGAATCTGCTAAAAGAGTTTTTGATGATGAAGCCTTAAATAATTATCCATGGGGTCAGGTAGCATTTGAGTCTCTTGTTGGGTCTATCAAGACCATTAGTCCTACCGGAAGGACGTACACCGTGAACGGTCTGGTGTACGCGTTACAAGCATGGGCTTATGAATCTATCACATGCTTTGGAGCACTTTTTGGTAACCCATCCGACGGGGATATGAGTCCTCTATTGCGATGGAAGGGAAACCACACACGAAGAGATTTGGGTCCTGTCATTGATGAAGAAATCGAAAAAAATGAAAATGTAAAATTTAAACTGAGTTATATATTATTATGACTCATTGATGGTTGAGTTATTGTTAATTGATAACTGAGTTATAATTAAATGTGACTGAGTTATGGACCATATATGACTGAGTTGTATCACAATTGATGGTTGAGTTATGGTTTACGATGATTATTGTTTATTATATCTTATGTTGTAGGTGCGTGTGATGCATATGATTATTAGAAATGATAGAGATCTATATCATGAGTGGCCTGATCAACCAGAAGACCAAGAACTTGATAATCTGATCCAAGACATATATGATGAGAGGTTTGTCATAGGCTTCTGGGATCAGAAGATGCCTCAAAAGATGATTGAGAATAATAATAAGAAGAAGAAAAAACCAGCTGATTTGGATGATTCTCATCATATCGCAAAGAAGCATAAAGGCTTGAAGGAGAAAGATGTTGATTTTGATGAATCTGTCGGGAATAAGAATGATGAAGCAAAGGTAATTGATATGGTATATTGTGTTGATATTTAATGTTTGGTTAGTTTGGTTAGCTTGGTTATGAGTTTTTTTGTGTATCATGTGTTGCAGGATTTTAATGAGGAGGCAGATAATGTGTCGCTTAGAAAACTCATTATGGATATTGAGGCTAATTTCAGCTCAAGAATTGATAATCTTGCTACAAGCATGAACGACATGTCTTCACAGCTAGAGAAGGTGGGAGAGTGAATTGAAAGAGTTGAACAAGTGGAAAGATTCAAACATTTTCCGTCTCCAGGATCTGTTGGCTGTTAATTCATCCACACCCGTCGACCCATCCACTCAGGGAAAAGATCCCGTCGACCCATCCCCGTCTACCTTTCCAGCGCCACCTATGAAATCTGCAAGTCAACCTCTGGTAAGCTGACAGTGCCATACCTACGACTGATTTATCATTATATCGGCTGAATTAAAAAGCCATTATGACAGAGTTATCTTATTTTATTTGTAAATGTTATACAGGGGAAGGATGCCAAAACTATTAAGAATGTTCAGAAAAACCTGACTACGAATATAGAAGTGGCTGATACTGATAATCTCATTGAGGTGGCTTTTGCAAAAGATGATGGTAAGAAGCATGATGGTTTTGTGCGGTCTCCTGTAAATTTGAGAAATAAGAAGACAAAGACAGCAGCACATGAAAAAAAAGCAAAAGCAGATGCCAATAAAGCTTTAAAGGGTAAGCAAGCATTGGAGGGGAAACCGAAAAAAAGGGTAGGGGAAGACCTAGAAAGACTAAAAACGTGAACAAATTAACTGTCATTACAGAGCGGAATGAAGAAGAGTTTACATCAGCTGATGATGCGCTGCGTAGTTTAGCTGCTGAAGCAGTTTCTGAATTAGTTTGTAAAATAGCTGGTGAAACCGTTTCTACTAAAGATGATGGTGTGGCTGAGATAACTGATGAAAAAGCTGGTGATGATGATGGAAAAGACAATAATGATGAAGAAGTAGGAGATACCACACGTGATGTTATGGAGGACGACATGCGCATGATACCTGAGTCTGAGGATGATGAGGATGAACAACTAAGGCTTAAATTGATAAGTGATCTCAAGAATCAGATTGTTAAGCTGTCCATGAAGGGGAAAGATACGAGTAAACTAAAAGATAAGCCAACAAGTGTTTTTCCTCATATTAGAGACGACGGACTGAAATGCATGAGGAAGAACTGTGAACCTTCATCCGCAATATATGATCCTATGGCACCTGTTGATCCGGATAGATTACTGAAACTGACGGAACACCTAGCACCAATGAAGTATGATCTTGTTCATTAATTTGTTAATTACAGCTTCTTGTTAACAATGTTTTAACATATTGACTTGTGTTTGTCTGTCAGGCGCATCAAATTGGGAAAGACTAAAGACCCTCGTGAGTTCTATAGGGTCATCATTTCCCCGCGAAAGGCGTGGCCAGGGCCAACGTATGGATGGCTGGATGAATCTGTAAGTTTTATGGCTGAGTTATTATATGACTTATTATACATTATGGCTGAGTTATAATTTGCGAAGTAATATAGGACGTGTGATTTATTTCGGCTGAGTTATACTAATAATTTTTATACGTTACGGCTGAGATAGACGTATTATACATTATGACTGAGTTATGTTTTTTTTATTCCAGCATATCAGTGCGTACCTGAGAGTACTCAGACGTAGGTTGATTACAGAACCCTGCCCATATCATACCAACGACATTGCGTTTATAGATCAGTACTTCACAGCTGCCATGATCCATGATTACCCTCAGTTCAAAATGAGACCTAAGCACTTCAAGTTTAATGGGACCAACTATGAAGCTGTAGCCAGAGGTTTGTATCCGGAAGATCAACAGTCTCGTAAGATGTGGCTGACTGATGTTTGGCATGTGTATTTCATTGTACAAACTGGAGGTAATCATTGGTTGACGCTGGACGTGGACCTGATTCATGGCCACATTGATTGCTACGATAGCATTGTGGATCCGGAGAAGGAATCACAAATTCGTGAAGCTTGTAGGCCGTTTAGGGAAATGATTCCGTACATGGTGAACGATGTATTTCCTCTCCTCGTACGACCTTATAGTAGCTGCAAGCAGTTTACTCTCAGATGGAAGAGTCCAAAGAATGTGCCTCAAAACGAGTGTCCCGGAGACTGCGGTGTGTATGCGCTAAAATACATTGAATGTCTCGCACTTGGTGTTACATTCGATGGCCTCTGTGATAGGAACATTCAGGGTTTACGGGTTAAGATGGGAGCAGATATACTGGCGGAGGAACCTAATTTGTACGAGGGATTTATTAATTAAGGAGGCAGACAATATGTAATTTTATGTTTTATTTCTAAGAATTTTTATTAAGAGTCCCTTATATTTAACTCAGCCAGTATGCATTATTATTACTTCAATTAACAATATAAATCAACAGTAATGCATTTATGAATCAGCCATTAAGTATTATTAATAAATGAATGAACATTAGGTAACAATATAACTCAGCCACAATGAATCAATAAATTAGCCATGAAGCATTAGTAGTACATTAGTTAACAATATAACTCAGATATTTGCTGCCAAAACAAAGGTTAACAAACTTTGGCGCGAAACCATCGGTTAACACACGTAACCTTTCGCATTCCTCTCCGTATTTTCTCTATTTATATCAGATTAACGTCATATTGTTTGTCATTTTAACTATTTTTTTCTGTTACATCTTCTTATTGACATGGAAGTTGTTCCTCAAATCAGAAGTCAGTTTCACGGAGATGTTAAAGCAATCCTATACGCTGCTGATCGTGAGAATCTCCCCCTTCTAAACCCTGGTGGTGGTTTTGGTATCAATGTTGACAAAACCTCTGCCACGTTTAAAGAGTTCGATTTCAAACTATATTGCGCCATCCCAAATATCCTGAAAGACAATTGGGTGCATGCGTGGCCGACTTATTGCTTCATTCCATTCCATTATAGGAAACAATGGTTTTTAACACTCGCGGTAAGCACGGAGATTTCCCTTGATATTAAGCAAACTAAAAACTTATTTTATCTCTTATGAATAATAGTATATTTTTATTTATTTACAAATTGTTTATTTAATTATTTGATGTGTAGCGTCAATACACGTGGGATCCGAGACATACTTTTACGGTGTGGACGCAGTTTAACTTGGTAGCTCGAGAAGTATACAGAGAAGAGATTAGAAGCCTCCTTTGGAGGCGTAGAAGATACTCCTTTGTCGATAAGCCCAACTGGATGGATAAAAAAGTGTAGAAAGATTTCTTGTACCTTTTTTTGGATTTAGGTTATTGAAAATGAAATTTTATTGTAATGATCTGAAAATAATCATATGTGTTAGTTCACCCACGTACTTTCTCAAATGATTATGAGAAATCAGACATGAAAATAATCACCATGTGATATATACGCAACCTTTCGTATTCTGTGAAAAGGAAATTTGCCTCGTAAACACAATTTACAAACGTAACCTTTCGCCTTCCTCTCCGTTAGTTCTCTATTTATATTAGATTACCCTAACTTTTCATCTCATATTCGGATCTTATTCTCCCTGTCTCATATTGTATATCATTTTCTCTATTTTTATCTGTGTTACAACTTCTTCTCGACATGGACGTTGTTCCTTCCATCAACAGTCAGTTTGAGAAAGAGGTTGAAGCGATCCTAAACACTGCTGGTCGTGAGAATCTTCCCGTTCTAAACCCTGGTAGTGGGTTTAATTTCAATGTTGACAAGACCTCTAACACGTATGAAGAGTTCGAGGTCACATTATCTGTCGCCTTCAAGGAGATCCTGAAAAACAATTGGGTGCATGCGTGGCCGACTTATCGTAACATTCCATTCCATTATAAGAAAAAATGGTTTTTCACACTCGCGGTAAGCACCGATATTTCCCTTGATAGTAAGCAAACTGAAAACTTATTTTGACTCTTATGAATCAATAATTTTTTTTTCTGTGTAGCGTAAATACACGTGGGATCCGAGACATACATTAACGGTTTGGAATCAGTTTAACTTGACGGCTCGACAAGTATACGTAATAGAAATTCAAGATATCAAGTACAAATTGCGTAGTTTGGGCGATAAGCCCGAATGGATGAATATGATAGTGTGGAAAGATTTGTCAGACATGTTTAGTGAATTAGGTTATTTTTATTTTTGACAATTTAAGGGAATGTATTTGAAAATAAATAAACATATGTGTTAGTTCACCCATGTCTTTCCACAAATGACTATTGGTTTATTAAATTAACATTTGTGGTAGTTCACTCAGCCGTAATGCTTTGATAATTAAGCCATTAAACAATATTGGTTTATTAAATTAATTATATCTCAGCTGTTAAAACGATAGGGTCGAAATATTTTATTGCGTGTCTACGTATAATCGCGAGTTCGGTATGATAACTCAGCCAAACAGCGAATTCATTATGCTAACTCAGCCATAACATGAATTAAATATCATAATGCAGCCAACGATTACGTTTTCAAACGTTGTAGACGGATGCCACGTCATTGATAAGGTGAAGGTTCCCAAATTAGACCGCAGCCGTATAGTTGTGATAACTCAACCACGCCAACAGATTGTCTCAATATAACGTATGTTACTTGATTCCTTCGACTTAAGATAATAACTCAGCCAGACCACGAATTCAATAAATTTTGAATTTTTTCTTTTTATTATTCTGAATTAAATTTTTAATTTTATTTTATTCTACAATGATGTAATAATTACTCCAGTGCAGTGAGTTTATTATGAGTGTGGACGCTTAATGATCTTGGGGTTGTTGTTCCCCATAAACACGCTTTTCCTGCAAAGAAAGTTAAAATTCAAAAAATTCCCCTATTCCCCAAACGAAAACTCGATCCGCTTCACAAATCCCAATAAGAACTTTTGTTCTGTGAACAATATCGACCAACAGATTCTCTCAATATAACATATGTTAGTCGATTCCTTCGACAAAGGTTAACTCAGCCGTCTCGTTAAGATAACTCAGCCAAACGACGAATTCAGTAAATGTGAGTATTTTACACTTTCACGTACAAACTAAGTTAGAATTGTCATCTCTATGAAGATTACTTGATAAATATCACTAAGTTACCTCATGTTTGTACATTTTCAAACTTATCCAGCAAAATGATATAACACATATCCTAACCCTAAACCATAAACCCTTACATTGTAAACCCCTTTTGTGTTTTACTTGGACAACTTCACGAATTATACTTTCTTTCATGATGTTCCCTTGGTAGTGAATGACTGTACATCTATTGTCAATAGTATAATGAACATGAATATAAGAATTGTATTTAAAAATTTAAAATAAAACTTAATTGATTATTATTTTGAAATAATAACTCAGCCGACTCAGCCGAATTTTTCGCACTCTACATATTTACTTCTGATTTTTTCTCTCTTTAGTGCACATAACCCTTTTACAAACCCATTTTCGTTTCAGGCAATACATCAACTGTGGTAAATGGATGCATCCGGTTCCGGTTCTGGTTCCAAGAAGAG